>JAYKAV010001088.1:458256-693256 GCA_035582835.1 Phoebastria nigripes
TGCTCAATATATAAATAGGAGGCGTGGTCCAGGAAGTAGCGATCGCTGCTTGGGTATCGCTCAGCGGGTGGTGAGCAATTGCATTGTGCATCACTCATTTTGTATATTCTATTATTATTATTATTATTATTATTATTATTATTATTATTATTATTTTCCCTTCCTTTTCTGTTTTATTAAACTGTCTTTATCTCAATCCACAAATTTTACCTTTTTTTTCCGATTCTCTCCCCCATCCCACTGAGGGGAGGGGGAGTGAGCAAGCGGCTGTGTGGTGTTTGGCTGCCTGCTGGGTTAAACCACAACAGGCTGCAAGTTCCCAAACCCAGATCCATAGTCTCAACACAAAGGTAGGCACCTGGATAACATCAATGGAACAAAACCATTTCTGCCTTTGCACATCACCCTTTAAAATCATCTCTAAATCTCAGAGTGACATAGCAACAAACATAGTCTGTAAAGTCATTGCCAGAAACTTCACAGGTCTCCATCTCGCTATGGTGAGTACAAATTCCCGTGTCATGGTGTATTCTTAACACTGAATATAAGATGCTTGAAAGTTTCGYGTTCAGGACTTTCTGCCATAGTTGTTCCCTTATATTACAAGCAATCACTTACCTGCAGTCATGTGCTGCTGTGTAAATCTGCCAACCACTTCCATAAAAGACAATTCTGCCCCAAAAGATTTTTCTTTTCCCATGAGAAAGCACTAAGAGAACATACTCTTCTGCACAGAACAACAAAAAACCCTTGAGCCCCGTATTCCTGCCTCTTTTCCTTGCTGCTGTTCCACATTTTCTGTAACGAGCTGGAGTGTGGCCTTGCAAAGCTGAACACCGTTGACTCACACCCTAATTCACAAGGACCCCAGTTTTACCACCTGAATAATGACTGGCTTTGGCAGTGTAGTTGTGTACAAAGACACTCTGTTAAGGTCTTACACTGCATGGYATCTGGCCTTTGCTATTCCACATGTTTGAAAGAAGAGTGATTAAAACTCCACCATGAGAATAAAAACTCAAAGATTTTGTCAGAAAACAGCATCCCTCTGTAACACTGCTTTGCGGAGAGGTGGGATAATCTGGCTTGTATCGCCTAGCCATTTGACAGGTTTTTGTTTGGGAAAGATTCCAGAAAGAGCTAACTCCCCAAGAACTCCACAGAAGGCTATACTAGAAACTAACTCGTGGAAAAACAGCATCTTCATGGTGTTTAAATGTGTTTTACCTGTGGATCAACAAAAGAATTGAGATTTCAGGAATTTTACCTGAACATCTTTTTTACCACTGCAAAAACACCCATCCCTCCCTTCCTCTCTATTAAAGAACCTAAAAATATCTCGTCAAGTACAGTTGTACAGCAATGTGACATTTTTACTGTCAGCTCCTTTCCACTGATTACTCTTCCCTGTAGCTGCCCTATTTCACAGTAACTTCCCGTGGCTCACGCTCTGCGCTGAGGGCCTGTTTGCATAAAAGGCTGTAAAGCAGGATCAATCCATTCCAGCGCTGCCTCCAGCCACTCCTGTTATCCTATTTTCATCAAGACGTACAAAGCTGAAGTGAAACGTACCCCTTTCCGAGTTGTGAGGGCGCCTGCTGTGAAGATGCAGTGATGTCAGTGCCGAATAATTAAGTGATAATGTAATAACTGTGAGTTTGTGCTCCATTAAGYGAGCTCCTGCTGACTGCTTAATGAGCAAACAAAAACTCAAAACCCATTAATATTATTCCTGTTACATTAAATGTAAAAAAGAAAACCTGAGTCCTTAGCAGTAACCGCTTGGGAGTCGTCTTCTGAAAACACAGGCCAAGATGGAAATCATGAACTATCCCATTGCTGCATTTTGAAAAGACCCAGAAGTTTTATTTTCTTTTCAGAAGGGTGGAGAATTAGGTAACAATACTGATGGGTTTGCTGTTTCCTCTGTGCAACATCTGAATCCTTCGTTGCAAAAAGAGCATCGCTAGGTCTCCTCTTCCTGTAACAATGCTGCAACGACTGTATCGCAGAGGCTGTGAAATACGCAGTTCCTTGGCTTGTGTACGTCAGTAATTTGAGGAGAGTCTAGAGGAAACATCCTTATTTTTCAATATAACACACAAGATTTACAAAGGATCTAAAAAAATTCAGTGGTATTGGTACGGCTGCAATGTTTGGGAAGAAGAAAGTGCAGGGTCAAAGTTTCCTGCCTGTGTTTCTCCTGCCGGGGCGGTGAGTGAACATAGTATCTTTTTGTGAGGACTTGGGTGAGAAACGGCTGCTGCGAGGGGACCCATAGACCACAGCAGCCTCAGGCAGCCAGAACCTCAAGTCACATATAGCTTTTAAATTAAAACTGCTGCTTTGAAAATAAAGCCAGCATGGTTCAGAGATTAATACAAGGTTTAGGCTTCACACGAATGGTGACAGTCTCAACACAACAAAGCAAGCGATAGCATTTTTGCTTGCACCATTATCTCGCGTATGATCTGTGGAAAGACAGTAAAGCCCAGATTCTATTATTTTCCCCAGATGGTATTAAGGAAAAAACAGGATGTGAAGTTTACAGCTCAGTGCCCTAATTTCTGGAGGTCTGTTAGCTGAAATGGAGCTTCTAACAAAATATTTATATGCTCTTAGAAGCTTTCTCATGAAAAGGAACAAGCATTATTTGCATTTTCACTGGCTTTATTTGAGAATCCTGGTCAACATAAATTATTCAATGTATAGAATTTATAATCAAAGCATAAAGATCTGTATTTGCTTAAGAAATCTTTCTTACAGAAACACGCATTGTTCCCAAGTGCCACAGAGGAGTATAAGCTAATTTCAAGATTTGGTACTCTATTAAGGAACTGAAACTTTGTACACAAATAACATGAACTACCTGCTATTTCAACTCATAATAAACTGCAGCAACGGTCTGGGTGTACCCTTGTTTACTCCAGCCAACATGCTGAGCCTTACAGGAAATACAGAAAGATAACATGCAAGAATGACATCTCCCCACTTCCTGAAGGACATACTTTTTAGTATATCATCAAGGACACTCTCAACAGGTGATTTTTTTCTCCACTAAAAGTACCCTGATCTATGTTATTTATCATACTATCTGAAAGGCAAGGGCTTCATACCCTTAGTAATGAAATTGGGTATTTTGAAAGAAACACAACAACAACAAAGAAGTGGAAGAAAAGAATTGGGGAAAACARCATGTTAATTGTCATTCCGTTTTTATAGTTTGTAGCTCCAAAACAGATTTGCAGGGGTGAGGTAAACTCCAGTTCTGATCTTTAGGGAATGCTTTCCAGTGATGCTCTTGGACACAGCTCTCTTCTCTAAGAACAAGTCTAGCAATGTTGGTAAGATCCTTCTCCATCATAAAGGGTGTCCTCCCATTCCTCCCCCTCCCCAAAAGAAGCGAAAATCAGTTCCAGAAAAATAATAYCTGTGCCCTGTGCTGAGTTCTGTCTTTTACCATAAGAAGACGGATAAGATGGAGATTAGGAGGTCCATTAGGGATGTCGCTACCTAAGATGCTCAGATATGGAGGAATGGGCAGCTGTTTTTAACACAGCAATTGGCAGGTGAAGATCATTGTAAAAGACCAGTTTGGCAATGTCAACCATCTGGCAGTAAGTTGTTTGCATCCTAAAAACTTTGTGTATCAAAGGCACACTGAGGGATTTGCTTTCTAAGGTAGTTAATAGCCAAAGGAACAGTGCACTCTGTGATTATGGTGACTGTCAAATACCACGATGCTAATATCTCATTTAAGGCCAGATAAACATTGCAAGCTAGTTATTTGTTGTTTTAGTGAAGGTTTTCATTACATACAAAGGAAACATGTTAAAATACAGCAACTGCCAAAATGTTTCAAACCAATTGGGAGGTACGTTGGTTTTTGATCTTGGACAGGTCATCCTTTTCCAAAACCCCTTCATCCTTGCATAAAGGCTTGCTTATGCTCCCCAAAGATACTAGGTCCTCTGTTAATGTTAGAGCTTTTCAGCCTAAGGAAGATTATTTAAAGTCATCCCATATGTAAGAGTTCATTGGTATTCTTTCTCAGACTTTCTAAAAGGAGAAATCTTGGTTTCCAGGTTCAAACACCAAAGCATAACATATTTGTTCTGAACAGACTTCTACAACTCATTTTTTTTCTGCAGGAAACTTCCTCTCCCGCAAAGTAAATGAACTAATGAATTCAAATAAAGTTCAGCACTTTTATGTAAAAATAATAAACACCCCAGAATAACAAACCACACATACACACAGAATTACTTCTTCCTTCTTGCAGAATAGGTTGAATTGCAAAGATCTGGAGCTGTACTTTGTGAAAGACTCTGAGGAAAAGAACCTGCTCTAAATTCTTTCATTCTCTCATGCTGCAGAGAGATTGCACTACATGATATTGGCTAAATTGGCACGTAACAGTGCAGAGGCTGACGTATCCAACACCCTTTTTTGTCTGTGCTGGATTTATTCCTTAATGAAAGCATAAAGCTAGTCCAGCCTTTATTGTTGTTAAAAACCACAAAGGTAACCTAGAGCATGAATTACTTTCCCAGTCATTGGCAAAGAATAGGCACTGTCTATATTCTCTGCATTAGTACACATAGGCAAGTCATAATTCAGAAGAAGTCATGCATCTATCAGTCAATATTTCCATGCCCAGAGAGTTATTGCAGTCACAGAATGATTTGTCGGGGCAGCAACTTTATTTAAATGTAGCAAACACAGTCTCATCCGATTACTTTTGTTGCATGTACCTATTTGATCCAGGCTATTCTTCAAACATGGCCTTAATCTTGAATTCTGTAGAAAATCAAAGCAGAGAGTAGCAGGTATGCTCTCAGCATCCAAGCCATTGCAGCTTTTTTTTGCAGAGTTTATACAAAACCAAGTATGTGACACTAATGATATAACTATAGTACCTTCAAACTTACCTCTGCAGCCAACTCATTTTCTTTCATTTCTAAGTTTATAGTCCTCAGAAATGCCATAATCAATAAATGCGCTCCAACTATCAATCTGAAGTAAAGCAGGGTCTCCCCATTACCTCAGCAGCAGAGGGTACCATTTTTCATGCATTCATTATGCAATATTAGGGAAGAGCTATAATTATACTCTCCAGAGCTTGGAAAATGGCATACAGAACAGCTAAGACAAGACTTTCAAAGCTGCTGGCAGTATTTTCAGAAGTGGCAAAGCACTTCAGCTATTAAATCCAAATATCCACTTCAGTGATATTTAGGCACCTAACCCATTCAGATGTCAACTCCGTCTGGTCCCACGTCAGCATCCCACCCACTAGCCCACACTACCCCTGCAGATTACATGGGGTCACAACCAAGCCAAAGAGCAACCAGCTCCTGCTCTTGCTCGGTGCAGCTCCGCCCACTGGCTGTGTGTCAAGACTTCTGGCTTGCTGATGAGTTGTCACACTGGTCTTCTCCTACAGCAAAGCAGAGGTATTTGACTCCTTGATTCTCCATATGACACTTGGGTAGCTGGTGGACCTTGATGCAGCTGGTGGACCTTGATGCAGCTGGGATGGAACCACAGCATGTTCCCTGTTTCCATAATGACTGTAGAGACTACAGCAGAAATTGCCGTATTTGTTCTTGGAGAATCTCAGACTCCTTAGTCACAGGTCATCTAAGGAAGACAAACAGTGTGGGCAAGTGTCCAAACTGGGGCAGAAAAGGCAGTGCTTTGCCTTTCATTGAGGCGATTAAATGATAAGTGCTTGGCAGTCTCCGTTCATTATGAACCGAACCCCTCTTTCAGCCCCCCTTTCTTGCACTGTTCCTACCAAGWGCTTTGTGAAAGTCCGAGCTTGGTGTAGGCTCCACTCTTGATTTTAATGGCCTCTATGAATTTACTGCAGGTAAAGTAGCATCTGGCAAAGCATAGATACTCCAGGAGAATTTCTAACTTTCTTTCTCCAATTGATTGTTAATCCCGAAGCAATGATGGGTATCCTATCCCTGTCTCCCTTCCTAAGCGGCCTATACACCGGACAAAGAAAAACCAGAATGTGCTATCGGATCCATCTTAGTGAATGACTCCTGAAGGGACCGTGCTACAAAGCTGCTATTTCATAAACACTTCAGTAAACCCTAATGTGACTAATCCATTTGTTATTCATGTGTATTTAAATTTACTCTTTGAGCTGTTTGTAAATCTGTTTCAAGGCAACTAGAGTCAACAGTCTTCACATTGCTCTCACACTCTCCCCTCATTATCATGCTACAGTTAGTTTCTTTTTCCCTCCCACACCTTTACTTTGAAAAACTCATCTTTGATCTTTAGCTGAGAAGGCAGGCCACAAAATCAAAGACACTATATAACATTTTTTAGAAAAAAAGTATTTTTTATGAAACAGAAAATGTGTTCTAGTTGCCAAACATTCCTAAAATTGTCCTCCTAATCAATATTGCACAAGCATTTTCAGCGAAATCTCTTAGCCACTTTCATTAAGTGATATGAAATGTAAAATAAGGAAATTCAGGAAAACTCTGAATGCAACAGAAATTATGGTACTAAAACCTGGACTCCATTACAACAGCCTAATCAGATGTTAGCTTCTTGTTTACTGTTTAAAAAAATCTATTCAAATGCAAAAGCCAGCAGTGGCTAAGAGCTTATGCTTAGCCTTTCCCCTCTCCCCCGTCTTGTACCTCGAGATCTATTTTTAATGCTGATTCAGGTCAGCGCAGATTCATTCTGCTGTTGGGCACTTGCAGGCCGCAGGGCAGCGCCTGGCCCACGCGTGGCTCTGCAGAAGGCTTTTGATAACGGAGTTCTTCACGCTCTGCTTATCGAAGAGCCTGGTTCAGGGAGCAGTTTGGAGGCTGTGCTCCCCTGCTCACTGCCAACACCGCAGTGGCAAAGGCTGGGTTTCGGGGTGTGCATGGGACGGGCGAGGGCCGCTGCTCTACCTGCTCAGCTGCAGACCTCTCCCACCATCACTGGTGGTACCGCTCGTCCCCACTGGAGCTCGGCTCGGTGGCATGTTGGTGACCTGCGACCACCACCCGTGGCACAGAGCAGCAGCTGAGAGGCAGTGTGCCCGTCACCAGGAGGTGGGTCTCTGCACATTTAAAAGAAAGAAAAAACCCCCAACACTTTCCTGGCTTTGAAAGAGTGAAGAACACCAAAAAACTCCCCAAAAGGTGCAAAGGTCTTGCTGAGTTCAAGTCCCAAGAACAACTCTGTGAAGATTTTCAGCAAGAAGCTGATTACAACCAAAACTGAAACCTTTCTCCCCAGATGTAGTCTAACTGGAGGACACATGGATGCGTGAAAATTAAAATACATCATTAGCTGTATGAGGCTCAGGGCCCATTCATACTGAAAGCCTTTGCAAACTTGCCACTACCACCACAGCAGCCCCGAAATAGTGCTTGGTAACGCCGAGAGGCYGGGGAGCAGAGCGTGGGGAGGAGGCCTGGCAGGGAGTGCGCTGTGGGGTGGGTGCCAAGCGCACCATGGATCCCCCCAAAAACAATGCAGCGGCTGCAAAGCGGGCAAGGGCCGGCTGCATGCTGTCCGTACACCGCTAGCAGTCTCGGTGGGGCCACATCCAAGGTCACGGTACTGGATTGCTGGCAACCGTCCCGTCCCCGCCCCGGTGGGGGCCACCTGGTGGTTTGTGATTCCTCTTCTAGACTTTCCCTGAACCGAGGCGATGACTTCCAAGAAGCGGCTGCCGCTGCCGCTGCCGCCCTTGTTGGGTTTTGCTACGTGATTTAGCGCTGTTAGCAGCTGTGGCAGGAGCCGACGTGGAGGATTTGTGGTAAACTGCTTGCAGCAGAGGCGTAAAAACATTTTTAACAGAGATGTTTTACGCACAACTGTCCAGACCCACAAGTCGAAAGCGCGGCCAGTGCCCGGTATCTTTGAAGACCAAGGGCTGCTTAGGGGCTGTGTCTGCAGGGAGCATTTCCACTGACCCTGGAGAGGACAAGGACCCATCTTTTCTTATGGGTGTCCTAAATCAGAAGGACACACTTGCCATCAGCAGAGATGAACAGGTGCTAGCACAGAGCTACTTTGATCAAGCAGGAGGGGAGAGGAGGCTCTCCCCAGGTTACCTAAGTCACCGGTGCAGCAATGTAGCTGATATGCAAAATGCTCTTAATAAGCTTAATCCTCTGTCAATCTTTCTAAAACTCTCAAATTTTAACAGATCCTCTTATCAAAAATAAATAAAAAAATTCCCCTTAGTGGCTGTTGTGGGGAATTGTTTCTGGAGAGCATTTGCATTACCTTGACTTGCTGGCTTGCACTGCCACCCCAAGCCTGGCAACGAACCACTGATGCACGTGGTTATCTAGGCCAGCAGACGTTGGATGCAAAAGAAACATACCTAGATCTGAATAAGCTGCTGTGACCACGGGGGTCAGCAGAAGTGTGCTCATTTGTACCCACGACAGGTCTGATCCATGCAGGCTGGGTCTGTGTTGAACATACAGGTCTGCGCTGCAGGCTCTGAAAAATGGGGATTAACCTCTCCCCGCGGTGGCTCCGCATGTGTGATAAGGTTAGAGAGGAGGGTGCCCAGCACACTGCCAAAAGCCTTGGGCTAAACTAATGTTCTTTCATCCAAAATATGGTGAATGCCAATCACACAGCTAAAGGTTTTGGTATTAGTGCAGCATCCTTTGCCATACAGGCAGACGGCCGCGCATGTACAAAGGACAACCGACAGACGGATACCTCCATTTGCCTCAGTGTATGAACTGTCCCTGACCGTGCTGCTCACCGGCTCTCCTAGAGGAGGGAGGTTTTCAGGCCAGAAACCATCTACACCCAGCAGCCAGCACCATAAAATGCCAGTCTTGGCTGTGAGCGCAGAAGCTGCAAAGCCCCACTCTCAATTTTAAGTATCTCTCAATCTTAAGCTTGCCTGGCTCTGTTGCCAAGGAGCATCCCGCAGCACAGGCCCACCCTCCTGATGTAGATTTTATTTCTTACTAAAGATAAGCTCCCCTCTATCCAAAAATCAGTGATTTGATAAAGGAATTTTAAAATATGTCATGAATTGAAATATATTGATGAATTTGAAATGTTTTGTATATATTTAACTTTTTTTACTTTCTGTAAAGGATTACATAAAATTTCCAAATGAAATAATTTTCAACCAGAAAGTGACTTTCTCTTAAAGAATATGAAAACAGTATATTTGAAACTTTTAAAGTTTCTTTCTGAAGGAAGGGGGTGGTATTTCACAATTTGTTGAACTCACCTGTTTCCTACCTGATGTTTCTATTTGGTCTCATCAGCATTTTGCAGTAGAAATTGGAGTTTGTATTTTTATCGCCAGCCCCCAGCGCCTCTACTTATCTTGGTCATTTCAGCATCCACACTGTGCATTGACGACAAAGGCTTACGAAATGAGAGGATGTGGGGATGCTTCTCTGTGCTTACGAGGTTTTCGCTGTGCATTTTACAAACTTGCTGGAAGTTAGACTCATGTTTTCTGATTTTGATGGCAAAGGATACAGTTATTCTCAAATAATGGTACATAGCTCTATCATGCAGATCGCTTCCCACAAATGCTTACCCCTCACAAAAAGACGGACTCCTCAACAGCCCGTGACTATTGGTATGCTTGTGGCTTTGCAAGGTCAGAGAAAAAATGAATGTTTTATGGCAAGGTGTGACTTGCTAATTTGGGTCGGGCTGCGATTTGTGTCGTACCCTCACATCCTTTGCTGCAGTTTTCCCAAAATGATTTGCAACCGGACCTCTCGTAAATCCTGACCTGGGGAAGGCGGCGGTGGGGGGATGAGTTGGTTCTGCAGGTCGTGCACATGTCAGGGTGCAGACAGGAAGACAGAGGATGACGAAGAGGGAATATAAACTCTTGCCATACCTTAGAGAAGCACCACAAAAAGGTATTTACAGAGAACCAAAGATTTTAGAAAATAATAGGAATTTTTATAAGCAAAAGCACGTACTGATTTTCTTAAAAAAAATCCTGCAGAAGTCATATTCATCACATAACTTTCTCCAGTAAGGCCAGATGTACCTTAATAAGCACTGGCAAAACACAGTTCTGTGCTCACGTAGTTGAAAAATTGTAGACATTTTGCCTCTCTCCAACATGTCTTAATAGACATTGATTTTCTACTCAGTGCAAGCTACCGAACATACTAATCCCTTCATATAAAAACCCGAACGCTTGGATTACAAGAATTTTAAAGTTGCTATTTCTCTCTCTCTTTTCTTTTGTTTACTTCAAAATGCCTGATACATGGGGGACAGAGGAGGAGAGACRTTGTCAGTCTCTCTGTGGACTTACACCAATAATATTTCTTAAAAAAAGATAATATTCACATACAGCAAAAATGCCAAAATATGAAGAAGGAGATTTTTCTTTCTTCTTTATAAGCCACTCTACAATGTAAAATTTGCATCCCACAGAAAGAAAACACTGAGGAAAGCACATTGCAGCGACTGCAATGCCAGCACGGTTAATGATGCTTGGCAATTGCTTTCCCATTTTTATTTACGCTGAAGCTTAAAGATCCATGGAAGGCAGCAAACACTAATTTTCATCTTTGGATCCTCCACCTTTCTAGCAACACTGCAGCCCATGGCCTTTGCACAAGGATGAGCCCTCCCATGCCCCGCACAACRGGGGCACACACCGGCGTGGCCTCGGGTGTCCCGTGTTTCCTCCAAGYGCAGCCATGGGCCACCTTCCCCCACGCCCAGGAGCACCCTGCCCCGAATACAGCCGTGGCCCCTCCTAAGGAACACAGACAAGTTCTGGCACCACGCTGTTATGAGCCTCCTGGGCCTGGGGCTGTTCTCCCTCTTCACGGTCTCACTGGGGGGAATACTGGATTTTTTCAATTTTTTAAAAAAACCAAACAGCATAGCTTGGTAAGTGTATTACTTGCCCAGCTGTGGTCCAGTGTGTTTACCAAAATGTGCTGTTTTTTAGAAATTGAAAATATACACTATTCCCATTTATAGTTTTGTAAAGTTGATGCTTAACTCAAGCTCGACTTAGTATGGGAAAAGTTTTGGAGAAATCAACGTTTTGTTTCAGCATTTTTAAGACAAAACGTATCAGAACTCTACCTCATAACCAGTTTAAATACACATAGGCTGTTTTACAGGTAAAAGAACCAAAAATCCTCAGCAAAGATACTTCACCAGGAGAGGGAGGAGGGCGGAAAGAAAAAGCAAAGCATTTTTGAGCCAAGCCAATATTCTTCTTCTATTTTTTTCCTGATTGTAAGAATTACAAAGAAAGTGTGGATAGAGAAAATATTAGGCAATAAAACTTACCATAAAGCTTGCCACAGGGAAGTTATGAGGACTGAATATGGATACCACCTGCTGCATAAGTATTGTGAGATTTTTGTAAGATTTCAGATTTTACATGAGAACAAGGAGCACCCTGGCTGGGCTGGTGGCCAGGCTGCAGGGAAAGGGTATTGGAGTCCTCAGATGATGAACAGCTAACTTTGATCACAGTGACTGAGAATTCATTTATTCAAGAAGATTAAACAGCTGAAGTTTTTATGGGTTACGTCCGGTATCGCAAACTGCCAGATGGGCTTGACTGTGGGAAATGAGAACAAAAGGAGTTTGGAAAGAGGGTCTGCTGGGGAGTTGCCCCATCACAACTTCTTCACAACTTAGCAAACATGTGCAATTCATTGCTCATATACTGGAATTAATTTTCTCCAGATTTTGAAAGTTATTGGTCTGAAGCACAATTCTGAAATACAAGAAGTTCATTGTGGTCCCAAACTCCTACCTTTAGGTGCTTTTATAAGTCGCACTGTGGTATCACCTGGAGGCTGGAGTTTCATCGCTGTATGTGCAACGCACATGTGATGCCGAAAGACTTGCAGGCCTCACCATCAAAGATCAACAAGAAAAGACACATGTGGATAAAGCACAGGTAGGGACTGCGAGGCAGTAATAAGTAAGTAAGGCAATAACTGGAGAAAGTAACATTCAGAGTGCTCACACCAAAACCTACCCTAATACTGTTCAACCCCCAGGTTGCTGGCGGAGTAGGTATTACATTGACCATGGGTGCAAACGCTGCAGCAATCCAGACAGCAGCGTCAGCAGAAAATGGAAATCTGCATGGTGGAACAAGCCACAAAGTAAGTAATCAGATTTTAATAAGAAAATTTAACACTTTTCTAACCTAGGTGAAACTTCATTGAGACCTGATAATCTTTGCAAGCCTACATAAGCTTTGTGTGTATTTAAACATTTTTTTAACATTTTGATGTATTTTAATCCTTGGAGCTTTAACAATGTTTTTAAGAACAGGCTCACATTCATGTACATTTTCTGCCATGTGTTCCAGGCTGTTGCAAGTCCCCCTGTTTATGGATAAAAATTATGCATGTTCCCGAGTATTGCACAGAGGTATATATTATCCAGCAAGCAATATGACACCTCTGACAGTCTGCCTTTTAGTATCTGTTTGCTTGATATTTTCTCTTATTTTAAAGGGGAATTTAATGCTCATCTGAAAATGCKACTATATTCCCCATTCCCTGAATTCAATTCACACAGCAGGTGGGAAACCAAGATATTGTGACAACTATTTTCCCATCTCAAAACTATGTAGCAATTTATATTCCAAAAGGTCTCAAATACTGACGTGATAATTTATAGCATCTTTGAATGCTTCTTTGTACTAGTTGAAAATTCAGACAAACCTAATCTCGCCACAGTCCCTGAAGCTCACAGTGAAAGGCAAAGCTGTGAAAACTTTCTCAGCTCAAAGCTCTGTGACTGCACGTGATGACTTAAGCAGCAGAGCTCCCATCAGGTCTCTGGAAATTATTACAGGGTTTTTCATGTTGTCACCATGGAAGATAGTGAAAGTGTTAAATCAGTGGGATTTGAAGGATCAAATTCTTACCATTCATAGAAAATGAAACCACAGCGTCTTCCCTCTGCAGCTGATATATTTTAATGCTTCCTGCATCTCAGCATCAGCTAGGCTTTTGCAAGTTAAAACAAAGATAGGTTTGCACAAACTTACCTGGTGTAGTCAAACAAGGTACACAAGTGCTACCTGAAGCCCATTTTAAAAAATACTTCTTGTACTTCATATATGTCTAGAGAGAAATATAGCTTTTTGTATTCGGCAACATTGTTGTCCTGTTTCTGGTGTGGGGTTTTTTTTTGTTTTAAGTTATTTATTTAGGCTACTGCTCTTCAGTTGCACTTACTTCAGCAGTATGGGACCAAATTCCTCTGATACAATACTACTGCTATCAGCTGAGCTATTATTATTGGATTACATCTCACTGTCTGAAAGAGCTAAACCTGGTGAAATGATGAGTATATTATTATTATTATCCTAATTTTGAAAGCATCTGTGATCATGGCAAACTATGCTAGAAGCTCTGTACAAACTCAGAGAAAAAGATGGTTCCTGCCCTAAAGAATCTGTAGTTTAAGAGTCTCACGCTGCATCCCTTCCGGCTCATTGTCTGTTCCTGGGGTTATGCACTTTGCCTCTTGCAGGATCCTCCCACATACCTAAAACCTCCCTCACCATTTTAGTGGTTAAAAATATTGCGAGCAGCAGGCAAACAAGTTGCCTATGTGCATGTTTCAAGTTGCTGTTGCTCTGATGACCTTCTTTCATGCTCTTTCATCTCTAAATTTAGCTAGCTACTAAAGTGGGAGTCTAGCAGATTTCGTGACACAGGAAACACTAACGCAGAGACTGTATATAATCACTCTTAAAAGAACAGCACAGATTATGAGACAGTGTAATTACTATTCCGTAGCCAAATGAAGTTTATTTTACGAAATTGCACCTTTTCAAGTCTAATAAACCATTACAGACATTCACTCAAGACCAACACATGCAGCACAAAATCAAAAGTATTATTTAAGGGCTGACACCCAGACTTTGGAAATCTGTTCCCGTTAGGATTGCTGTGTCCGTATTTGAACAGATAACATTGTAACTGCCGGGCACAAGTACACCCTAAATCTGAAATTTAATCTTTTAAATAGCTGCCTCAGTGCCATCTAATGAGAAGAACATACTGGAGAAACACAGGAAACATTTAAGAATGTGAAATAAAGTATTGAGATTCAGAAAAGTACTGTACAGATACTGGGATTGGGACTGAGACACGATGATGTAACTATACCAAGTTTCATGAAATTGCAGAAAAGTTGTACCATGTTAAATTTTGGTTTGTTATTTTCATATACAATAAATATGGTAAAATAGGAAATGTTCTATGTTGTTTGGGTGAGATAAATGACAAGCAGTTTTATTCCCTGGATCATATATATAAAATCTGAGTAAAATATTAATAATCTTTGTGCTTATATAGATAATGAGATAGTTTCAAAGTTTTTAATCACCCTTGTTCTCAGAAATCATACCTCCAGTATTCTAGTTAAAAAGCTTTCCCTCCTTTTTGAGAAAACAGCACAAGCACAGCCCAGAAAATTTGTTAATTCTTTCTTTAATAAAGCGGGCTAGATGTTCTTCCAGAGTAAAGATACAAAGTTCCACGACTAAATGAATACCCAGTCAAAATATGATACTGCCTTTCTGCAGTACATACAACTGACATGACATGCAAGAGACTTTAAACAGTCATAAATTACAGATGTGAGATAGAGTGCAACAGTCTCAGATACATATCTTAATCGCATATTAGTTTTCATCAGTAATTTGCAATGCATATAATTTTTCTATCTGATTATTGTTATCCATGAACATTATGAGCAGGTCATCTTTGGGGAAAAAGAATAATCTTGTATTTTAAACGACAATTTCTTTCTCGGTATATTCTTAACATAGGGCAAGACAGGGTGATGACTTGACATTTTGTCTAACTTACAAGTTTCTGACAATGAATATACAAAATTTTAACTATCTCTGCACTATGATCAAGTATCAGAGACAACATATTTGAGATGTGGAAGGACACGGTATAACCAAAGCAGATTCATTTACTGGAATTTGCTCTGATCTTACTTGCATAATCATCTCTCTACTTCTGAAGATTTTTATCATATCCCACGGCATGACAGGCATTCAGCTCATGGGTATTCACTCATTAGTGAAAACTTGTTAGAAACTCCCAAAATCTTTATATACTTTTAGCGCTGTTTTAAAATATGCAATATTAAAGATACAACTAACTTACAAAAATAAAAGAACCGTACAAATCACACTCTTCCATTGGCAACGAGACTGTTCAAGAAAATAGCAATGTGATCCCTGAAACAACCAACCAGAACAGAAATCAAAAGACTGATGCTTAAAAAAAATAAAAAAAGAAGTAAAAACATTTTCCCCTGCCAAAGTACTGGAATCTTTGAAGGCTTATGTATCACAGAATATAAAACTTTTCTCTCTGTCCCCAGAATATTTCTTTCCTCTTTCCATAGGTACTTCTTGAACAGATTCCCCTTTGTTGGTGGTGTGGCACAAGCCTTGCTGAATGGGTTAAGGCTAGAAAAGCTTGAAAGACCTAAATAAATCAACAGCCGCCTAATCCCCTGGCATTCATGCAAGCTCAGGGAAATAAAATAAACCTGAAGACAGGCATGCATGCTGAATTCCAAAGTGATTTTCTATGAAGCTTAAAATGAAACCAAAATAAACACCTCTCCGAAATGTTACGCATTTAAGATCTTTCATCTAAACAGTCATCTGACTGTTCATATCGCCCTGTCACAGAGACATATGATGCTATGCCTGCTCATAATATTCTAGCATTTTACCATTTTACAAGGCACAAATAATCTCAGCAGAACTACACGGTGGCTTTTGAGCGTGTAAGGATACGTCAGCTACCATGTAATTACATGACAATTATCTCTTCATTGCAGTCACTGACACAGACCTTGTAAAATCTAAGACCAGCAAACTACAGTCACCTCATCTTTGGAATACGGTACTTAACGCCATTTACAATTACAGACTAAGCAGCAAATAACTACCATTTCTTAACTCCATACAAACACAAGCTTTGCCATGCAATTATGAAGTTGTTGCATGGTATAATGTATAAGTCTCTTAAAAGTAAATAATGCAATTTTTTTTGCTGTTGTTATAAATAGAGTGGCTTTCTAGCATTCCTTCCTCAAGCTAGTACTGTGTAGGTCCTACAAGAGCAGGCGTCCACTCACCACCAGTTTCTTTTTGTTAATTCCAACAGAGTTTAAAGGTGTCAGCAAATACACACCCCCCCCCCATATCTACTTGAAAAAACTGTTATTAGATGTACTATGTACTTGATGGGAAAGAAATACACTTTTCCATAGAAGAACAAGTTCTAGAGTTAATTAGAAACCTTCTGTTGGTTAACGCTGCTGCACCATTATGTTTTTCTTGACTAGAAATATGGAAATCGTATAGGAATATATGTAAACAGAGTCTATAGAAGATAATAGTAACAAGACATAAAGTGCTTTTAATTATGAACATTTCATTTCACTTTGCACCCTTCCCTGGTAAGTTATCATACTCAAGCTAGTTTTAGTTCAACTGGCTCAGGTCTACACTTTGAAATATTGTAATTTCCCTTCCACCTACTGTTTTAACCGTGGTAATCTCAGTAAAATAAAAATGCTAGGGGGAGTAAAAGTAGACAGATATAAAGAGGGAAAGAGGTGAACTGGGAACTCTCAAGGGGAAAAAAAGTAGGCAAAGGGAAATAAGGCTCTGTTGTATAGGTCCCTGTTCTCAAGGAACTTGTCACACGTTCTCCTGCAAGACAGTGCTGAGGAACAACTACACAAACCTCTGCCTTGAACACACCTCAGGCTACTGCCGGATGAAAATGAAGAAACTAGGATTCCTCAACTGAGAACAAGCTTACTGCCAGGATGATGCCTTTAATCTTTCTGACATACATTCCCTACTTCTCTAATCACAGTCTCTGAAGAAACAGTACCCTTTCCTACTCAGAAAACCCAGTCGAGCATATTTTGTAAAAGGACGATATTAAATCTAGCTTGGTTTTGCTGCTTCAGGTCTGATGCTAAGTATCTACACATTTCCTAATCCATTATGGTACCTAGCACATACTATTCTATGTTTTGGGAAAGCAACAGTTCTATAGTAACAAAGCTCCTAAGTAAGATAACTCTATAACTAAGAATAACTGTATGTTAGAACCGGGTTTTACTGGGTCTTTATTTAAGGCAGTTATTAAAAGGTGTCTATTCTTTTTGAAGATCTGCAAATTTTATTTTATTTTTTTATTTTTTTTTTAATTTAGGCTTTTGGCAGCTGAAATGGGTTACCTTTATCTATTTTCTGTCCTTCTAATCCAAAGAACTATCCAGCCCGTGGAATCATAGGAATTTGAGCTGAGGTGTAATGACCGATCTCCCAAACTCTCCCAACCTGTTTCTTTAGATGTCCAGTGGGCTGACAATAGCAAAGTCAGAATCTTTGCTGTTATTACTACTGTCATCATCAGGGCTGGAGCTCAGGTTGCTGGAGGAGGCTGAAATGGAGCCCATCAGTGGGTCAGAGAATATCAAAGAAGAACGAGACGGAGCTTCTGGCTTCACCGCTGCCTCCTTGTGTGCCTGATGGGACTGTGCTGGCTCCGGGACAGCACTTCTACTTCCTTCCTCTTCTTTGGAAACCATGATATAGTCATCAGCACTCTTGCTCTCACTAGCGCTTGAATCAGTCATAGTCTGTGAGACAACCGCACAGAAAGGACTTAAAGTTAGTACCAGTTTTACCACTTAACGAGCTTTATGATGCATGTCAGTGATACAGGAATGGGATAAAGGAATAACCATGATCCAAAAGTAGCAATGCCCAAATCAAGAAGTAAAAAATAAAGTGGGTATTAACTTTGGATGAAATAATTTGTTATTTACAAAAGCATAAAAGCTAACACTCTAAAAATACATTATTTGGTACAGCAGCCTTACATGTTTCATCATCATAGTGCATCCATGTAGTGATCACAGCAGCTAGGCACCTAACACATACATTACAGTCGTGAAGGTTTTCAGTAATCATATTCTCACTGCTGTTAGTTTTCTGTAGTAACTCATGAAGTCGTATTGAGAAATTTTTTGCCGGTTTGCATGTACAATGGCATTTTGGAGCTTGTCAGGAGAATGGTTTGATATAAAATTTCCTAGTAAAACCCTGACCTGTAGAATCTGAGCTGTACAGTCCTGGTTTAGTGTGCATCAGTTCAGGTTTGGCAGATCAGGGCTCCCAGGGCTTCTAGGCTTAGTGTCGTCGAGTATTTCCTAACTCTACCAGAAAACGAGGGTCTGGGAATTCCTCTACTGTCTGGTTAGACCTTGGGAAATGTGTGTCCCTGAGCACTCAGGTAGTGGATCAAGACTAGACATCAGTGTACCAGAAAACTCCCTATGAACTGACAATCTTATATTCCAACTAGCCATTTTCAGGAGAAATCCAGCTTTTCAACAGTCAGAGCTGTATGTAATTAGAAGGGAAGACTGCCATACACAGCAGAGTGGGATTTCTCACTTGTTGACAACTGGCAGCCTATTGGTTTGGTTGCAACCCACATGGACAACACTTTGTTTTCTTCTGCAAGAGACGCATTCAACTCCTATCTAGCACTACGTTCCTCTGACAAGAATGTGACTGCTTTCTTAGTTGCTGTCACACAAATTTTTTCAGCGTAATAACGCAACCTGCCAAGCAGCCTGCGGGGACAAGCATCCTGAACTGGTGTGATACTGAAACCAATATATTTGATTACACTAATGCGAGACTGAGAAAAAGGAGAAGAAGTAGAGGGGCAGCTGGGGAAATGTGTATGTCAACATGTGTGTCAACTACAAGCCCTTCAGCTGTGACTCTTTCACCAAACAAAAAAATGTAAAATCACTTTGGGGTAAAAGAGAGATTGTAGGTATTAGAAAAAAAAAGAAAGCAGTAACAAAAAAGAACAACAGGAATAATCTGAATGAGATAAAGTTAGATCCTCAGCACAGTATATAAAATCGGAGTATGGAGGTCACCACAAGTATCAGCAAGCCACAACTTGTGAGTTACGGTATCCATGGCCTCCAGCAAAACTTATCTTGCCGAATTTATTATTACAGCTGAAAACAATTTTCCTTTGCTCTGATTACTGATTATAGAGCAGTACTCTCTTGAAAGGGAACTGTAGAGTAGCTCAGGGAGCAAAACCCACCAGTGATTAAGAATGACTGTAATATGAAATGAGAGAGCTGGAAGTCTTTGGTTGTTATTTACATAGTTGTTCCAAACTGTTAACAGTCACAAACAAGATAAGTATATCATCTGAATGTGCAAATATGTTCAAATACAGAATTGTGACCTGTTCCCTTCCAAAATTTATATGAATGAGGATTCAAATATCTCCCTTCGCAGTAAATTTTTAAAACTTCCTGTTTTTATAATTTATATTTTTGTGTGTGTTATCTAGATAGTATCTAGGTATAATAATATATCGTACTTTGTTTTGTAATTAACCCATTTTAATACTTTCTCAGTCATCTTAAGTCCAGAGTATTGGTTACAATTTTAAAGGTCCCAATGTAAGACAGTTGTCAAACTGATAGAAACTTACATCTATTATTTTTTGATACTAATTCATTTTCCTCAGATGACTTAATAAAATTCATACCAAACCGAGCAGATTGCTTTTAAAAACATCAACAACTATCCTGTGCTGAGTGCTATCAAAACTGATCTCAAGCTTCCTGATCTGTGCAGAACCAGGGTTGTTCAAATGTCAACAACTTCAAGCACTTTCCATGAAGTTAAAAACAAACAGAACTATCCTACAAGGAGGGATACTTCACGATTTAAGCACTTCTGAGCTGAGACACCATTTGTTATTAATTGGCCTTTTGCTTTCATCTGGTCTGTTTGAAATGCTGTCTTCATGAGCTGTCAGTCAATCGGCTGCCATCTCCCGGGGACCGAGGACACAGGCAGTGCACAGCCCTGCCTCTGCTCCACCAACGTGTTAGTAGTTGCCTGATTTTGTAGGCACCCAGTGCAGCCACAAGACAGGGCCAGGTGAGGCTTTTTTGGGAGCTCTAAATGCCATGTTCAAAATTTCAGCACTTTGTTCTTCCCCCCGGACAACAGAAATACACATTCCTTTAAACAACCACCGTTGCATAATTCACCTGGCTTCTTTCCACACTTCTATTTAAAAGCTCTCAGGGAACGCAGTACAGTCTCATTTTGCAAAAGTATACACTTTATTATTCCAAGCTATCAAGATCACGCTATTTCAGTCCTCGCAGCCCTCACATCCGAGATGGCTCCATCTTGTCTAGGGCGTCACAGATGTTACCTAGTGACACACTCGCCCAGTGAGATCAGTATTTTCCTCGCTGGCACCCCCAAGGATGCTAACGGGGTGTCTTCCTTTTGGCAGTGAGCCCCAGCAAGGGCCCTCCGTCATAAACACTTTGTGCTGGTGTTGCTATTTCCTAAATTCTGCTTCCAAAAATGTGTTCTTGCGCAGTTAAAAAAAGCATCCTGCCCTTTAATAAAGGGAAAGAAAACTACTCACCCCAGTTTCTTGTTGTTACGTGTTGTGCTTTGCAACACTACTTTTCATTCTACGCACACTTTTTGGTTCAGTTGAAGAGACCTATAGCTCACTGAAGTATAAGAGAAGCAGCAAAGCATAGATATTGACTCCAAAATGCTACAAAAGGGCCTCCCTCCGTAAATGTTTGCCTATCCCTGGCATACATTTTGGTATTTTGGTACTGATATTTCCAGAGGTAAAATACCTCCTCCCTTCTTCTTCTGCCTGTTTCTGTTTCAGGAAACTCATGCTGACGTGAACCATGTTTTCTCCCATCTGCTGCCACTACTGAATAAATGAAAAATGACAGAATTATACTTCCAGTAGCTTTGAAAGTTAACAACCTTACGCCCGTTGCCATATGGCTTCTCCAAACATTTTTTCCTGATGAATATCAGCTACTAGGACCAGGCTTATTTCAATTGCCTTCATACTGTGAATGAGTTAAAACTAACTGTAAGGATACAATTCAAGAAAGCTTAGAAGAACAGCAGCTCATTTTGCCTCCTTCTTTGAACAGACATAAAGACAAGATAATGTGTTAATTATCATTCATTATTTAGCAACAGAAGCCTTCTGTTTGTCAACTGCACGCTGCTACCAAAGCCAAACATTCCAAAAAATGCTCTATTTCTTTGAGCCTTTATCTTGATTTTTGTGCATTTTTAATTTTGCAGCTTTCCTTTCCAAAGGCAGGCTGTATCCTTATCCTCACTTTCCAGAAAGGGATTTTGAGGCAAAAAAGAGGAAGAGCACTTTTAAAAAAAGTAAAGATGATAAATAATTTATACTTATATAACAACCAAGCACAAAAGACCAGATTTTAATCTCAATTACACGATAGCTATACCTGTAACTTTTCCAGCTGTCCTAGAAAACATCCCTATAATTCCAGCAGAGAAAAATCTCTACAGTATAAGTCACATCAAACAGAATTACATGCATTACCAAAGTCACAGAAAACGTAAATACAGCAAAATTTATTTAGCAATAAATTAATTAAATGGTCTAGAAGTGGTTGGAATTTTTAATCCCCCTGCAGCTCTCAGTAAGTACTCCCAGCTTGACCCAGGGCAGCCCATTTTCTTCAGCAGAGCTAAAAGCCTGGGCTGTGGCCCAGTTTGGGCCAACAATTGACCCCATCAATTAACAGTCGAGTGTCACAGCCCACTAAATTCAGCAGTTTTATTTTCCCGTGTTTTATTAAAAGGGATCCAAAGCTCTCCTCTTTTTGTTTGATTTTAGACACTGTGGTTAAAGACGATGGGCTTGGAAACAGCACAGACCGTCGGGGTACTAACAGTCCTCCTGGACTGCCATTTCTAACCCTAATCTTTTCTTCTTCTTTCTGTCTTAGGGGCTGCTGCTCATTATCATAATTGGAACTTCCAGAAGATAAGAGGAGAGGAGGCTAATCTGTATGAATGTACTGCACCACCAAACGTAGACCATACAGTGCTGAAGCCTCGTTAATGCTCTGCAGGAGCTCAGCTTGTACAACCTCTACTCACGTCGCTCATAGTTGGCTTTCTAGCAGCCTCATGGAGTACATGGAAATTGTGGGACCCACGGACACCTCTCAGCTCCTGTGGCTGGATGTATAATTTGACGACACATTGGGGTGAGACCTCATTGCACGTTGCCCTGCAAATTTCCACTGGAAAGAAACCTGCGCAGACCAGGCTTCACCTGCTCCACTCCCAATACTCAAAGTGCAACACCCCAGTGCCTCCGCTCAGTGACACACGGCTTAGACCAGCACCTGAATAAGGGCTTCTCCAACATGAGTAGGGCCTGCACACACTCATACAGCACGTTGTTATCTTATACAGCATTCTACCTTCCAGTTTCTATAACAAATCCAAGTAAAAATAATAAAAAAASTAGTATTTGCCATTTTGGCAAGAAAGCAAAACATACTTTGTATAAAATGCTGGGACATAAAGGGCAAAAATAGGTCATTATATGAACACTCCAATATGCTACATCAGTTTAACCTATGCCTTTATTATGGCAGAAAGTAGTGATTGTAATGACAACAGCTAAAGAAGCAATGAAAGCTTTCTAGCAAAGCTTTGCTCTTTGAACCTGCCATTACTAAGTAAAAAACCCCATAATCTCAGTATTGCTTCTAATACTGAAATACAATTAAATATGATTTTTAACATAGAGTGTGCTAACTCAATGGGATTGTGTGTAATAAATCAAACAAAATAAATGACAACCCTGTGTCATTATTTGAAATGGAACTGAATAAATATTTCCGCTAGTTCCTAATTAAATTTGTCAAGATTAAACTGACTGCAGACTGAGTTAGACTCCGAGGTGATAGTGCTACCACTGGATTTACGAGTGTGAGCATCAGTATYGGGGCGGCAGACTTAACTTTAGAACTCTAATATTGAAAATGATATAGACGTGTGTGTATACAAAAGTACTTGTTTTTAAGATCACATTTGAGTCAGACTGAGTCTTAGACAGAGACCTTCTAACATGAAGGGAAAATACCTCTTTCTGTGTGTGAACTTGTTCTGCGACTATGCTTTGTATGTGAAAACATTGTTTACTGATTCAAGGAGAAAGTCAATACAACACAAAAGCAACCTCCTCGCTATTTCCTTTTTGGCACTGGCCATGGATACACTGCAATGCAGATAATCAGCTTTTACATAATGGGATTCTGGAGGACAAGGACAATAAGAATAATCAATTGATATGGGAACATTTACCTCCAGTTTTTACGTATTTTTGTAGGAAATTAATCCGTGATTCTGTGATTCAACAATCTGAAAGAAGAACCCCCCCAACCACTGCATAACACTTAGACTTAAATATCTGTGTGTAGAGCATAAGGCTACAATAAAAATAATTGATGGRGTTAGGACAGTAGCTAGAGAGAAACTTTTAACCATGGCTCCATATGCACCAGGAATGTTGGTGTGTTCCCATGTGACGTCTGGATGTGCTAAAGGAAGTCTCCAAAAAATATCAGACTAATTCCATCAATGACTTGTTTGAGATATTTTTATCCTACCTGTCGTCCTGCGATGAACTGTTGTTTTGTCATAACAGGTCCCTTTAGGACATCACCTGTCCCCTTGTTCTGACTGTTCGAACAGTAATGATCATCGGCTATCGTGATTTGCTCATTTTCTTCAGCTTCCAGCTGGCTCTGGTTGAAACGCAGGGAACCTTTCAGGATGTCCTTGATCTGTTGTTGAATGGGAGGGGAAAGAATGTAGGTTAGAAATTTGGAGGAATTCTGAATTTTCTAAAGCTCTGTGCAGCATGCTTTTGTACACCATTTCCCCAAAATATTTGCTTTGAAGAGATAGGAAGGAAGTCAATATTCATATCTATATTGGCTAGAGATATAAGTATCAGTGAAATGTGATTGTATCAGAATCTGGAAAACAAGTATCCAAGAAATCTAAAGAGAAACTGTTAAGATTATTCCCTACCTCGTTATAGATTTAACATATGTCACATCGTTCCTGATAAAAAGTATTTTGAGGGAGCAGAGGACAGTATAATCAGAGCTACAGATGCTCAGCAGCATTCTCATTTTATGTGCTTAGTATTTTTTCTTTTAATTCAATGACATTCARGTGTCGTCACATTTAAATAATGGGGACATAGGCACGATTATTGCCTAGCATGTACATTTTGCATTAAGAAAAACGATGGTGTGGCTTAAGTGCAGAACTTGGTGTTGCACTGCCTCAGTTCTGGTTTGAGGCCTCCAGAACTTCTCAGGGAGCAAATACCGTGCAAGTCATTTGAACTCTTTATAGCTGAGTTTTACCTTTTAAAATAAAAGTACGCTGCCATGCTTGATGCATTAGTATTAGTAAAACAGCTACAAGACAAAACAGCAGCATACAAAAAGAATAAAAAAGGAGAAAAAAAAGGAAGGATTAATAGCACTGAAGGATACAAGAAGGTTAATTTAAGCAATAGTTATACCTGCTTCAAACCAGCCAAGGAAACCAGAATTTCATCTTCTTTTTCCAAGTGTTCTTGTAATATGACTTCCTGAATATTTCCTGCAACATGAAAAGAAAAAAAAAGGTAAAGAGAGAATATTCCCTAAATAACCTCTAACGTGCTGCCAACTTACCGCTGACTTATGCTCTCACAACAAAATCCTGTGACCTGCAAACACAATTTCGCAGACAGAGCTAGAGGCTGACAACCTTATTAGCTGTGGAGGTGAGGCCAGCCCAAGCCTGGCACTGCTGCCAGGAGGCCTCCAGCAACGCTGTGCTGCTGCGGGACTTCTACTGCCCCAGTGCACCAATGGACTCAGGCTACTACTGGCCCCTAGAAGAAAACATTGGCCTCTGTGGCTAACGGAGTTACATACATCTTTGAGCCTGCAAATGCTTTGGAAAGCACTCAAGAACACGTACAGGAATCTACTGCAGCTTGCAGAAAGGGTTAGGGTAGGAGCTCAGCAATCTTCATCTCGATTCTGTGGCCACTGCAGATGCTAGGACGCTCTTCTTTATAAAAAGACTGAAAGTTTCATTCCCTTTCCGATCCCTTCGTTTAGGTAAAAGAAGACGCAGGCTTTTAGGTAAAAGACCCAGGCTGAGCAAAATTTATTTGACAGAAAGAGCAGTGCGGTACCGTCACTTCAGAAGACACCTGCCTTCCATACCTACAGCGCTGTCCTCCAAGGATGCATTTCAATAATCTGGTATAAGGTGTTTGCAGGAGTCAGGGCTGGAGGCTGGCTAACACACCAGAGCTGGAGCTATGGTGGTCTCCCCTGTGTCAGGGAAATCCCAGGCAATGCTGCAGCCCAAACCAGCTCAGAGAAACTATAGCTCCAATAGCTCTTCAGACTCCTTAAACTATGTCAGGTCCTTCTCCAGCCTCTTAGCTCCTACCTTCCTCCTCAATTCTTTAAGAAAACAGCAATGATTCCTAGTGACAGATTTACAGAATGAGATGGTGTCTGTCAACTGAAAATGAAAGGGTACTCTTTTGYGCCACTCCTGTCCTACATAGACAGAGCTGAGCCCAAATCCCTCAGTGACACTCATTTGGGAACAACGCTTTGCTGCTCATGAATATCTGTACCCCAGATGCTTCACAATTAGAGCTTTGTACCATTAATCCACACCTGCATTGCATTTGTTTGTCTTTAAAAACATCCTACATGTTCACATGGCCCGAACTAGTGAAGAGCCAAAACTGTTGTGACAGATTATGCTGACAAGGACGAATACGACGACACGGCCAACTTTGACACAACATGAAGTTTCAAGTAAAAGCATTGAGCAATTTGGTGTAAGTTTTGTGTTTACAGAATAAATAGCAAAAAAATGAGACGTGGGAGTCTGTACAAGAAGAAAGATTAAAAGCAGAGAGGTGGATTTAAAACCCACACATAAACACGGAAATTTGAAATTGTGTGGGGGCCAGAAATCAGCAAAGGGTATAAATGAAGAATGGAAAGGGCAAAGAGGAGAGAGGATCCAAGCCTAACCACTAAATGAACCGCTAAAGAAGCAATCTGAAAAGTAGAAGACATGAAAGAGGCTAGAGCCACGAAAGGCAATAGATGACAAGAGTCCATGAAAGGTGGTGTGATCAAGGTCAAGAGCAACAGTGGGGGTACGATAACTCAGCTTTGCCTTATCAGCCTATCTGAACAACGAGATCCATGTTTACATTATTTAGCACCCATTATTTACCATATCACAGTGGCAGTGTCCTACAGCAACAAAGTCAAATGTACTACAATTGAACAATGTCTAGCATAAATCTTACATCAGAAAGACACTGCATTATGAAGGCTAGAAATAATATAAAACTAGATCTTTCCACAATTATGTAGCATCATGAATTGAGAGAAAGCATAATTAATTCAACGTTTTACTTGCTTTTTTACATTTTACATCTAAATTGTCTAGTCTCTCAATTTGGTAAATAAAAGATATTAATATTTACTTATAATACTTTAGATCCTGATTTCCACTGTTTAACAAACAACGCATGATTTCCTACTTTTTAAAGTTTCAGAACTTGAAACATCGGAAGTCCGAAGTCTTCATAGGCAGGAAAGCAATGCTTAATCACAGCCTGAATCACTGAATTCAACTGTCTTTTCCATTTCGCAGCATTAGAAAGAAAAGCATTTCTGTAGTGTTTGATCCCCACATAAATTAAACCCATACATTAAAAAACCTAAGGTATGCATATTGACTAAGCAGATGGACCAAGAAAATAATTCAAAACAAACCTCCAAACTGCTGAAGACCAAATGAGGGAAAATTAAAAAATCAGGAAAATAAGAGCGAGACAACAAAATCTGAAAGGCATTCCACATGGTGTGGAAATAATGTACTATTATTTCTGTTCTTTACAGATGTTTTATAAGTCAGTATTTAAAAAAAAATGGAAAAGAATCTATCATCGCCACAAATCCAGCTGTAACTGTGTTTGAAGAGCCAGTACATTGAGAAATTTCTAAGAACTTATGAATAGAACAATGATAGTTAGCCAGCAGTAAAAATTAATAAAAATGTTCATATCATCACATATTTACTTTAGCAAGATTAATACCAGATTTTAATATTAGTTTCAGAGAAAAAAAGGTTAAGAGAGAAAAGGTTGGAAATAAAGCAAAATTTTCTAATACTGAACTGTTGAATTTCTCACATTTTTCCTTCAATTTGCAGTATCTTTAAAGTACAGTATGACATATGTCTTGGCTACATAGGGTCTATTATTTTTTATCAGTTAAAATCACTAAAATGTATTTTTGAAAAATTTTCACTCAGAGTTTGCTCTAAGACACAATTTTAGACTGAAAGAGCACACTTCCACTTAACCCAGAAAAATGCCCCAAGATGCAAATCACTGTAATCAGCCACTCTCCCCCCCCAGTAAGTAACAGTTGTGACACAAGGTCATAAATTGGGATGTCTTTCTCTAGTACAATGAAACAGAATTAAGGTTTCCCTGTGGAATTGGCAATGGGTTTTTCTTCTTCTAAATAAGCCCTTGAACTGGCTTTTAATCTTCCCTTTTGAATGCAAAGTTTATTATCCACCAAGTAAGTGGTAAGTATGGAGTCCAAATTTATCAGTCCTCATTCTTTTTCCCTGGCTAATGAGTAGAGAGGAATTAAAAAAACAGTAATTCCTTAGACAAGAGAAGCATATGAGCAACGTGATTTTCCATGAGTGCCTCCTCGATCACATCCTTGCTGGGACCACCCTTCGCAATCCATGTGGACTGGAAGCAGAGGTGGGAAGAAGAGGAGGGATGGCAAGCGACTCGGTACATACTTTCGCAGCTGCACTACCATGAATGGCTGTGCCAGGGCTCAGCAGTCCTTCCCTGAGGGACTTTCATCCAAGCCTCTTCCCACTGCTGGGGAGACCTCACAGGGCAGTCAGGTGCTGAGATGAACTGGGAAACTAAGCTCTCAAGCGCAGACAAAAGCTTTTTATTTTACCCTTCTGTATCTCAAAAGATACCCTTATAATTGTAAATACTTTTAAAAACACTAACTCTGTTAAGAGTGCTAGGAAGCATGACATTTGATAAGATATTGCCCAGCTGAAGGACTTTTGCATTAAGCATTTAATTGTTCTTCCTTCATAGGAGATGTTACTATATTTTGAGAGAAGTGCTTTATATGTTGTCGTGGTTTAACCCCAGCCAGCAACTAAGCACCATGCAGCCGCTCGCTCACTCCCCCCACGGTGGGATGGGGGAGAGAATCGGAAGGGTGAAAGTGACAAAACTCATGGGTTGAGATAAAGACAGTTTAATAGGGAAAGCAAAAGCCGTGCACGCAAGCAAAGCAAAACAAGGAATTCATTCACTACTTCCCATCGGCAGGCAGGTGTTCAGCCATCGCTAGGAAAGCAGGGCTCCATCACGCGTAACGGTTACTTGGGAAGACAAACGCCATCACTCCAAATCTCCCCCCCTTCCTTCTTCTTCCCCCAACTTTATATGCTGAGCATGACGTCACATGGTATGGAATACCCCATTGGCCAGTTGGGCTAGCTGTCCTGGCTATGCCCCCTCCCAGCTTCTTATGCACCTGGCAGAGCATGGGAAGCTGAAAAGTCCTTGACTAGTAGACTACTTAGCAACAACTAAAAACATCAGTGTGTTATCAACATTCTTCTCATACTAAATCCAAAACATAGCACTATACCAACTACTAGGAAAAAAAAAATTCACTCTATCCCAGCTGAAACCAGGACATGTGTATAAATGAATTGGCCATATATTGATTTTTTTCCTTATCTGATGCTCTAGATCAGTACCTCACAGCTTTAATGAACATATTTTTATAAAACAATAAACATCTTTCTGAAATGCAGATATCAATTAGGAACTGAAAACACCTTCCTACCTGTAAAACAAACATTGATACAATGAATCAAAAAAAATGATTATGTGATTTCTACATTATTACAAAACCCAGTCCAGTTTGAGGTTATGTTATAAATATCTATCTTAACAAAATCCTGTGGTACTTAGGAGACTAAGGCTAAGGTCAAATATTTCTGGCTATCTTTTTTTGTTCTTTTTTCTTTCATCAAGATTTCATTTAGCTGATGCCAAATGCTTTCTGCAGAAAAAGAAAGTATTTCTGTTTCAGTGAATTTCTTACCAGAGGAAAACAAAAGGTGAATTTTGCAACCTGTCACCTGGTGGTCGGAGCACTGCTGTGAGATGTAGGAGATCCCAGACAGCCATGACATGGTTCTGGATTTGTTTCAACATAGTACTAACAAACCTCTAAGTTTCACAAAATGAACTGTCATACCCTAACTGTACTCTTGACTAAGCCTCAGAAATACTAGAGCTGTAAAACCAGTTGTTCTCTTCAGAAGTCAGCAACGTTATCCACTATTATGGCTGCCCTCAAACAAGACTCACAACCCATGGGATGCCTTTTGTATAATTGATTAGAATTAATTTTGGGTACTTATTGTCAAGTGAGCAGATTCATTTAAGTTTGATAGATACTAGATCAGTAAATCAATAACTACTTCCTCAGTGACACTGTGATCGGCTGCCTTGACATACTTTGAAGCCAACTATAACTACAGAGGAATAACATGCAAATGATTGCATTCTTGTTCWTCTTTTCTACAAAATATAGAAAAACAATGTACCAAGTAGTGATCTGGGTAGTTGAAACAGTTAAGAATTAAGATGAAATGTATTTTTCATTTCTTGCTCTTACAGTTATCCCAAATTGTAAATAAGTTCACATGCAAACTCAGACATGCAATACTTCAGTAGAAGTATTTTTTAAAAAATCAAGATTTCTATTTCCTCTCCCTAACTTAATTTCTAAAATTTAAATGGAAGACATGCTATCATCCTCTGTACAAAGATGAAAGAGGAAAATAATCCACAGCAGTTCCTAGCAGGAAAATTAGAGAAGGCTTATGCTCTTTGATGACCGAACTGCTACAGATTGCATGATGGTGTGTGCAGTCACTGCTGAGTTCCCTAGCCAGGGAGAGGGGCTGTTCAAAACTTTCCTCTCTGAATGTGGAAAATCTGTTATGCTTGGCCTAATTATTTTAGAGGCTTATTAAGTAAACTAACTTTCACTGAAAATTTCGCATGCATTCAACACAGATTCTGCAAGAAATGAGTGGGAAAACTAGTCTGCTGTAGACAAGGTCCTCTCAGGCATCCCTTCATGCCCATCCATCTGGAAGACAGACCTGCACCTCTTCCCTTCCACCAGAGAAGCGGGAGATAGGCAGAGCTACAGCCCTGCAGGATGAAGGCACAACACGGACTTAACTTTATACTGACACAAAATCAGATGAGGGTGGAGAAAACTGAGCCCGGGAATAACTTTAACGTCCTTGTCCTCTTAGGTTCTTTGTTTTCTCCTGTACTGCTGCCTTTTTGCAGTGCATCTCTCTCCTAATGATTTCTATTTTAAGCCAGACTCTGTGGGGCCTTTCCAGGAAGATGACTCCTGCTGAGAGGAGCTAACTCGAAATAGCTGCAAGCTTTATTACGAATGCTGCCTTTCTACTACTAGTTCCTGATCAATGACTTGTGAACAATCGACAGTGCCAGAATCATGTTAAATTGACTTTTTTCACTCTTGCTTTCCACTACTGAGAAGACAGCTCAAACTCAGAATGCAAAAGTACCTTCTCGTTGCCAATGTAGGCAGCAGTAAGAGGAGAACTGAGTTTATTACTTCACCTCCTTATTTTTCCAAAAAAGGAAAGCAAAAAAATCCCAAGGTTTCCATAGATGTCAAGGGACAGTCAACTCTCTGGACTCATATTCCAGTCCTTTTGTATGATCGGGGAACGAAATCAGGGTTTACAGAAAATGCTTCCAACATTTCCTGCACAGTATACTAGCGATAGCAAGACTGCTTTTTCACTAACATTAGAGGGCTGGAAGGATGGACTGGGAATTTAGTTTCTGATAATCAATTTTTGTCTCTTATCACAACAAATACTTCCTTCCTACCTCAACTTGATCAGACTTTGAGCAGGAAAACATGCTCTCTCCTTAAAATTGGACACAAAATCTAGAACTTAACAGTGGTTTGTGGACTTTCTAGAAAGACTACACTGTATGACATAGTGATATTGCGGTTTAATAATGCAGCTCAGGATGTTTCCAAATACCGCATTTTCTTTCCAGCATTAAAAATACAAATGAGAGGAGTTAAATTTCCTTCTCAAACAATAGAGTTTGTGATCTAAGTGTTGATGAAGGCAACACCACTAAGTAGCCTAACTTTCATTTATCTATCTCGTTGCGAATGTCAACTCTTATTGTAAAAATTACGCATTATATTAAAAGCATCACTTAGCAACATTTGAATGTTAAAGAATTTAAGGATCTTAAAAATATGATGTATTAAAACATTTATTTTAATATAAATTATGTATTTATATAGTGTATACTTCTGATTCATGTGTCGTGTGGAGCACCAACACTTTATCAATATTTAATGTGTGGTAATGCCTGTGACTTCAGAGAAATATGTGGCAAAAAGTCACCAATCATCAACTCACAGCAATGCACAGAATCACAGACGTACAGAAAACGAGGTTGGTAGGGACATGAAGTCATTTTGTCCATCCCTTGCTCAAAGGCAAGATCAACTCTTAACTATGAACTCTAATTTACACATGATAAGCAAATCACGCTTAACATATACCTTATGTCCGCGTCAGTGCCAAGGTATACCAGGACGAGAGTGTATTCCCAGACATCCTGTGCTTTCAAAGAGAATATAAAAGAGTACAGACACTGTGCCTCCCACGGCAGGTGATCAGAGCGTGCTCTTCCTATCCAGAGCTAATTTTTTCAGAGAAATTTTGGCCCTGATGGTGATGATAGACTGTACCATCCCACACTCCTTACATGAATGTACAGTGCTGATCATTGTTAAGACAAATGACATCTGTGTAGTAGCTGTCGTTTCATGTGCTCCATATTCCCCCATCTGCATTCTGCTCACTAAGACTCTTTACCCATGACTGCAAACACCTACGAGGACCACCAGCCTCTGAGCACCTCCAAGCAACATATTTTTATTAAAGTTCAAAGCAAGTTTTTTTCTCTCTCTCCTCCTGCAGAATTACTCTCTTCCTGTTGCTATGTACATTCACTAGAAATAGAAAAATTACTCTGGTGTGAAGTGACAAGTAAATGAGAATTTGTTCTGCATAAGTGACAAACTTAATAGCCATAAGAAATTGAAACCTTTCCTAAGGGGAAACTATATATTTTCACTTCCTTACGATCTAAACACTTCCTTCATGCTGCAATAGATTGCAGACATTACACCTTGAAATTGCTATGGTTGTGTAAAAGACAGTTATTGTAGATCATGTAGAGATTTCGAAAATGTAAGATTTTCTACTTCTTGTATGGCTGAACTCATTAAAACTGTTCCTGATTTTACAAGCAGAATGATTTACTCAAATACCATTGTGGTAAATGCTACATAAAAACCTGGATAGATTGAGAGTTTTGAAAGCAGACATCCACAAATGCCTGAAATTCCACTTAAAACATTCTTAAGGGATTTTCTATGATGCATGTCATATATAGAATAAATGACAACAAACTGTGAAAGCTGTTTTTAAAGCTTTCTATGAGATCATTTTCTCCAGTATAGAATTATGATGTTACCTCAACCTGTGTTAATAAATACTTCAGAATATATGACTATGTATTTTCCTTTAATTGGTCATTGTCTAGTTTTCCTTATCTGTATGAAAAACACTGTTGCAGTTATTAGTTTCTACTGTTCTGTCAACCTAATTGCTTACAGTGAGGACCTATGGAAACAATTAAGCATACGAATTATTTCCTTCCAGTCAGCTTTAGTGTTTGACCTGGGTGGAGAAACTCATGTGATGTTAAAGCATTATGCATCTGATTATTTCTGTAAGAGAAGTATACCCTGTTGCATTTTATGCTCTTTTCCACTGTAAAGACTTTATTATAAAAGGCTACTGTTGCATACTTTATTCTTGAAAGATTGAGGGTCAAAGAATGTATGTTAACTACTCAGACAACTTCTACATTTTGGATCAGGTACATCAACATTAAATTGTTTAAATATTTACCTGGTTAATTGATATTTAATAACCATAACTGAATAACTTGTATTGAGGGTGTGTGTTGATTTTAGTCTGTGCAAGTTTTTTCTATGTAAATAGCAATATACTGGACAATTATTGGTTAAAATATTGCATGTAAAAGGTTAGTTTACATTTCCCAATTAAAAAACATCCACACTTTTCTGTGCTATGAAGCTGGTGAAATTGTGCTGCCATTCAGGAAAAAAAGGATGTTGCAACTTATTTCAGATTAAAATCTACAGAGTAGATAGACAGAGTAAGTCTTGGATAGTTTTTTTCTTCTGAGGTGAACTGAACATCAATGAAGACAATTGATACTGACACAGGAGATAATATATACATCCAATACATGTAATTATTGTGGCTGCTGCTCAGTAAATAGTATGTTTCCTACAGCTATTCTAACCTGGAAGAAAAGCTAAGGCATCAAAACTAAAGACTACTCTTTATTAGGAAGGAATGMGCAGTTTGAAACAAGCGCTTTCAATTTTCAAGAAGCATACACAAAGACATTATGGATCCTGACTACAACTACAGGACTTTTCAGTTCTCTTTAAGGATAGAGGTTGACATAGCAAAGACACTTACTTGAAGTGCCATCTCCGGGAGGCAGGGAAGAAGGAATGGGGGTGATTTATAAACCTCACTGTATCATTCAAAYAATTTTGTGTTAATTACTCACATGTATTATATAACTTTTTTTTGGTAACTTTTTGAGACTTTTATGATTACCCTGTGGTTATTCCTTCATTTAAGAAATCTGTTAACTATATTCTCTCTGTTCATTACAAACTTTTGTTTCCAACCTATGGCATTTCTGGAATAGAAGAACACATTAGTGTCAAACGTGCCATGAGGAGATGGGGCAGTACACCTAAAATCAGTGTTACGCTATTAAAGACTCTTTAAGTCTCCATGGAGTGTATTTGGGTTTTGCGTCAGATGACTGTAATTTCTGTTTTATCGCCTGAGAAGTTGGATGTCAGAAATGAATGAATTTGCTTAGTAGAAGAGATTGTAATTTACGCTAGGTTTGACTTAAACTAGTGGGAAAAAAAAAAAAAATTGTGAGCCCTGAGATGTATTTGTACCACTTATTCAGAAGTCCTTAGTAGTAGATTACTGACAGTAGCGCTGGATTTGTGCCGGGATTATAACTAAAAAGCAAGTCAACCCAAGCTGTGAAGTGTGGTTATATTCACATTAATAAAAATAATTAGAAACGCATGTTAAAGCAAAGCCATTTTCCTCTGTTTGCCTTAATTTTGTTCCCTGCACTTTTGAATGTCTTGTGCAGTTTTGATAAATGTACTGATTTTCTGTTTGCTACCTCTGTACAGTTTTGAGTCATGCTGCTGCTCTGTTCTGAAGATGGGGACTTTTCCATGTCACCTGGTCCATCTACTTACTGCAGTCCTCTTCAGTGAAAACAGTTGTCTGGGATCATTCAAGTAGCTCTGTGCCCTTCCCCTAGCGATGACATGTATTCTGAACATGAAAGGCTGAACAAAGCGTGAAGAGCAAAAGAAACGTATCATATATGYCCCTGCTCACCTGGTTGGTTACAATACAGCTATAATGATTTAACTTAAAGGTGGATCTTGAAGAATATGATAATAAGCAAAACAGTTACTATGGTAAACTTCAGCTATAATAATACCAAAGATCTTTATGGAAATAATGGGGAAATTAACAATTCAGTCATGCCAGAATTTAGCTTCTGCCAAGGTTTTATTCTTCTAAAGCTGATATCAGCAGAGAAATCACTGCCTAAGAGATGCTGGGAAGGAAAGGATGGATTGTCAGTGGCCGTCAGCAGCAGGGAGATGTTCACCACACAAATGGAAGGAAGCAAGAAGCAGATGGAAGTAAACACTATGACAGGAATTTGCTGAAACTTGCAGAGAAAGGTGTTAATTTAGGTAATGATGGGGTGCGTAAGCTTCATTTTAATCTCCTTTTCATCCAGACTACCAGGATGAAAGGGTTTGTAGATGCCTACCACAGTTGGACTCTCAGGATTGGCACAGTTGTTGTAGAAAGAAAGTAGCTCTCTATCAGCTGAATGGTGTGTTTTTGACCTTAAGAGTTACCCTCAAGGGACAAAAAGGTGGTTTAAATTCATGGGGCATGAAGAATTACACTTTTATTCTTCCTACATATATCATTAGCATGACCAGAAGCGAGAKTCTGAAAGTTTTGCTATACAACAAATATTTGTTTCCCGGTAACCATTCCTGTATTCAGTTTAATAAATTTGTTAATGATATTCTTTATTTATAAGCTGTTTCTATAGGTTATTTTACATCGTTATTCTTAACCAAAGGGGCAATCTCCTTAGACCCGTGGGGCTGTGTTTGATGTGGCCTTTTTTACTTATAGCATTTCTAATCACACTGGGTTTATAAACTATGGATTATTTTATTTATGTCCCAAGCATAAGAGAACTCATTTAATGCACTTACTACCTCAACAAATGACAAAGTATTTCATTTCAACCCAGGGCAGCAGAATAATTTCCATTTCATTTTATCCTTACAAAAATGTCATAACCTTTCATCTCATCACGTGATACATAAAACAAGAATTCAGTAATATCTTGCATTCATTTTACARGTACTGCATCCAGATCTATATTGGGCAATATATCAGCCCCTAAATAATGAGCAACTAAGTCAACTTTCTCCTCTCCCTCCCCCACTGCGAATGATCTTTATAATGAAATGCAACCTTGTAACAATTGCATTCACTGTTAAAGGAGGGATGGATGAAGTCAGTCTAATTAAGCCTTTAAAGGTGCTATTTATTTCACAAAATAACTAAAATTATACTAGCAACTATATCCTGTAAGTATTTATTCCTGTATTTTTATATTTTTCCTTCCTTGCTCATGGTATTTGGAACAATCAGAGTGAAAAGGTGGCTTTGAACTGTGTTTAATGAGTCTTCCAAATAATATTTGTCTGGGAGATGTCAGGCAGCGTAAGTGTAAGTGAATCTCACAACTGCCAGCATTGCCTGATGGCTGTGGCAGGGACACGTCCTGTGATCCCATCCAAAGAGCTCTCAAAAGACTAGCTTTCATTTTTTTGTTACTGTGATGCCATAACTTCTGAGCATTATGTAAATATGTACAGTTATCTACAAGCTACCTATGAAAGCCGAGAGCTGGTGTGTCATTTCAGCGGCAGAATGCCGGTGGTGTTTAGAAGAATGGGGGATGAAAACGTCATCTTTCCACATCCCTTCCATAATCCACACTTGGAGGGGCGGAGATGTATTTGAATACTGGTGAAGGACATAGCAACATATCACAGGTAGCAGAAGTCACATTAGAAAATGCACCATAAGGACAACCCAACCAGCCCTGTATGGGTAGCTCAGAGAAGTATTTATTTGCTTCAGCTTCGCGGAGCCAGCATGCTTAAGCMTAAACTTACTAGATGCGCGTCAGAGCTGAGAGGTTTTTGTGATGTTGCCTCCAAGACAAGAAGTGATTTAAAAACCTGAATATTGAGCAATGTATTTCTGAGACCCACCTGAATGTCTCTCTAGCAGCTGGCTTAAGTTTAGCAGTACCAGTATGAAGATGAAGTTAATACAACCAGGTAGACTTATGTTTCTTCTGTATAATTGGGTACCTTTGCACATATTTCTAGGGTGTTGTGCAGAACCCTGTGAGCTAACTCTTTGCAGAGCTGGTATGAGTCCGCAGGGCTTATTAGCTGAGTCTCTATGCTGTGAGAAAGCACCTAAATTGCTTCTGAATCTCAGCTAGCTGGGGAAGCAACCTTCTGCATTTACATAGTGCTGCCCRTAAGCAAAAGCAAGTGTGGAATGACCTTAGTTTCTCTACTTTCATAACCTGATAAATTGCCCATCAAAAAAGAATAGTTTCTATATAAAGACCCCCATATCCAAGTTAATACTGAACCAATGTTCCTTTAAATTGCCTCTCGTGAAAAGGACTTCCTGTACTACATGTGTAATTATTTGGTAAACTTTCACATACTTGGAGGTCTGAAACTACGTCTCTGTTGGAAACAAATGTAGGTTCTTCTGTCTCAGAGAACAGTGATGGATTGGTTCCTGTCCCTTATAAACAGACGACATTTTAAAATTCAGCACTTTTCTCTCTGGAACAAAACTGGCAAGCTCAAAAACATCCCTCACAATCACTCATATCAGTACTTGCCTATGGAGGATTGATACTTCTCCAGGGTTTTGATTTACTTTTTGTTAAGAGGCTGTGCTTTAATCCTGGGCCAGTGCTGACATGCTCCAAATCCTAAAGATTCTAGAATAGCACATGGTGTCAGATGGCAGTCATTAACTGGTGTCACTTGAACTGCCATTTAACAGCACTGTGTTGGCTTGAGCCTGGGACGTAATGAAGCTTTGCTCTTTGAGACCCTCCAGATTGACTTCATGTTGAACTAACACCTCAAACTCAGTTCCATGTCAAATCTGAAGGACAAGTGAGGAGCCTTCCAGCAGATACAGTGAGCCCTCTGAGTGATGTTTGGGTGCATGTCTCCTAAACAAATTATTCATGATCTGCTCTAAGACATCAGAGGTCACATTTACCAGGGAAAATCTTCTTTTGAATGCACTTGCTAGCTTGATGCTTTTCTTTCCATATAGTGAAAGAAAGGAGGAAACAAGCAAAATTCTTCAAAAAGTAAATAACATTATGACAGGTTATAATATTGTAATACTTAACTGGTATATTACAGCTTTCTGAATCATTGAGCCTTGAGGTATTTATGTGCACTAACAGAAAAGTACCTCACAGAAAGAAAAATGCTGAAGAACATTACCATATTACTGAATGCACCAGAGACAATATTATTTCCTGAAAAAGGCCAGTGTATGTGAAAAAGTAACATCAAGAAAATGTATCTGTGATGATGCTGGAGCAGTAATAGCTATGGCAACTATACTTTTTCACTATCAGCTGAGTAACGTTCTGCATTTGTATTGCGAACAAAGCYGCAGGACAGGCTTACAAGATTGGATGTATCGTCATTTCATTAATGGAAAAATTGAACACAGGATTTCTTTTTTTTTTTTTTTGAAAGCTATGACAAGCTTGTGAAAAAGGGTGGGAACAGAAGTAAAATCTGCTTTCCTGTCTGGCCATTTTACATATAAAAATTTCAACATTTGTCCTTGGAGGCATTAAAAGGCATTCAACCTTAGCAGTTCTTCAGTGGTTAAGGGAGAGGGGGAAGAAAAGTAAAGCTCTTTCTAATGCAGAGCCCTAAGAAGACGACAAAGATCACAGAATGACTTTCCTCTGTTTTCATAATCAAAAACCTATTTCTATTTTCTACACATAGCGCTAAGTAGTAATATTTCGGAACCATCATTCATTCCCATGGTAACATCCCCTGATATTACAAGCAGTTAATTATGTCATTGCTGTGTGGTACACTGTGTGGTTTATTTACGGAAGGAGATAAACATTTAATGAAAGCATCTTTGAATATATGAACAAAATAAAAACTGCCGTTCTATCCCTCTGGTCTTTCCTCATGCTCTGTGCAAAGAAAATGCGTTATTAGCAGATATCTGCTGAAACCTACAGAAATACAATGCTCTTGATAAAGAAATGTGATATCATTATATGGCAAAGAGAAGAATTCTGCCTGAGATTTTAACTAAACAAAATTATTTTCTAAAAAGACATCATATAAAAATATGGTATAATTGGATTTGATAGAAATAATTATAAATTACTAGGGATTCAAAACAGAATATATGATTTCATGGTTATTTTGATCATTTCTGAGCTACAACACATGACATCTCTGTCATGAAGTAACTGCCTCTGACTGTCATCCGGATCCCCCTTGTAAGGGAAAGAACCTGAGAAAAGATGGCCAAAAAATTCTGAATTGTTTCACTGGAAACCGCAAAAAGAACATTCTATAATTGTTTGACATTCTGATTTATAGTGCCAATTAAATAATTCTGTGGTGAATGGTCACTGGATATGCACTTTTATAAGCTTGAATTAATATTGTTTTGTTAAAAAGTGACCTGCAAATATAATGCAGTCAATACAGGAAAAAGAATATTGGGTGGGTAATAAAGTCCGAAAAATACTGTTTAAAATGTCAAGCTAAAAAAATGTGGKTTTTTTAAAAATAAGAACCTTAAACTTTATCAAATTTAAAAGGCAGGCCTTAGACTGAAAAAAGGACTTACTGATAATTCTTAAAAATGTTGTCTAACTCTTTGTTAAAGGAATTAGTTCTGGAAGGCTCCTCGAATTTTACCTATCCATATGTTTTTATCAATAATTTAGACAACTATTAAATGTATGATGGCTAAGTCTGCCGTTAGAGTKGTAGAAGAAAACAGAGTACATTGCAGAGTTACCTGAATTATTCAGCTAAAAAGCCGAATCACAAGAAGTGAATTTTAATATAATCAAATGGAAGAAACACATACGAAAATAAACATTTCCTGATTATTCCTACAGGATAAAATCCTCTGTTTAGTAAGCTGTGATTCACTAAATTTTAAAGGTCATAATGGATTATCACCTCAACCTATCACTGTATCAAAGTGCACTAATGTGATGCTGCATTTAAAATGTTTAAAAAGAGGAATGCCACATAAGAGTAGAGAGATGACCTTCCTTTTGCTAAGTAACCACTTTGCTGAGTCCATTGCTGGTACAGCATATCCTGATCTGATTAACCCACTTCAAAAGGCATATGAAAACCCTGAAGAATTGAAAGGAAGACCACAAAAATGATCAGGTCTAAAAAACAACCCATATAAAATGAACCTTAAAGCRTCCTACCTAGCAAAGACAGTGTTGAGAGATTACTTAATCACTGCGTATAGGTAAGTTAAATGAGGATTTTCAACCTTGCTATCAAGAATGCTACAAAAGCCAAAAGGTGGGTGATGAAGTCATAAAAATTCAACCTCACAGGACGAAGTAATATCCTTGAAATTAAATGTCCCGACAGATTACAAGACGAGTGATATAACTTATCATTATCTGCTCTGTGGTCTCTGAAATGAAGCAATTTTCATGGGTAAGAGATACCTGCGGGAGAATCAAACCAGGTGCAGTAGCAGCCCCTGCTAACTTTTCCGTTAACCCAGAAATGACCAGATATGCTCTTGAGTTTTATTTTGCTGCCATTCCCTGAAGCCCCAAGCAGTGGATGGACACTGGAGATAATCCTCAGGGGGTGTTCTGTGATGTTATAGAGAATCTGTTTTCTTGGACGGCCTGCTGGCATGTGCTGCTCAGATCACTGGGATGAATGTGATGGACAGATTTCAGGTCAGAAAGAATTTTGCACAGGTCAGACCAGCAAGAATCCTGGTGGTTTTTTTCCTGCCTTCCCACGGATCATCTGCTGACTGAATTGGGGATACCTAACCTCATCAGTTTGCTACCAGTGCGGAAGCTGTGAAGGCTGGTGGTATCTCAGTCTCTCTTGTGCTCTGTTTATCGCGCATAACTGTTAAGCTCTATAGGATTTAAATGCATTAGTGTAACCCAAATTTACAAAGTTAATAGCCCATGATGCTGACAAGATGTGCGGGAATATTGTGAAGAAGTACAGGGAGTGGGACTTAGAAGAAACTAGGCTGGAAGGCTCTGAGAGCGCTGCAGGGGTGCCACGATGCACCCAGTGCACCCCTGCAGCCAAAGCCGTAAYGGGGATGGCTTTCCTTGTCCTGCGAGGGTAACAAACGGCTCCACGATGCTCTCAGGAGACTACTGGTTCCAAATGTTTTTGTTTCTAATATATTTGGGAGTAAGAGTTTAACACCTGGATATTATCACAAATCTTTTGCTCTCATTTCATGGATCCAGTGCCGAAAACCAGACTACTTCAAGTATCTTTGTCTGGTTTTATTCTGATCTCTAGTCTAGAGCAGTTGCTGGGGAAATGCTTGTACTTGAACTGATATCCCTGCTAAAGACTCCTAGCCTTCTTTCCTAAGGGAAAGAAACTTCAGCTTTTCTTCTTGACATAGTAATCTTTCCCCCGTCATTTCAGTAGCTAATAATTTATCCCTTGCACTTGCTTCTAGTCTCATCATTGCTCATGTACCCTCACAGAAGCAATACAATACATCAGACTAAAGCTGTTGGGGTTAGAGGTTTACACTTGGCTTTTGAAGGCTGTGATTCCAAACTTTCAAATAACACAGTATTTATAGATTTTCCTAGGCTCATAACAGTGGCTACTAAAACACTCACATAAAAGAAAATGAAAAAACAAGTATAATATGGCTTTCACATCTGATCTTTTTGACCTGGCAAACTTAGGTATCATATACTTAGTTCTACCCACTGAAATATTCAACTTTAATTTATTTTGCTTAGATGTTGCAGGCTATAAATAAACCTTAAAATTACTGCAGTTGCACCCTGATTTCTTAACAACAGTGCTTTTTCACATAACTAAATATACTAACTGTTGGAGTTCAGTGCAACACAGTTTAAAAATGCTGCTTTTATCAAAGCATAGCTAAGCATATTTACACGTGAATTGACTGAAGCTTTTTGTTTACTTTCTCTGATTTGTCTTGGCAATATATAAGTCGAATTTTAGATTGGAGTCTTTGCTGATTCTGTTCCCAATGTATTGACTTCTATCTTACTATATTTCTCCTGATCTGAGCAAAATATTACAAACCAGCCAGCCTATAGTAACACATTTTTACATACTGAAGGTGATCAGCATAGATTGTGAAGATGCTACCTTTAATGAAAGCATATGAATTTTATACAACTATCACTGCACACATCAAGTATCATTCTGGGACTGCTGAACTGCAAATGAGCTTAAAAACTGTAAGCTCACATGCTGTGAGCTCCAGCATGTCTCTTACAATACAACAAATCTTAGGAACAGACAAAGGGCATCTGTGCCAAAATGCCTCTATTTTTTTTTTTTTTAGCATCATCAGTGGCTATCATACTGCCAAGTTTAAAAGTATGACAGTATAAAGATACAGTGGTTGGCAGCATCTTATAGAACAACTGGGTACATCAATTCAATCTTCTTCATGGCTTATAAAGTAACATGCACTGTACCACATAAATATTATTTTAGTTTTAACACAAACATGAAAAGAGCCTTTGCAAAGATTTACAGGTTAATACAGGGTACTGCACTTACCAAGATGTGTGTTCATCATCTTCGCACAATATTTGCACATGGCTTCCAAGTCGTTTAGTTGTCCTTGTAGGAATGAAATCTGGGCCTCCAATTCCTCCTCCTACAATTAAGAGATTATTAGCATTAAAACCCCCCAGCTTTCTATAATACACAGTAAAAGTGGTAAGCTAACCCTTGACAAGCTTAGACATCTTCTAATTTTTCCTATTCCTTTGTTCTTGAGAAAATTTTGGAAATAAAGAGAATCACCTTCCAACTGTATTTATTAAAAGAATTTAAAATTCTTTTGTCATTTCATGGAAATAGGGTTAGGTTTTAATGTTTCAGTTTTTATTAATACTACTCTTTTTCCTTCTAAAGAGTCAAATAAAAATCTGTCTACATCGACCCAAGAAAGGTTAACAATTCATACTTCTTTTACAGATTAGCTACCTGGTTTTGCTTGTGCAAACACAGTACCACAGCAATGGCTGAAAAAACTCATCAAATGTGAAAAATTCTCATTTCTGGCAGAGTGATTTCCACAGCAATTCCTTTGGAACCTCAGAAAAAGTCCTTTTTTTATTTCAAGGCATATATTTCATGAGACCTAATACCATACCTCAAGGATGCATTACTGCCATATATTTTGGCATAGTTATTTGTGTAACACACCGTGCTCTATCTGTATAAAAACCCTGCACTTCTATGCTCAGCCAACTGCACTTCCACACAATGTCTTACGTAATATTTAGGTGAAAACTATTTTCAACTCACATACTATAAAGCAGTTACTTTAAATTATCAAGTTATGTTCAAGAAATATGCATCAAGTGTAATTTAAAAAGATAATTTAAAAAAAGATTCTTGATTTTAAGGCCTAGGAGAAGCATTATTATCTAGCCACATGCCCTGTCTAAGCAATGGGAACTACCTCATCTAAGAATTTCTCTTTGAACTCCTTTCTTTCCAGTTTACAAATGCATCCAGTCTTGACTTTAAAGACCACACTGCAGAGAAAGTTCACCACTCCTTTGGAAAAATTCCTTTAAAGCCAGTCACAAACAGTATTGAGCAGTTTTTTGTTTGTTTAAGTATGCAACTGAATTCAAGATATTCAGACAAAGGCAAAGTAACTTTTTAGTCTCCTGTTTTTCTTAGGAGTTTTGCAGTTCTATCATACTCTCGTTTGATGGGGATTGCTGAACATTAGCGTTTGAATTACATTTCAAATGAAAAAAATGCAAAACTGATCAGCAAGAATAAAGAGAATGAATCAATCTTGATTTAAAGGTGCAAGTGATCTTAATCTCCATCAGAAACTGTCAGAGCCAAACAAAGGAAACTTAGCACTAATATAGCATAGATCCAAAAGCAACTGATAAATAAAAAGAAATTTAACAGTAGCATTTTGCAAGATCTAGCAATATCACTTTTTCCCTACACACTTTTTCCTCACACTTACAATCTACAGACATTAMACATTTTTTCTTCGCTATTTCCTTATATTAATATACTCTCACCTTATTTTACTCAACCTTATACTTTGACCACTTAAGCCTCAAAGGGATTGATTTTATATTGCCAATTTATAGTTGCTGAAAGAGTAACCTCATTCAAAGTCCGCAGTTCTGTCACAGCCTATACAAGCATATCTGCATTGATACTTCTATTCAAGCAATGTCCCTGCAGAAGACCTTTTCCTAGTACATACAGCTAGCAACTGCAAGAAAGAATCTACCATAAATTTTAAATTGCCATTGCACCGCAAGTGCAGCTGTAAGATAAGGAAAGGTGACAATACTTGAGTATTTTACTATAAAATAACATAATCAAATTCTAAAATCATTAGCCAGTAATTGAAACCCCATTTATCTCCTACAAGTGAATAAGAAAATTTAACTTCTGGTAATAAATATTTCCATGTTTCCCAGACTATGTTTTCTTATTCATGGATGAGAACTGCAGTAAATTGATCTTAAAATGCTTTTGGACAGCTCTATCTACTTGAGCAGATTCTGAAACCAACCTTTTCAACTGTATAACAGTACCTCTCCATCTGGCAAGTGAGACTGGTGCTGAGTAAACTACATCCACCGTTCTTTCGGCTCGTTAGGATCCAGCATGGGGAGCAGAAATGTTCAGCAGACTCAGCACTCACAAAAGAGGGTACTGTGGCCGAGAACTCACAGACAGGGCAAAAGGTTTCCTGCCAAGTGGGAAATCTTGCACAAGGCTGCGTGAATGCATTTGGAGTTCCTGACTTATCTAGCACCCTCAGGAAGGGCACCAAGGAGCGCTGCCAGTGGGATGTGCAAATAAGCAAGACAGTTAACTTGACATTTGACACACCAGAGACCTAGATGTGCTGTTTGCATAAGAAGACAACACCCAAATGGTGATGACTTGCTACAAGACATAACACCTGCCCCTGCTGTCACCGGCAGTGCTGTGGCAACCTCTGTGCAGATGGACCCCTGTGGGTGACATCCCTGGAGGGAGGTTTGCTCTGTTGTAGTTGCTGCAGCAGCAGGTGCAAGAGCTGCAAGAAGAAGCAAGTGTGTTTTATTGCATCAGGGGTGACAAACAGGTGATTGACAGGATCTTTCAAGGTGTACAAGCTTATGCAACAGACAGGGAAGGTGCAACCGAGGCAAGACACAGTGGGAAGAAGACATGCACTCCTAAGAGGGTGGAAACTGGAAGCTTGTGACTTCTGGCAGCAGGAGGGCTGCCCAGTGGTGCAGGGCCCAGGCAGYGGAGGGGAAGAACAAGCTCCCTCAGAGGAAGAATCCAGGTTGGACACCGTATCAGAACACTACCAAGAGAAAGTGATGAGTGACAGTGAGTAGTTGGTGACTCTCTTCCAGCCAGACTCATCAACTAGGGAGGTTTCTCGCTTGCATGGACCCTCAATTTGTGGTGTTGCCGAAAGACTGTTTGGGGTCACCTAATGTTCTGACTTTTTTTCTGCTTATTCATGCATACACCAATGACATGGTGATGTGAAGCCATTTCAGTTCAAAAGTGACTGTAGGGCTTCTGAGCAAGGGTGAAGGAGACAGGAATCCTGGTGGTGTTTCTCTTTAATCCTACACAAAAGGGAAAAGCCTGGACAGCAGCAGATGTATCCAGTAGACCACATGCGGCTACATATTCGGTGGCACTAGCTGGGCTTCAACTATTTTGCTTGTGGCACCCAATTTGATGAGGAAAGACAACTTAGAGAATAGGTCTACCTGGCAAAGACAGGGAAGAMCATCTTTGTGAACAGACTTGCTAATCTAGTGGGGAGGACTTTGTCATAGAACAGGGGTTCTAACCCAGAAATACATGAGGAAGCAGCATATACAGAGAAGGTATGCAGAAGGTCCACTTGGCTGAGTAAGGAGCTTCTTAATGAACTACAATGGGAAAAGCACATATGGAGATGGAAATGGTGGAAATGGAGAGCACATATATGGAAACAATGACAGGAAACAAAGGACAAGCACACGATCATTGTTTGGGCACAGGAACAAAACTAGGAAGGACAAAACCCAGCTGGAGCTAAAATTAATAGGGAACATTAAAGGATAACAAGAAGGAATTTTACAAATACAAGAGCAGCAAAAGGAGRTTCAAAGAAAATGTAGGTCTATTGCTTATTAAGGGACATAAGATAAAGATAGATGATACAGAAAAAGCTGCAGCACTCAATACCACTTCTGCCTCTCGCTTCTTAGGCAAAGTCTGCTCCCAGACCTCTGCATGTACAGTTTGGGAAGAGAGGGATGGCTAAGAGTTGGGGGGCAACAAGTTGGTGAATACCTGAAGAAGCAGCATGTGTTCAAATACATGRGGTGACATGGGATACACCCATGGGTGCTGAAAGAGCTGACTATGTGATCATCCATGAAAAATCACTGCTATTACAGGACATCCTTGATGACTGGAGAAAGGTTAATTTTACATCCATATTAAAGAAAAGTGAGAAGGAGGATCTAAGAAACTATATGATAGTTGTCCTCACATTAGTCCTTGGAAAAATCGTGGAGCATGTCCTCTTGGAATCAATTTCCAACATGTAAAGGACAAGACAATAATCAAGAAAAGTCAACAAGGATTTACCAAGAGCAAATCATGCTTGACCAATCTGGTTGCCCACTATGATGAAATGACTGGCCATGCACATGAAGGGAGAGGAGTGAATGCAACGTACTTTTACCTTAGTTAGGCTTTTGACACTTATTTCCAAAAGCATCATCATTTATAATATGAGAAAGTATGGACTGAACGAAAGGATTGTAGGTGGGCTGAAAATTGGTCAGACTCCAAGCTCAAAGACTAGAGTCAATGGCTTGATGTCCAGTCGGTGGTTGGACATAAGCACAGTAACCAACGGACTGCTATGAAGATATTGTTCAGCATCTTCATCAACAGCCCATATGAGAAGACAGAATGTAGGCTCAGTAGATTTTCAGATGATGCAAGATCAGGAGGTGTGGCTGCCATGCTGACTGGTAGAACTTCAATTCAGAAACACCATGAGACACTGGAAGCCCAGGCAAAAGAATCCTTTTTGAGGTTTCTGTTTTAGAAACATCAGTAACTGCAAAATTCTGCACCTGAGGAGAAAAAAACCCAATGCACCAGTGCAGACAGGGAAGGAACTTGCTATGTTTCAGGCCTGCTGAAAAGGATCTGGAGGCTCCAGTGGCTGCTGTGTTGTTTATAAACTACTGAAGTTCTCTTATCACGAATAATGTAAACAGTGCACTGGGCTACATTAGGAGGAATGTGGTCAACAGATCCAGGAAAGTCATTGCCCTCCTCCACTCAGTGTTTGTGAGCCCTCACCTTGAATAATGTTTTGGGCCTCCAGTTCAAGAAGGATGTTGAGAAACTGGAGAGGGTCCAGTGCAGAGCTACTATGATGGTTACAGGTCCAGAGGACAGGCTGAGGGAGCTGGGCTTGTTTATTTTGGCGAAGAGGAGCCTAAGGAGGATCTGCTGGGAGCCTGCAACTACATGGAGCTACAAAGATGATGTAATCAAACTCTTCCCAGGAGTGGCAGATGATATAGAAGGGACCATGGCCCAAAATTGCCCCTCGGAAGGTTCAAATTGGTCATTAGGAAAATATTCTTCATTACAACAGCTGTGCAGCACTGGAAGAGGTTACTCATAGAAGTGGTAGAGTTTCTATTCAAAGTCACTGACCTGATCCAATGTTACTGATTGTCCTGCTCCAAGTAGCAGCTTGAGCAGAGGTCTCTTCTAATCAACATTTCTAAGACTAATCTTTTCACAGTATCTTTCTAAAATTGTTCTGCAAAATATGAATGTTTTAATGTTTGTAAAGGTAAGCAGCAACATCACAAAGCCCCTCAGAAAAAAGGACAATTTTTTTCAGTATTCTGAAGTCAAATTCTTTAGCATTAATAGATGAAACAACTGATTTATAGCCAGCATTGTGCAGATGCTCTCGATTCTTGTCCAGACAGTATTCACTGTGCTTTTCTCTAAGTGCCAACTTCTGTGTTTCACTGTGCTGAGAAAGTAAGTACCCTGGATACCATTTTTATTTTGTGTACAAATAGCAGTGCTGATTTGATCTCTCTTATGCATGAACAGAGACTTATAAATTCTTTGAACAGGCCAAATGTAAGTCAAGAGAAAAACATGCTTCCTTGAGAAACCGACCTTTCAGCTGATCTGACACACACAGTACCAGAAACATGTGAACAGTGATTCAAACTTATTCAGCCACAGCTCTCAAAAGTTAACCAGTTGACCACAAAATAAAAATCAATCATTTAAATAACTAACCAAAATAAAAAATCAATGATGTCAACTTACCAAACAACATGTCCTATAAAGCATATAAGCTCAACATTTTCTAATGTTGGGAGCTGCATTATGAGGAAGAAAAACAAATCAAGCAGCAAATCAAACAAAGGAATCACTGCATCAGACATGGGAGACCAAGATGTGCAAATTTAATGATGCAATCTTGCAGAAAAACAACTGAATAATACTTTCTGAAAATTTAGTTCCAGGGTCCTCAAAAAACTTTTCCACACCTTCAACATTCCAGATGATGTAGAGCCTTACAGTAACACCTTGAATTGAATATGAGAATGAAAAGGAAGTAGATTATTTGCAATGCCACATTGATGTACATTTCACTAACAATATAAAGCAGGCTAGTATTTATGTCTCCAGTCAAAGCAAGACTCTATTTGAGTACCTCCATATACACATCTCCAACTATTTTCCTTGCTGTGGCAAGACTGAATCTGCAAAAAACTTGACTTACATTTATGTTTCTCATATTCATCTTTCTTCTTATCCACATCCAGAACTTTGCTTACATTGTTACATTTCCTTTTTTCTTTTGCCATGAGAACTAATTCCTTTATGATTAATTATTTGCCATTTCTTTGCTATTTTTTCCCCCAATCTATACAGTTCTGATGCTCTCCATTTGTCCAAAGCTCACTCTCCCCTTTTTATTACCTTTCCTTTCATCTGTCTTCTCACCTTTACAAAGACAGCTATGGAAATAAATTTTTTATATCCTTCCTTCTCTCCTGAGCTCATAATGAGATCAGCGATGCCTCTACCATACCCCGTTTTTCATCGAATTTTACTGTTTCAGAAAAACAGCTGTGACTAACTGAAAGTGGTCAGCACCTTCAAGAACAGATTACAGAAAGTTTTACAGTTTTGACATTGTAATCCTATCCTTTTACAGCTCATCACTTTACAAGCTGCAATAAGGTTTGCGGACGTGGGTAAGGKCATTGGAATTTAGCATCCTACACAAGCCAAGGTCTGAAGAAATACAGTTTTGGAAGAAGCCACTCTTTCTCAACCTTGTTTTTATCAGTTTAAACAAGTTTTCTCCCAAATACATGACATGTAGCTTAACAGAGAAGTATAAGGGCTGGAAAACAGGGAATATGAATGCACAAAATCAGGACTGTAACATCTTTCTTTCATACTAACATTTAGTTTTCAGTCTTACTGTTCAGGAAATGAAAGAAAAATTGTATTTTTGTCTGGTTTACTCATGTAGAAACACAAGGAAGAGTAAACTCTGTTGTCAAAGACTTACAACAATATACGTCCAAGCACTTCATTCATGAACACTCAGAACAGCAAAACTCCATTCATCTTAAAGCTGAATCCTTCCGAATATGAATTAACTTGGCAGCACCACCAAGTGTTAAGTGTAGCGGAAAAGAAACCACCTTCAAAGAGAAAAGTATTTAAAGGTATTTAAGGTGTTTAAGCAATAATGCTGCAATTAAAAACTGTGATGGGTTGACCCTGGCTGGACACCAGGTGCCCACCAAAGCCGCTCTATCATTCCCCCTCCTCAGCTGGACAGGGGAGAGAAAATATAACGAAAGGCTCGTGGGTCGAGATAAGGACAGGAAGAGATCACTCGCCAATTACTGTCATGGGCAAAACAGACACGACTTGGAGAAATTAGTTTAATTTTATTACCAATCAAATCAGAGTAGGATAATGAGAAATAAAAACTAAATCTTAAAACACCTTCCCCCCACCCCTCCCTTCTTCCCAGGCTCAACTTCACTCCTGAATTCTCTACCTCCTCTCCCCCAGGGGCGCAGGGGGACGGGGAATGGGGGTTGCGGTCAGTTCATCACACGTTGTCTCCGCTGCTCCTTCCTCCTCAGGGGGAGGACTCCTCACACTCTTCCCCTGCTCCAGCGTGGGGTCCCTCCCACGGGAGACAGTCCTCCACAAACTTCTCCAATGTGAGTCCTTCCCACAGGCTGCAGTTCTTCACGAACTGCTCCAGCGTGGGTCCCCTCCACGGGGTGCAGTCCTTCAGGAACAGACTGCTCCAGCGTGGGTCCCTTCCATGGGGTCACAAGTCCTGCCAGCAAACCTGCTCCAGCGTGGGCTTCTCTCTCCATGGGTCCACAGGTCCTGCCAGGAGCCTGCTCCAGCAYGGGCTTCCCACAGGGTCACAGCCTCCTTCGGGGGCATCCACCTGCTCTGGCGTGGGGTCCTCCACGGGCTGCAGGTGGATATCTGCTCCACCATTAACCTCCATGGGCTGCAGGGCGACAGCCTGCCTCACCACGGTCTTCACCAGGGGCTGCAGGGGAATCTCTGCTCCGGCGCCTGGAGCACCTCCTCCCCCTCCTCCTTCACTGACCTTGGTGTCTGCAGGGCTGTTTCTCTCACACATTCTCACTCCACTCTCTGGCTGCAGTTGCGCAGGTTTTTTTTCCCCTTCTTAAACATGTCAGCCCAGAGGCGCTACCACCATTGCWGATGGGCTCGGCCTTGGCCAGAGGCGGGTCCTTCTTGGAGCCAGCTGGTGTTGGCTCTATCAGACAAGGGGGAAGCTTCTAGCAGCTTCTCACAGAAGCCACCCGTGAGCCGCCCTGCTACCAAAACCTGGCCACGCAAACCCAATACAAAAACATAACACAAAAAGTGACAGAACTGCGCTGGAGGAACAGCCCAGTCTTCCTGGTGTCTTGTCTGATGCTGGTCAATGATGGGTTGGGTAAAGTGTAATGAAAAAAGTATGTCATGATATAAACATGTAATGGTACCGCCCAGAATACCCTCCCAGGTTACACAGATTGGCAGATCAGGGATTTCTTGAACTAGAGGTGGGGTTTTTTTTGTAGCTAATAGCCTTTGGACTTTTCCTATATTAATTTGCCCAGTCACATTTTCAATTCTTTCAGTATTCGTAGTAAGAGCACTAAGGAAACATCCCCTGAGCTCTTGGCAAATTGGCAGGGCAAATTAGAAAATAATTCTGATGAAGTATCGAAACATTTAGAGGAAAATAATGGGAAAAATGAGATTGATACAAGGAAATCCTGAAGCCAGGGACTTGCTAAGGGTCTTAAGAGTACGTAAGTGCTTATTCATAAAATATACACAGAGTATACCTTTTGGATATTGGTAGCATTTTACATGTCAAACAAGATTCAGATGCATGGCATAAATTGCTTTCTCATTTAATTTTATGCAAATTTCCCTGGAGTAAAACTCAGTGGTTACTGCTTCCATTTTGTGAGAATTTATTTAGTTTTCATTTTTTAATCTAACAATTAAGTACAAGATTTAACCTTTTAATCTTGAACCCCGACAGCTGAATGCTGGTTGGCAACCCCATCATTTTTTTATGATCTATGCCAGCCACAGAATAGTCTACAGCATATGCTGACATTTAAACCAGAAACCACTGTTTTTGAACAATGAATTACATACAGTGGAATTTAAAACAAAATTTTGATTTATTTAATTTACTAATTTAACTTCCCTATTATTTAATTGTATCAGTCATGGGCCCTCATCAGGACCAAGACCTCACTCTGCTGGGTGCCGTACAAACATAAAGAAAAAACCCACTTCTCTAAAGGACTTAACAGTGTAAGCCAAGAGAAAACAGATGGCTGCAGACACACATATGGGGAGGACATGGAAACAATATGGCTATATTAGTCAGTCTTATAGACATGGCTTCAGCATGTTAGGAACCAAACTGTTGTCAATGGAAAGGTGGAATTTTTAGGAGAGTTTTCATAAGGCATTTGCTTTGCAGATGTTTAGAGAATGTTTCTTCTACGTGGAAGGGGCTATGAAATGATTAGATGCAAGTTCACCAAGCATATCAGAGTCAGGGATAGAATATATATTGTCACTTTTACATGGAGAATTTTGCTACTTGTGAGATGTTTGCACAAACTGGAATTATTTCAGATACTAATATATTACCCTGGGAGGACACAAAGAAGTTCAGATACTGCCTTCGGGTATTAATTCCTGCAGAAGTAGAGGTTATGTACTGATTTCCTGTGCTGAACCATTACCTGACAATATTTCTGTGTCCCTGTGCTAGCTGAAGTATCCCCATGCTTAATATATTTCCAAATACACCTTACTCATGTTTTGTGTTCTTCAAATCTTCACAACTGCCAGCTTTTTTATTATTTTGAATATACATTCATCAATGTTAAACATTTTAAGCACAGTRTTTTCAGATAAATCCTACAAACATATATTTTGTTGCTTTGGACTACATGCATACTGAACTTGAGTCATGTTTTTATTTTACACCATTTTAACTCCTGATCACGTTGTTGTTTTACACCATTTTAACTGAGACTGCTTCTACAATCCCAGGATGGTATGAGGTAGCTTAAGTAGGAACGTCTTTCTTTCCTTTTTTCTTTTATTTTATTTAAATTCTCTCTTAATTTCACTGTGTAGTGCTAGTAGGCATAGTTGCTCAGAGTAGCAAAGAGGACTTTATACTTGCTGATAGTCACATACTTATTTCAGCGCCTTCCTAGATCAGAACCCTTAAAGCACAAACAGGTTCTCTGTCAGATTAATAAAGGGAATGGTGGTGTAGTTATCCACCTTAGAGAAGGATAAGGGGAATACAAAACCTACGGAAGCATACTTTTCTTTTTCTCTCTTTTCTCCTCTGCCTTATCATTACTTTGACCTGTTGCTTTCCAATACAGAAATTTTGCTCTCTGGTAGTACTGTATATCTCAAAATACATCAGGGGACATCAGAGTAAGCACAAATGAATTAGGTAAAAAGTAATCCTATAAGTCTAGGTTCAAAATGCAGTGCTGTCGAAGTTAAAACATTTCAGGGCACAATGCATCCTCTTTTGCTCAAAGAAGTAAATTCAGAAGAATAATTACCTATTTTTAAAACCTGAAACAGAACTGCCACTGCGTAATCTTTACTGAACATCTGTCCGTGACAACCCTCTGAAAGGGCTGGGGGTATGGGACTGAGAAAAATAAGATAATAAAATGAAGGATGAAAGAAGGGTTAACAAAATATCCATTGTGACTCCTAGGAGCTGAGCTAAATCAGGTTATGTACCAACACTGCAAAAAAAAAAAATTTAAATTATTTGGTTCGGAGGGCTCTGATTGAAAACAAGTATCAAAAACAAGAAAGGAATTTATAATACAGATAAAAATGTTCAACTAGGATGAGACCAAGACAAATTTGACAACAAATTAAAATGCTAGAAGGCATTCACTTGCAAAGGCACATATTTTTGGGCATTAGTACAATCCTCTGTGTGCTTTCAGTAACAACACAGAAAGGGATGGCATTGCACAATGCTTTCTCAAGCTATGCACATGTAAACAGAACCAACAGATTATTGGTAAAGGATTAGATGAATAAATAAAAATTTCACCCTTTCTGTACTTAACCCCCCCCCCGCCCCCCATAAAACAGCGAACAAAACCCAACAAAATTGAAAGGGTTGCAACTCCGATTCAGAATAGCCAATGACCCAGGAACCCTCTCTTCCAACATTCAAATTTCTAACACTCCAGAGTTAGCATTGTTCAAGGAGACCCACACTTTTTAAATGCCAGAAAAATTATGTTTTTCTTACTCTTTTTAAATTTGAAGATGGGTGAAGTATATATATACATGTGTATTTTAATGCATTATGTATCTGTAGCTTTTCTGAAATATAAGAAATAAGAATTTGTGGTAAGCTATTTCTCCTCTTCTTCCAAACTAGAATAACTCTCTGTTCCTCTTCCTTGCCCTCTAGTTTTATGAGGACAGCAAGGTAAAAAATATTTATTTATAATCAATATTTATTTAAATATCTACTAAGAAGATTAATGACTTTGAGGCAAAATATCTGTTTCATTGTGTTGATGTATAATTATATATTTATTTGATTTATTGTCTCTTAAAACAAAGCTAAAAATATTTACATATAGTGACATTTGGAAGAAAGTGAATGGTGGAGCCTCAGAGAATCTCCCTAGCCCCCTGACAGATCCATTTCATTTCAATTAAAATCCTGAAAATAGCTGAAACTCTGGCTCACAGCTTCTAAACACCAGGTCCTGCTGTTGAATTTCCATCTTAAACAGTTCAAAGTCAATTTGCCAGTGTCACGCTGTTGGAGTCGGCTTAGTTTGCCACGTCCCACCTTGCCTGGAGACGTTAGTGGCAAAGGACCACGGGCTTGGACATTTTCCAAAGCAGCTCCCACTGTCGAACCTATTACTGGAACAGCTTCCAGGTGCACCAGCCTCACTGTCGCAGAGCTCAAAACCGGCAACTGTGCTACTGGAGCAAGAGCAGGACTTGTTTTCATCTAACCTGGGTGTATTTTCCTCTTAAAAATACCTCATTCCTATGCTCAGATAATGCCTCCTTAGCAGGAAGACGGAGAAGGATAAACATGAATAATGGAGAAGGCTCTTGCCTAGAGATAAATAAAGTAGGGATGGAAAGAAACCTCTTTTTCAAGCAGACACAAGACAAGCAGGACTTATCTACCTGCTGCCTGCACAAGTCCACCTGCCGGCACTGCCCTATGGGACTGCCAAGAGACAGTTTAAAAACAAAAACCATGACAAGCTGGAAGATCTATGGATTGCAAAACATTTTGCATAACTCATTGTGGATGGGTAGGCACTGAACAACTGAGAAAATCAGTAGTATTTCACTTGGTAAGGGAATAGATAAGAACAGAAAGAGCTGTAGGGTAATAGAAATTATCCCTTTGAACAGAAATGCTGATAAAAGGTTTCTCTCAGTGCTGCTGTTGACATTGTTGACTTAATCATATTAGAATATTTCTTCATAAATAATAAAACTGAGATATTAATTTAGATGGTATGGCTGTAAGTATTTTGGAAATAGCTATAATAAACACAGATGCGAATGAGAATCCCATTTCCTCCATTATGTTTCAGAATCACATCTGACAGGCTTTCTGCCTATCTGGTACACACATTGCTGGCCTTTAAGACTGCATAAGCCCACTACGGCAATGTAAAAGAAATGTGTGCAGAGGGAAAAAACCCACCACTTAATGATTTTAGAGCTCTCTGAAACAATGCGGTAAGTATTCTTGAATGCATATGGATATGGATATGGAATGATTAATATATAGCTACTCTGCAATGAATAAAGTTCATGCTCTGTGCTTCAGTATTATATTACTAAAGTATTTGGTTGAATGTTATTGAAAGGGTTGATTACGTGTGATGTACTCATGTAATTACGCTTCTTAATTTTGCTGCCTGAATAAGCATTTTAATATACACACAGTTCAACATACACGCAGTCCTTTATGAAGGACTCTCGAAGTATACCCTTTGTTAAACTAATACTCAGTTGAATTTTTTTTAAGCATCAGTTGCAAAAAAGTTTCACTAACCCTTCTTTGTTCAGGCTGGATGTGTTTGACCTTTGATATGATTCCTAACGTGACTGAGGATGCAGACCAGAGCAGGATCTTATTATTTAGGGTTTTTAGAATCTCTGATTACATTGTCCAGAGTTTAAGGAGGGTAAAACTTAAGTATAGTGATTATGCAGGGACTGTAAATATACACCATTTATACTACATTGTTAAAAGAACGGAAACACAAGTTTTGTTGTTTTTATAGGGAATGATTTGATTTAACCAAACACAGACAAAAATAAGAATCAAGCTATTGAACACATACCTACAATTTATTTCAGTGGGAAAAAAATCTCCCAAACACAGAAACCCTTTCCGCTCAAAACAACCCCCAACTAAAACAATAGCCTGATTTAGAGAGATGTTTCTCATCCATGTCCATGTTTTTGTTGAGAGTTCAGTACAGGTCTCTCAGCTCTTCACAGAAAAGGACAGTAATTTTGTGGTGTTATCTTAACAGAGCAGGATGAAGGGATGAGATTTCCACTGAAAAGGAAAAAAGGGCAGCTCAAACCACCAACATAGATCCTCAGATGTGTTTTCCTTTGCCACTGGGATGCTGAAACATTAACTTCATGATTAATGTATGGAAAGAAGATGCACAGAGCAAGTCCTGTACCTGCTGCTGGTAACATGATTGCCGTGGAGTGAAGGATCACACTTCTTGGCTCCTAAGTCACTTTGATCCTTTTGTAAACATTGCTGATAGTCTCATTCATTCATGATTTTGGTATTTTTTAAATTCTCCCTGACAGTTTTAAAGGGCTGCCCAATAATTTGAAAAGTTCTTACTGCCTTCTTTCAAATTATATCATTCTAATTTGCTTCTGTGCAGAAGTCACTGGCAAGTATAATTCAGCTGCACGTATCTGAATCTTTTGTACCAGAGAAAGGCAACAGTTTACACTGACATTTTTAAAATCTTCCAAATGGCCCCACAGATCTGTTCTGTATACATGTTTATTGCTCATAATATGACAGAAAAAGCACTGCAGAGCCACTTGGGTTTTTATTCATCTTTTTTTCTAAGCAATTAACTTCCTGCTTTTATCACAGTACAGTTTCTTTTCCCTGAAATGAATCACTCCAAAAAAGATAAGGAGCATTAGGATTCAAAGCTGCCACTCATGCATACAGCTGTCGTTTTACTAAATTATATGAAACTTGCAAGTATTTCTAATAAAAAACTCTAAAAGGCAGCTTATTTTTCCTTGTACTGTTTTCAGCTCTTTCATTTGAGTTACAGCATGTTGTGGGAGCCTCAGGAAGGGAACTGAGAAAAGAATCACACTTCCAAAATATCTCAGAGGTTTTTGTACGAACTGTGTTCACGTGACCTGGCAGCATCTCAGATTTAATATTCTCTTCATCTATCCCTAAAATTAGACAAGCACTGAAGTACTAAATAACTTGCATTTTTCAGGTGTCTGAATTGGCCTATCGCATCAGAACAAGAAAGACAAATGCCCTACAGTATTAACTGCAGCTAAACGTTAAGGCACTGAAGTTTGTTAAACTTAATGGCACTGAGAACAATCATCACGTCTTTAACTTTAGGCCTAACAAATCCAACATACTGATCAGGCAATTGGCTGTTGTACACAGACGCTAGCTTATTCTGGGCACATTTTATGAAGCTTAACTAAAAAAGGACATTTCATCATAGCGTTTTTATTTCCAAATAAATGTTTGGCATTGGTAAGTATGGACTGACAACTATTTTGCTTAAAACCTTTTAAAGAGATTTTAAAAATAATAGTCAGGGAACAGATATATGGGAATAAAAAAAGGTCTCCAAGATGTGTACCATGCACAGAAGACATGCTCTTCTTCAAAGGAATTTTTGCATGCATGAATTTTTTTGTGTAGTTGTCTAGTATTTATTTTATTATCTCTCTGATTTTTGTATTCCACTTCTACTTGAGCAAAACTGTCAAGCTTGTATGCTTAAAATCAGGTTCCTAAATCAGTAGAGCAGATGCCTATTTAATTGAAAATAATGGCATTCATTAATTTTCTAACCTGTAGGGGTACTCATATCTAACTTCAAATCAGTCAGACTAGCTATATAAATCACAGACAGTAACAGTTGTTTCTACCTGCTTGTGGGGACAATAGCATATGTTGTCAAATTTGATTTAATTAAAAAGTCTGTGCAATCTAAACCACCATGATGCATGACCCTTGTTCAGGATTTTTTTTGCTAAGAAATGAGGATTGTGATTGCCATGTTTGTAAATTATTTTAGTAAAGAAAATGAACTGCTCCAGATTTTCCTTAGAAATGTTTCCTTCTTGGGAATTTTTTAACTAACATTTTCCAAATGGATAATTTGATTTTTCTTAACTTGAAACCTGTTATGTAGAAATTTACTTATTAAAATATACAGTTTCTCCAAATCAAAACTTTCTTTTCAGTCAAAACCATCTTTCTCCTGTGTTTTTTTAATGAAGGTTTTAAAAATGTTTATATTGTTCGACTTAAAGTTCCCTCTCTGGCACATCTCTATGGCTGAAAGCAATTTACAGAATATTCTGCCAGAAATTGAGACCAGCCAACCATATTTGCCAGAATCAACGTCTAAGCAGCTTTGCTATTTGCCAAAAAGAGGGCTAGACTATTCTTAATGGTTGCTGGAGATGTAAATGAAACATAATGAGAAATAAACGGACCTCAAATGCACCCAATTTCCCAACTCTGCCAAAAAGGAAAGGGCAGTAGGCAGGCTATGAGAGGAAATTTTCTAAGACTTTATTGCAGCAAGACTGACCCAGCCAGAAGATAACTGGAGTGCATTATATATTAAAAGTTCCTGTTCTTGTTTATGGGAAGACAGCTCCAGAAACTGCCACCTAAGTTATTCCCGTCAGAAAGCTACAAACTATATAAAGGGGTAGGGAACCATCTCACTGCTGAGCACAAAACAGACTTTCAAACACATTTGGTGGGCCTCACGTTAACATAGAGCTGAGTACCACTCAATAGTAACGTGAAAAGCATCAGGCTGCCATGGGTTGCCAAAACATGATCTGATATTGTGCATTCAGCCCGGAGGCTGTAGATTCACTTCCTTAACTAAATGAAACAGGGGACATCTGTTTCTGACAACAGCAGTAAAAAAGCCATTCCACTGATCTTTGCATTTAAGAGGAGAAATAGATCTAGACGACTAAATATAATGCAAACGTTACTACCTTAAGAAGTTCTTAATATGAGAAATGGACACATCCTATTCCTGGAGGTAATGAATCAAGTTAAGTATCAATTTTGATCGCAACTCTCCCAGAGAAAGTCCAACTTGTTGAACTGGCTTTAGGAAAGAAAGAATTTAGACAAGTCACATTCCAGTCACAGAATTAGAGAGTGGTTGAGGTTGGAAGGGACCTCTGAAGCTCATCTTGTCCAAGCCCCTGCTCAAGCAGGGTCACCTAGAGCAGGCTGCCCAGGACCGTGTCCAGATGGCTTTTGAATATCTCCAAGGATAGAGACTCCACAACCTCCTTGGGCAACCTGCACCAGTGCTCAGTCACCCTCACAGGCAAAAAGTGTTTCCTGATGTTCAGACAGAGCCTGCTGTGTTTCTGTTTGTGCCCATTGCCTCTGATCCTGTCACTGGGCACCACTGAAAAGAGCCTGGCTCCGTCCTCCTTGCACCCACCCTTCCCAGCTCTCTCAGCCTTTCCTCATAGGAGAGATGCTCCAGTCCCTTAACCATCTTGGTGGCCCTTCCCTGGCCTCTCTCCAGTATGTCCATGTCTCTCTTGTACTGGGGAGCCCAGCACTGGACACAGTACTCCAGGTGCCGACCTGCGATGATGACATTCCTGTTCATCCCATGACAACATTACACTAATGTCCTCTGGTCTGTGAAAATAATTTTTTTAACTCCATGTTGAAGGACGTATTTTTCTGTATGTGTTCCATTTCCGCTTTGCTTGGGAAGGGCATTAATTAGAAGTACAAAGATGAAGGGGAAATGGATTCTCTTTCATCCGTTACACCAAGAATGACTGATTTTAAAAGCATCTTTTCATAAAGTGATTGATGCATGGCCATGTTCCAACAAAGGTAATTTCCCCAATACTGAACAACATAGTCTGTATAATTATTAGAGACAAATGAAAAAATGTAGACCAGTTCAGTTTTATAAATAAAACAAAGATGTGAACCCATTATGTTTTCAAGTCGTCTTTTGCCTCCAGAAAACAGCTGTAAATGAAGAAACTATGAGACTGGAGTATTCTGATGCAACTATTTTGGGACCTCAGGATGAACTCTCTGGGATTTTCTTCTCTACATGGAAAACCAGGTATCATGAAATTTACAGGAAAACAAAAACCAAACATCATCTTGAGCAATAGAGAACAGATTTAAACAAACCTTTTCATCTTGGAGCTGCTACAAATTCCTTTTCCCTCTAATAAAGGTCAGTCAAAAACTGAACGTAAGGAAATAGATTTTGGCAGCCTAAAACCTTTTCTAGCTGTTTAATCATAAAATGCTACAATATAAAGTATATATCACAGTTCAAAGAATTCTTCTGAAAATCTATGCTCTGCTTAGTTTATCATGATTACCAACCTACTGAAAATTATCCTAAGGACTACAAATCTGTTCCAATGAAAACATCTTTGTCCAAAATCCTTGAAAAAAACATTAATAAAATACCACAAATTTGGGAAATTATTTACCTGAAAAACATGTTAATCGTTAATGAATTCTAATTGAGTATGAATATTATAATGGAGAATTCTTCTATGTCTCCAATTAGAGAACTAAGGAGGAATTATTCTTAAACTCTACTAGCGCAAAAAACCCAAGTTCTGGCGTGGACAATAGTTGCAAACGAAAGCTGGATTTAGATCTTGTTAAACCACATAAAAAGAAAAGTTCAATACTGGTATATTTATTTTTCTTCAACTCATGAGGACAAGCAGTGAGATATTAAGTTGTTGTTTTCACTTTAAATTCAATTCARTATGTCTTAAATGGACACAAACCAAAAGGATAGCTTCTTGTTGACTAACCACAAAACACAGCTTTTCTTTAGGCAACATTAAAGCATGTGGAAGAAGAATTAAACGCTCTCTTTCAGTGAACAAAAACTGAACAAAGTTATGCAAAATTGTGCATTTCATTACAACATTTTAAATATCAAATTCAAAATATGATGCGACTTAATAAAGGTTCTGCTGTTTAAAGACAAAAATGCTGAGATTCAGATTAAACTTCTGCACACTTTTTACCTCTGAACACCTGAAGAATGCTGTAATATAGAAATATTGCTATTACAATTCCTATTTATTGAAATCAATAGGAAGTTATATGAGCATACATTTGTGAAAATGGAATGGAGAAACCCCCTATGCCTTCCCCTTAGAAAAAATACAACTTTTTCCATCTACTACGTAGCTGGTTACTAATCAGCAGAAAGACAATGGGAAACGTGTATATAAAATAAAGAAGAATCCTCCTGCTCCATGGCATATGAGGTTTACCAAAGTAGCACTCCTAAAAGATCTTTGATGGGATGAGAATTTCTTTGGAACACACCCATGATAAGAGCCGATTTTCTTGGATGAAAACAATCTGTTTAAATAATAGTTTCCTGTGGCCAAATGAAAGGTCAGAGCTGTGCAAGAAATAGAACTGTGACTGCAGACTACAGATGCTACAGACACTGGAAACCTCTGATGTATTAAGGAATTTCAGGGACAACAGATGGACATGTTTGGATCTGCTGAGCATTCGTGCTTCCCACCGAACTGTTTATTAACTTGAGGACTACACCAAAAGTCTAACAAAGCAAATAAACTTACAGGACTTCTCTCCTCTTTCTCAGAGGCAACAGGTGCTTTCACAGTTTCATTTCAGGTAGGATTATGGGATGGAAGCCATAATGGAGATGTTACTCAACAGAAACAGTTGAAATAAACAGCTTATTTCTGCTTTTGCCATTAACGTGTGCTTAGGGAAACATTTCCAAGTGCAAGTGCTTAATGAATGGGAGAAATGATTGCCTCTAACAAGTAATGCAGTGTGACATTAAAAGAGCTTAAAAAGTTAAAGAACTCACYGATTCTTTTCTGCTCATAGTTTTGCTTTGGGAACGGGAGCGGGAGATTGTACTGAAAAAGGAATCCTTTTTTGATGCAGACAATGGTGGAGATCCTGTAAATTCACGTCCTCCAGACAAGCTCTCTATGCTTGGAGATGAACTGATGTTTTTTGAACTTTGGCCTGTAAAGCAAGTATAAAGTACAAAAGAATTAATCAACGGGCAGTTTCTTTTCCTTGTAAATACTTCCTTGTCTTAATTGACATTCACTGAGATTCACAGATAGCTCAACACAGAATGAAATGTTGAAGTGTGTCAGCATGCACTGTGAGATTGAAGGACTATTCTGACATACAGGGAATTTAATTTTTGTATGAGAGAAAAATACAAAATCTTAGTGTATATATAGATATATACACAAACACACACTATCTAGCGTGTGTGTRTATATATATATGCTAAACAATATATATCTCTCTATATAAATACTGTTGCAATTTATATACCCTATTACATGCACAGACTGAGGACCTTCTCTTCCATGTGCGGCATAATGACCAAAAGTACCATCTCATAATAAAAAAAAAAATCTGATGTCATCAACACAGCAAAGGAAATCCTTTTTCTCTCAACAAATGAACTATAAAACTTGGCAAAGAAAGCTAAGGACAAGAACGTCAGATTCCAAGAATGGGCTGGACATTGAACCTCTAGATGACAATATCTAGACTTACAACAGGAAAAAATAAGTTAAGTTCAGGAAAGAATGTAAGTTCTCATGCTTCAAATTTTAAGGCCATCTCCTCCTAACAGACATTTTGATGAAGTCTACTCAATAGTTACTTATTGTCATTTCATGCAGCTTTTCAAAAGAATCTAGTGTTGTGCACTGTCATAGTGAAGGCATCTGGGTAGATGCCTGGGCTGTTTCACCATGACACTGTGTGCAGTCAGGCAGTCTTTGATAAGGACCATTTCTTCCAGTTGAGGCCCACGAAGTGTTTTGAAATATTTAACTTAAAATTTTATTTCAGTTAGCTCCAGGAAAAAAACCCCAACAATTAATATGTCAGTTTTCATTAACTTTCATTAAGAAAATGTTGCATTAGGAGAGACGCTAGTTTTAAAAAACCTTTCCATTATGTGTATGAGGAAGTCAATCCAGAGTGACCCAATGCAATTCTAGAATTTTCCRTTCTGAAAAGAAGTAAAACAGCAGGTAAAACTAAAGCTCTGGAATTCTTCCCTTTTCTTGTTTTGTCGGCTATTCTGATGAGTCTGTTCATGTTCTCCCTTTTTCCTTTCCTTTGCTTTTGGTATGCTTTTCATGCTACCATCTATAGCATCAAGAATGATTCTCTGAAACTAAATCGTTCAGATGTCACAGGTGCAGCTTCATCTCATTTGCAAGGTTGTGATCGAATCTGAAACCACCTCCCTCACAGATGCCAGTGGTTCATCCTTCTTTGCTCTGAGCTGCTCCCACTCTCTATGCCAGTTTTACTCCCAGATACGCCACGTATTGTTGCACAGACCTTACAATGTATTTAGTGTTTTGTCATTGTGGATGCACTACCAATTCTGAAAATACAAAACTAACTCCTTTTCCAGAATGGGTTAGTCTACCCTTCATCGTGCACTGCAGTCTTCCCCCATGATACAGGTTTCCAGAGAAATAAAAGAAAACTAAAAGACAAAGAAATGAAAGAAAATAGAGGCAGAAAAGGCTGCAGAAAACACAGAAAGAAGTTCAGATTTAGATACAAAAGGAGACCAGCTCTGTTGAGATCAAACATTTTAAACAAAAGGAAACAACTAGCAAAACCTACTCATACAGAAACATCTTAACTTAATTCAGTCATTTAAGATCCAGAATGGCTAGCTGTCCTCGAAGTGCTGTGGAAGTCAGCAGTGCCATGCTTGGCCACCTGCTGGGTGGAGACAAAGCCTGAGCCAAGTTCTCCACGGTGTTTGACCTACGCAGCATATATTGCATGGCCGCAGCCACACGAAACCAGCAATTCACATTTTCTTAAGGGAATAAATACAGATCTGTTTAAAATGTCCTCTTAGCAGGAAGACTGTTAAATGCAAAGAGATTGAACTAGCAAAGAATAAAACATCACATGTGACATAACAGACCAAAAAGGACAAAACCCAAGAAAGGATCTGGGTTTAATATTCTTAATGCTTTCTGGAAGAAAATTGGCGTATAAACTGCTTCCCACCTTCTCCATCATTCTCTCTTGCCTTATTTTGCTCTTCTCTCCCATGACCCTCCTACATTTTATGTCCTGCTTCTCATACTCCTGTGGACCTTCCTCTGTCTGCCCCCTCCTCTTCTTCAGACCCCTCTGCATTGCCTCTTCTGCTTCTGCGACTTCCTTGTTCCAACTTTTTCCTTTACATATTCTTCCCTTCCCACCAACTTCATTCAACTGCATTTTTCTGTTTCTTCCCAGCACTCCTCTAGTCCCTTATCACCTACCACTTAGTCTGAACAGCTTCCTTAAAGTGCAGGAGATGGAGGCTGTAAGATCTCACTTAACTGTTGCCTTCACATTTTAAAGAGAAATGGGATACACATTAATTATGTGAACATGAATCTCCAATTCTGTAAATAATTCTAGAAATGGAAAAGGAGAAAACACYGCATGGCAAACAGCAGAAATAATTCAGTCACAAGGAAGTTTTTAGAAGATTTCTAATTTTAGGATAAAATCATGTCACTTGGCAACACCATTATCCTTATAGTTGCCTTTATGTAAGAAGGAGACTTTTTCTGCATTTCATAGTGGCAATTTACAATGGAAGTGTGGTTTTACAGTAGGTAAAACTTAAAAATAGTTTTGGAACAGATGAAATTACATATTTTAGCAAATAAAGCMTTTATAAAAGAAATTCACACAGCTAAGCCAGAGCAGCCAATATATATGCTAAACATAAAAAAAATCTATTTGGTGGACAGAGTAAAGTACAATGAAAAAAAAATTTATTATGTATAAATCAGACTAAATGGGTTCTCTTTCCCATCTTAGTAATAAAAAGATATATTCCACATAGTATCAAGATTAAAAAAAACCAAACAAAAAAAAGTTAAACAAGGAGCAATGTATGTTTTTCACATACTCCTCCACTGCATGGCCTGCACTTAACCCACTTCACCTGCAAACAAGCAGATTATGTGGTAAAATTTCATAGATAACATTGAGAGAGAGACACTTTAAATATATTTGAGGAACCCATGCACATGAAATAATACAGCTTGGTAAAATGATGGAAAAATGATTTGTAAGGATTTTTTTTTCCTATATTCTGTCTTTCAGCTCTAAGGAAAAAAAAGTCCAAAATATAATAGGAAATTGAAAAGACAGAGAACTATCCTTATGGCCATCACTTTGCTTACTAAACAGCTACACTTCAAAAGACGGATCACAGTTTAGAGGAATGGAATATGCAACTACTTGCATAACCGAACGAGAAGAGATATGTATAGCTGGGATTTTGTGGACAGAACAATACAACTGTCCTAAAAGGGAATTTGCTCAAATAACACCAATAACACCATCTGGTTCTTATGGACTATATAATATAATGAAGATGAAAAATAAAAGCAATACAAGATGTAATGAAACTAAGATAGAGATGCAGTAAAACAGAAGTGATAAAAATACTATTTCTGTATGTCTTATACCCAGGTAAGAAGAAAGCTTAGGATGCACCCGATCCTTCTRCATGAATAAGCAAATCTGAGAAAATTATCATCAGGAAACACTACATTTTTACTCTGACTCCAACCCTGTGAACAGCACTGTGACATGGATTATTTGGGGATGTGATTAAGAATTAAGCAAGACAGAAAGAATAGCACTTATGAATAATTACGGTGGGTTGCAAGTCATAAAGCAGAGTTCTTGGATTGTAATAGGCTTTTCCAATTTCCAGAGGAGTCATCATTTTTACAACTGTAAACAAGGAAGCTGAAAGACAAGTCACACCAATCATACATGTTTTCCCTAATGTAACAAAAAAGCCACCCATCATTTTCCCAACACAGAAGTTTAGTGGAGCTGCTGCAAGAACAGTTAAGTGAAGTCACCATGATGCTTTTGAAGTCTTTCAGATATATTGTGTGTGCACCGATTTCTGAGGCATTAACAACCCTCACATAACTTTGGAAATGACACTGTAGCACCAAGGCAGAGATTTCAGGCTCTCGGGAGGATTACACAAAATGCCATTCGTATCTTCTCTGTTGTGTGTCTCACCGATTCCCCATTTTTCTTAATAAGCAGTGTGGCATGTTCTCCTCACTCGATAGCTCAACAAGAAGGTAATTCGAGAGAGTTTCTAATTTCTAATTCCTCAGAAAAAAAAGCAAAAAAACCCGCCAAAAAACCAAACCAGAACTCTTACCCTCCAGGTACAATCAAAGTATACGAAGTGATGCAATAAACTACAGTTAATAACTAACCAAACTCATCTCCTTCTTCTTTAGCAGCTTAATCGGCAACCTGAGAACATCACTGAATCAAAACTTTCATTTTCCTCTGCTCATTCTATCAATCTCAGATAAATACATTATGCCTCCTTAAAAGAAGATTAAAGAAATCTAATCTCTGACTATCTGAGTGTATACCAGAAGGTCCTAAAGCCTATATGAAACCACAAGCATGGAAATCAAATAAATGCTTATGAGGTGCACAGAACAAATAGCTAAGGATCCCTGACGTAAGCAGTAGTCAGAACACACTACTGCGTAGGATGTCTCAAAAATACATCTGTGCACACTAAAATGCATAAATAGTTCACAGTAATGATGCACAGGATTTCATGCACTAAAAATACATCCCCTTCTGAGGCGAAAAGGAGCAGCRTTGCCTCCCTGTGCTGGCTTCTAACTGGCTCATTCCTTGCCTGTTGCTAAGGATACTGGGGCTGACCCCAGGGTTGCAAATGCTCTGCCTCAAAACCATGTGGAAAATACATGGATGTGGTAGAGGGAAAAGGGACTGAAGTGTGGGTATTGCTGGCAGGGCAGAGGGTGGAGACATGAAATGTCCTGAAAAGAAGAAGGAAAGTTTAAATGTCATGTGATCTATAATATGGATTTGTAACAAAGTAAAAGATGACGACAAGAGGAGTGGAGAAGACTTGTGATGAAGGAAAAGCAAGCTGCAGGTCTCACTCAGGTTGAGTTAAGTTAGAGGGGAGATAATCATGAACTTTGGAGGCCTCTACTAAAATATAGGAAAAGTCAGAGAAGACATGCACAAAAGGCAGACAAAAATGATGGCTCACTCCGACAGAGGAAAAGAAGAGCTTTTATAGTTATAAGGAGAGCAAGGACAAAGATACCAAGAAGAACAGAAGTAAGGCACAATCTATAATTCAAAACCACTCAGATCTGCTCATCTATTACTCTGTATTTGCCACAGTCAGGATGTAGAGTATTAAAATTTGCAAAAAGAATGATATGAGTTTTATAAAACTTTTAAACTTCAGATAAATTAGTTTCCCTTTTTCTCCTACATTGAAATTGGAACAAAGGCTTCCAGCACTTTTAAAATTTATTCAAACCATCTCATCACACAAATCCATACGCTTATTATTTCAGGCCGAGGCAGGTAAGCTCCTCTTTAGTCAAGAGCATTAAAGTAGATGTTCAGCTCAAAATACCTGCCTCGAATATAGCAACAGGGAAGTAACGCAACTAAGAGAGACATTGATGGTCGGATCGCCCCACATGACAAWGCGTGAAATGGACTACAAAGCACCAGGCAAATACACAATTTTAACGAAGACGGATGCCGGCGTACAGCGAACGTCACCGAAGGGCCATACACAGCACAGCCAGGGAGCGATGAAGCGAAGCTGCTTTTTTCTCTCTACACAACAGTGCCRCTCGGTGGATGGACAATGGCAGTGAATGCAGACGCCACGCATGGAAAAACCCGCGGGGGTGGCTGGGCAGGCGGAGGGTAACGCTGCAGGGACAGAAAGACCCGCTGTCTCCGCAGCAGCCGTACCTGGGAGGGCAGGGGGATGCTGCTGCGCAGGGCCCGGCAGCGCAGCGTCGCTGCCTGCGCCTGCCTCGCCTGGGAAGCAAACAACAGCGTTAGAAGGTTTCCCCAACAAATGCAATCCACTGCAACTTCGGGGGTTTTAGCTGGAAGACCCTGCTTTGAACACAAACGGCATTGTAAGGGAGCGGTGTAAGAGCAGGCAGAAGCAAATGGGGAGTTTTAATAATCAGTGCATTATGTGCCGCATTCAGACACGTGCAAAAAAGCAGTGTTTTTTTAAGAGACTGATTTATATCAAGATCTAAACTAAAACAAACAATCAAAACCATTTTGCTTCTGGTACTTTACACTGACAGTGTCATTCTGCTAGTTTGGGAGCATCATATTCTTACTGTCAATAAAATTTCATAATCACCTAAGAATACGTGTACGTATATGTTTTTTAAAAAGGGAAAAAAGCATTTCTTAATCAGTGTTTTATTCCTTTAATTTTTATTCCGTTCTGCTATCAGTAAGGACAACTTCTTTTTCCTTCTGAAAAAGCATACTCATTTTCTAGACACAGTTCATAAATAATTCTAAATATGGAGATMGTTTCTTTAGGGCATATTCGGTGACTGTGGAAATTCTGTTCGTGTCACAACAAATACCGCAGAAGTACCAACTCATAAAAACAAACAGTAGTCTGGAAACTCTTTAAATAGCTGATCACAGTTTTGGCAGAACTTCGTCTTCAAACTGGTCCTCTAACGTGTCCTTGTGATAAAGTGGCATTCAAATCAAAAGCCTTTTGGGTTTCAGTGTGAGAGGACCTAGAAGGAAAACTGTATCTGGCACTATCAGGGAAGAAGTGGAAGAGAAATGCTTTTTTTCTGGCAATACACTGTCGTTTGGTAATCACAGAGTATCCAGTTTCTGAACGCTCAAGAATCCAGTGGAACACGAAGGGCAACAATTCTGCTTTTTTTCCATATTTTTTCACTATCAATATTTTTGTCTTTCAAGACAACGAACTCAACTGACAATCCAATGAACTCAAGATTTGAATTCCACCTTTGTGCCAATGAATTCCTTCATTGTGTAGGATCAGGAGAGTATTTTAATCCCTTTTCTATTAGCAGGCTACCTTGCATAAGTAATCAGTAATGATACCCAATCTTCTTCTGTGCTGAGGACAGGCTGAATGGGATTAATATATTATTAGGAGGAACTGAATTTCCAATTAGGTGTCTGGATATTTCGTTCAACTGTGATTTGTAATGTTGAAGACTCATCTGGAATTACAGGCTTGCAATTATGGTTTTTTTAATATTAATCTGCTGTTTTTCCGTTTACATTATCTAAATTATATGCGTTTTTTCTTGAAGAAATTCAGGAAGTACCGAAACTTCAGCGTGAGAAATAATTACTATCGATGATGTAAACCAACCATCCCTCATCTAGAGTACAGCACAAGCTACCCCTGGGGGTGGCAGCATGAATGACACCTGCCACTGCTGCTGGTTTGGGAGTGGTAACTGTCTAAACAGAGCTGTTAAAGCTGGGATAGGATTATCTTGCCTGTCCTGCAAGATATTTTGTTACCAAGGACTTCTTCACACTTAATAAAAAAGGAGATCAGGCAATTAATTTAATCTCTTCAAACTTATAACCCTCTACATGTTGATTTAAATTATCAGCACTACTTGAGCATTCAAAACCTGAAAGGACTAATACAATATGAGAAAAATGGATAACTTCTTTTATGAACTGGATGCCTGTCAGATTTACAGCACTTTGGTCTGTTATACCGTCCAGCTGAGCACCTGTGAGTGTTAGAGCAACTGGAAGTGCAAATGTCTATCAATTTAAATCCTAAATCCGAGCCTCTGCCTACCTCAGCTAAATAACCAAGCTCCAGGAGGTTGAGGAGAGCTGAAAACACAGTGAAGAACAGGAACATATGACAATTAGTGACAGCTAGTCAGTAACTTGGGAGCCTTACAGTTACAAACCACGCCAAATAGCTTTTAGGTACTCAAAAGCTAGTGCAGAATCCGGAGTTTGAAAAAAGCCAGTGCAGAAGGTAAAAAGGCTTGTAAAAAGTTCAGCACAAACGGGCGTGGAATGAGAGCTTCTCAGGGTATGGATATGTCCTAAATCCTAAATCTTAATGCCTGGGATAGAAGTACCCGCAACTTCTCAGAGCTGTGGGGAGTGCCCTCATTCACTGGAGATGCTGGACAGCACTTTCTTGAGGTGGTGATACTGTCCTTCTGCACAGAACTGAAAAGACTTATTCTCACTTCTAAGGCGTGATGGAGATGGTGCTGAGTTGTTTACAAAGGCATCTGCATCAYGCTCCAAAAGGGTCTTTTTAGTCTGTCTCTGCCACAGTGTCATTGCAAATAGGGATTTTTTTTTTTTTTGCTACGCTATTCCTACATTTAAACTTACTTCAGAGAGAATTCACTGGGCAGCCTCTAAGAGACTTTGTACTTCCTTTGCCATTTTGGGTTTCTCTTTAAACATATAAATTATGGCACTTGCAAACGTAGTTAGCTGCTGTCATTTAAAATTTCTATCCAACTACAGGCAATATACTGATAACTGTACAGGTCTGGAACAACAAGCATGGCACTAACATGTAAAACAAAACTCATTGTCATCTCAACTGATTAAAAAAGGTGTATTTACATTTCGTGGCCTTTAAACTACTTCTGCAAGTGTTGTACCAAATATGGATAGACAGAATAGGGTGAGAGGAAGCTGCAGGTACCGAAGTGCTGCAGTATGTTTTATTTCCTCTTACCATGAAGATGCTTTGTGCCCTACATCATAAATTTGYATAATTTCTTGATAACTTTACCAAATCTCCATATTCCTGTTGATACAGAAATATGTGCACAGCTTGTACATGACAATGACCAATTTTTTATTCTGATTCTTGTATGGAAAGTGTTGGGTGCATTTCTGGATGATGCAACATGTCAGTTGGCACATGAAAGTGTAAACAGGGTCGTCCTTGACCAGCTAGATCAAGATTAAGCTACAATCAATTCCACCTATATAAGTTGCTTCAAACTGTACACTTTTTTTTATATTAAGCAGGGAAAGAAAATAACCACCTGAGGACTACTTTTCAACCCAAAAGGTAAAAAAAGAATAATGTGATAAGGGAACTATGAAAAACTTTTTTAAAAAGCAAATAAAAGAGCCCCTCCAAAACTGTGGAAATAATTTTCCATGTTTCCATGCCTAATTTTTCTTCCATTGTTGTGAACAGGATTTGCATCAAGGATTCACTGCGTTTCAGTTTCACATTTGTACTACAAAASCCTTGCTGGAGCAATTTCTGAGATTATTCTACAATTCTGAGAGAAGCTGCGTATCTGGATTTTGCCAAGCAGCTGCAGTGGCCCTTACAGAAGTGCCTGTATCTCTCCGCTTCAAGAGAATGGTTGTACCTTTCAATTCTGCTCCCTCAGTGTCTGCTGGGGATGCGATGCATCATGGAAGGACTAACTTTGGACCGTACGGGTGCCACAGGAAAGAGAAAGACCACCAACTTCAGCTACAAAGTGTTATTTCCCTTCTCTTACACTTTCAAATCTGGTGAAAAATATGATGCAATCCTATGTAATGGTTCAGGGCAACCAGCACCAGCCCTCAAACTTACAACCATAACTTAGGATGAATCGTTAGAAGCTGCAGATACCGTATCACTTTGCAAAGAACATACTGCCATAGGCTGTCTGAAGATGAAAAGCAGTAACACACCTTGAGCATGGCAGAGTAGAGGAAACAAATACTGACACTGAGCTTGTGACTTTGTTGTTTGAATAAACTGTCCTCAAGAAATATTAAAAAAAGGCTCAAGAAAAAGAAGTAGTATTTACTAAACAGAGAAAGTGCAGAGGGCCATCACAAAGTATTAAAAGGCAAATACATGTTATTGTTCAAATAACTTCTCAAATAAGCTCCACACATTCTAAAGGGAATAAGATTTCATTTATTAAGAATTACTCTGTAATTGATCTAACTTCCTTCACTCATATTCAGCTAATACTGTTATGCATGGGATTTGTGCCAATAACCTGAAAAAACCTACAYGAAATTAGTCTTACAGTTAAAAATATGTTGCATTTAAAAGACTGAAAAATTAATTGGCTAATGTTTATGGTAACGATGTAGTTTGTTGGTACGTCTGATGTAATTTCTGGTTAATATTTTTTTAAAGGTTCAAAACTTCCTATAGTATTTGTACATTCTTGAGATAACATCTAATTCTGTATTACAYTGCAAACGTGCCATTGTACTTAGCATAGACGTCCTGCTTAACAAAACTCTGTTTTTTCTGTTTCCTCCAAATATGTACCCAGCAATATAAAATCAATAAAAGGACTTTCTTCCCTCCTTCAGACGTACGACAAAGCTTCCCTCTCTCACGGCACTGCCACACGTTTACCTTTGCCCAGCTGAACTGGCATGCTTTCGGACTTCATCATCCTCTGCTGCTGTGCCTGGTGCTGGTGGTGCTGGTGGTGGTGGTGCTGCTGGGGGGTTTCCACTGTGCTTCTGACGGGCATTGCAGGGGGAGGAAAGCTGCTCCCGCCGGCAGGAGCACCCCCAGCCCCGCCTGAAGCCATAGCCGGAGCAATGAGCTTTCGGCCAAAATTCAGTAAGCTGTTGGAGACTTTGTTAATGTTCAGAGGGGCAGCCTTAGCACTGGCGCTGAAAAAAAGAAGAGGAGAAATCATCACATCCTTGCCAATGGTTTGGACAGACATAGCAATGCATGCATTGTTCTCCAAAAATGGGGGAAAAAATCTGAGATCTGAGCATTACAAAGAGGATGTTTTACCACAGTCGCACTGAAATATACACAGGAACCACAGGGACTGCATGTGGTGCGAGTTTTTCCCGACCAGTAGTGGACAAATTTTTTTGGCCCTTCCTTCCTGAAAAATGCAGACTAACCCCAAACAAAGCAAGTTTGTATCAATTTTCTTAATTTGCCTTTTTAAATGAAAAAAATGAAAATGTGACAAAAGCAATCCAGGCTCTAAAGCGTTGAAAAAGTCATAAAACTGACTTTTTGCACTTCCTATTCAAAGACTGCTTTAATATTTACTTCTGCTAGATTAAACTGTCTTAAATGTTTACAATAACTCAAGCCCAAACATTTCTTTCAACAAGCAAAACTAACACTAGACTGTATTTTTAGGTTGGCAGAGCTAGATGTCTCTTGCTTTTACTTCACCTTCTGCCCAGCCCAGCCATTTCAAGCCAAGCGCTTTTTAACGGGAATCCTGATTTCAAAAGTGATTTTGGCTGAAGAATGGCTTCAGGATATAACACATATACTGGATCATGATCCTTATCATTGTTACTTTTTATTTTTAACTACAGTGGCTATTTAATTCACTTCAGTTATATGCAACATTAAGAATGAGGAAAATTGTCGAACCATTTAATCTGTCTAAAATAAAGAGGCAAAGAAGCTTCTAATTCCCAGTAGAAGTGTTCACATAACCCAGTGATCAGCAAAGCCATTCCTATTTGTTCATGCAATATTTTCCCGTTCTATATAATTAATGCTTGAAATACCCTTCACAGAAATATATCACAATCACAGAGACCTTTCCACTCCTGAGGTTTTGTTTTACTGATCTGTACTTCAGTGATATAAATACCTGCCTTTAAAAAATTAAGAAATACGTGTAATTAAAAACAATACAATCATTGTACCGGGGAAAAAACAGTTTTGCAATGTTCTGGGGAAATTTAACTAAAAATAAATTACAAATGAATTAATATGGGTGACTTGTAACTTGCGCAGGCACCTGGAAAAGTAATTTTGATTTTGCTTTTCATATCATTTCCCTATTTGTCTCCAGATGTGTTTTTTTTAGAATACACAATATAAACGCGTGCACACATATAGAACACATCCAGAAAATAACAACAGCTGAGTTGTTTAGACTCAGAATAGATACAGTTAAAATGAGAGAAAGCAGAAGAAAGTATGTGAGCCTGCACACTCATGAGATATAGCCCCAAGCTGTATGGGGCCCTTCTGCAATATACTGGTGATGAAGAAAGACAGCACGTAGCATTTTTTAGGAGGAACAGCAGCGCAGAGACTGGGACAAAGTGCTGCTTCCCARTTTATGGAAGCTGGAAAGGAATGATTGCTGATTAACGATCACAGGATGTTTCTGTGTCTCCCCACTTTATTGATTGCTGCTGATATTACAAAAAGTCTTTCTGTAGCCACCTGAGAATGACTGACAAAGTCACCACAAAGAGAGCATCTTCAGAACTATAAAATACTCTTGCAGGAGTCCCAAATGATTTCAAAAGCAAACTGAATAGGTCCTAATGATTTTAAAGAAAAGGACATAGTAAAATGTTTATTACTATTAAATTTTACTCTGTTACTACCTAGCAGATTCAGTTATTAATCAGTTCCCCAAAATATTGCAGAGATACTTAAGGAAAAAAAAGGGATCTTTTCTATTCCATCACATATATGTGGCATCAGAGGAGTCAGCACAGGGCCGTTTGTTTAATGTCTTCTCCATTCCAGAAAGAAAACGAAGATTGAAGCTTTGAAGGTGGAAGAAGAAATGCCAAATGCTGGCTTAGCAGATAACAATCAGTCATCATCAACAGTTTGCAATGAATCTAATTACATCACTGATTTCGGGGGTCATACCAGTAATAACTTGGTTGAGATTCAGAATCCAAACTTTAGTATATTTGGTGTATTTTTTTCCCTCAGCCTACTGAAACTAATCACCAAGATTGGGGTGGTATATACCACTCACTCACCTGAAACATCACCTCAGAAAGAAGATAATGGCTTGCACATTGAGTCCTACGTTTGTGTTGTCTCTAGGTCTAGAGCCTTGACAATCAGTAAAAAACCCTTGACTTTGCACAAAAAATGATATTTACTGGAAGTAAATCTTTTTCTCTGACAGGCTACCCAAGCAACAAATCCACTGGACGCTTTGAGCTAACTGCATCATTGGAATCATGATGGTCCCCAGATGCAGGAGACAAAGCTTATACAGAGGCTTGTGTATTTGTGTCCACCAGCTTGTTTCTTCCTTGTTTCTTTTTTCCAGCTATATTTTGCTTAATAAAAAGTATCAGTTTTCCTTCTACACTGTTTAATTTGTTGCTTTGACATATATGTAAACCAGGAGAAGTTAGTTTATTTGCATTTCTCGGATGGCTGGAAAGAGACTTCTTGAGAAACTTCACTTTACAGGAACAATAAACACCAAAAATCTTCGCTAAGCTGTATGTCCGAAATATTATTTTAAAAAATGCTTTCAACAATAATGTGCAATGATGTTTTATAATTATTTGAGAACTAGAAAGGACAGTTATTGCAGCTCCTAATACCTATGTGTGATTTGGCTCTGCTACGAACTGACACTGCTAATGATCAGCTCAGAACAAATACACATACATACACGAAAAATAAATAATGATGCTATCCATACTTCTTGTCAAGAGGTGGTCTTAATAAAAGTATTCTGAAGTAAAATTTATTGTGCAATTTCTCTGAATCACAGCTTCAGAAAATGCACAATAGTGAGGTGCTAGATCTGTGGAGGAGGTACGTTAAAACTGAGCTGAAGTTCAGGAAAATAAGAACAATGTATCTGTTTCTTACCATTTACATGTCGGATATATTAATGCAAAGGATGATTACAGCCATTAAACATGGATCAATGTCTACATTTTAGCCATCTAATTGTACCAGACATGCACAACAATTACAAGAAAAATGCTGATTGATTATGTTGTAGTTATCAGCAGATGCATTTAAAAGTAAGGCATCAGTTTAAAAATATGAGTATCAAGGAGACGTGAATTCCATCTATGAAGCAAACAATTTTGTTTCATCACAATAAGCATCATTGACCTTGACTGTGAATGGTATATTTTTAAACTAGCAGTAGGAAGATGATTCAATCTCTGCAGTTTTCTGCTAAGATGAAAATGTTTTGTTTTAAGCAAGCCTTATTCAAAGGCATTTCTCTCTTCAGTAAGTAGCCATTATAAGAGATGAGAGACAAATATATGAATATGACGGATTAAAAAGTTTTATATGTGATAAAATAAGCAATATATATTAGAGATTTGCCAAGATATTTTAAATATATCATTGAGCCTGTGGAATTAAAGATGAAAAAGACCTGGTAGCTGATCTAATCCATCTCTCTGCTCACTGCAGAAACATTTCCTAATATTGCATCTCCCAGTTCCCTCTTTAGTCCAATCTTAAACAGATTTACCACATTTGACCTACTCTACATGTTCCTGTGTTGAGATAAATTTATCCCAGTTACTCCTCTATCTGAACTATTCTAAACAATTCCTCCTCTCCTTTGGTGCGTATCCTGTATATATGTGTGCAATGAATTTATATGCCCACATAGATTTAATGGTCATTTGTTTCCTTCGAATTTAGGTTTCCAACAGGTGTCATTCTTGTTTGGGCTTTATGATTTATTTATTTTTTCAAAATCCTTGACATGTTTCTTTTGGAATTTTCACGTAACTTATTCTTCAAGTTTAGGCAACTCTTGAGACCATTTTTTAAAAGAATAAGTAAGTAAAAACATTAAGAAAATGCAATAGAATGTAATAATTTTTGACACCCTTCCCCAACTTTAAAGCCTGGTTTAAAAAAAAAAAAAAACAGCTGCTTTTGCAGTCACTCTACTCAGCTTTAATTTCTGCTCCTTTCTCCATTTTTAAGAGCTTTTTAATCCACTCCATTTTAATTTTAGCTAGCTTTTAATGTAACCAATTTAAACAGAATTTGACAGAGGTGCAAATGTCTAAAAGCCAGCAGGTTCCTATGAATCAGCAGGCACAGTATACGGCTGGGGCCATGTGCAATCCAAGAAACTGCCTGTGACAGTATCAATTGAAGCAAGGCATTGCGTCTTGCGCTGACTTGCCCYGCAGCCACCAGCAGCCACCACCCACCAGCAACTGGCACCCATGTTGTGGCCACCCAGTCGGGGCGCRGGCACCTCTACACTCGTGACCACCAGATAAAATGGCCTTGACAAGGAATTTAAGCAGTATTGATACAAACCGTTTCTAAAACAAGGGAGGAATGCTGCAAAAAGGTTTAGTAAAAATTAATTCAATTTAACTTACACAGCTTCTGGTACATGGATACTCCAGATTGCAATTAGATGCGTTATCGGAAGTAGTTCAGCTACAGAACTCACACTGGCAACGTTTTACCCCCTGCTTTCAGTATACACGTCATTGCGTATGAATGTCCTTAGCCTTAAAAAGGCCAGCGAGCTGACTGCAACACCATCTGTAAAACTTTCATTTTTCATGTAATAATAGGCAAGGTAAAGATTCAAAATAAATKTCATGAAATAAAAACATGTGCTTCTAATACTGCTTCTGTAATTCCTGTTTGGGATAAAAGTGACTTCTAAAACATTCTGTTTATGTAAGGTCTTAGTTCAGTGAACATGTATTCAGAAATAGCTTACCGGGTTTTGTTCATCAAGTCTGCTCCACGTGCTTTGTAATAATCTAAATTTTGTTGGAATTGGTGAGTCACTGGTCTTGGATTTCTCTAAAAAAAAAACAAAAACAAACAAAAAAACCCCAAACATATTTCTTAAAAAGAATACCTTATTGGAATTTTCTGAGAGATTTAAAGCAGAGACAAGAAGTATGCTCATTAATGAAGATGAGAAATTTAGAAATTTAAAGAATAATTTCTTTTCCCAGGATCCTGGTTTCTCCAGGCAGTAATGCCAGTTATATAAAAGTGAAGTCTTAAAATGCTTAAAATAGTACCAAGTGTTACCAGTAAGTCCACTCCATGCTCACAGAAGTTAGTGTTCTTCCACACAGCGATGAGGCTGTTGGCTGTAGTGGTAACATTTCTAATTAAATCAATAATTCTTGGACAAGTTCAGATACCGATCCGATTTCTTCCTTTAGCTCAGGTATAGAATTTTACCACCTCCAAGCTAAAGTGATATGTTTTTAAAGAAAATGGTAATAGTAAGGAGAAACTATAGCTATCAYTTTGAACTGAATGCATCACTAGCAGCGTCTTGGTTAAGCAAAAATTAAATTTAGAGACAACCCGAACGCTGCCACTAGATGGCAGATGGAGCCTCTCTTCTCTCCACATTTCACCCTGCTCAAAACAGAAGCCACGAATAAAGAACTGTTCTCCTATAATAAAATTCATATAATTAATACTGAAACCACAAGCCACTTGTTAGTCTCCACCTCTGCCACAAGGAAACTACTTCACTGAAGCACGCTGCCTACAGTAGTTCTGAAATCRTCCTTTTCGGATCTAATAATCCACTGAACATTGATTAAGTGTAGACCACAGTATATGCATAAAGGATCTTGATCGAACGAATGCATCCTGAAGGACATTATTTGGAGGGGAAAGTAAATATTTTTAAGTAAGAAAATTTGCATACAGGTGAAACCAAAATAACAGAGAGGTACAGAGAGGCCCTTTTTTATATATATATAWAAATTAGAAGAGAAATGGCTTAAAGTAAACCATTTCTAGTGTAAGAGAAAACAAAATGGTAAATTTCTGCATAATGATCAGMTATATTGTATAAAACAGATCTAAACACTTTCCAAGTATTTGCTTTAAAGGTTTATTCATTCATAGGCTGTTACCTTATACTCTGATCTACCTTCTTAAGTCCTGCTAGCAGTAAACATAGTTTTAATGAAATACGCAATGACCTTTCCAAAATAGTCGTTCACAGGTGAGAGTACATTATATTTCTGACGGAGTCAGTCTTCAGCTGTTTCAGTTTCACATGTTGTATTTTTGCCCTCCAGATTTCATTACAGACTGGAGTATCCATAGTCTCATCCTCTCATTTTCCACATAACTGCAGATAACCCTTCTTCCTTGGAAACCTTATTTTTCAAGGAGGATATGAGAGTTGCATTTTAAAGACCAAAATATTGCATGTGCACAAAAGGAGAGAAGAAGATTTAAAGAGGTGGTAGATATCAAAGGCCAGGATGATTTCTGGGGTCAAATTTAAGGCTGGGAATTTCCAGATCGTTTCCTGCAGTCAGACTTAATCTTGTATTAAATGTCTCATTTTCTTTCTTTGGAAACACATTAAACATTTTTAAAATATATCCTGTTTGTAATGTTCATTAAAAAATGAAACAACAACTAAAAGCTATTAGACAAGCATTAAAAAAATCCTCATCTATCCTACCACCCACATTGTAATGGCCGCTCTACATTTTTCTTCTCCTGTTATAAAAACAATATTTGCATAACTCTACCCATTCGTATGGCTTGTAAGTCAGTCCTCATCAACTGACAGCAATAACAATGAATCAGCTTTAGTTACTATTGCTCCAGTTTGGTAATTCAATGCATTTCTATGATAATCAAATCCAAACTGACGTGATGAGGATAACTGATGGTTCTGTGACTACGATGCGAGTAATCAAACAGTGTAACTCTTCTCCTATGAATTAAATAACTTTTTTCTTTACATGTCTTGATGACCATTTCAAGAAGGTGGAAGAGTAAGAGATGGTTAAAATAATGGGCACTTCCAAGTCATTAAGGCAGCCCTTTGAAAAATTCACGTTACCGGATGCTAGCCAGTTTTGCAATTCGTTTCCAATAACTCAGTATATATTTTAAAGTTAGCAAAAACAATGAAGTTTCTTTTCCACCACCTGATAAGTAAAAAAAAAGATTATTACACATTGCTTCTGAATTAAAAAAAAAAAAAAAAAGGAGGAAAAGATTGTGTGGAATGGTGTCTTGAAACATATTTATGCAGAAATGACAAGCAATTCAAGACACGAAAGGCTGATCTACTATCTAAGCACTTAAAGCCATTAATAGGAATAATGATCTAACTCGAACATATGAATGAGGCTCAAGCATTACTTTCACAGGGGCTTATTTAAATTCCTATGAGGTTTAAGGTATCAAAGGAAGCAGCAGTTTAAAGTACTATTACATGCAGTGAAAAAAAAGCCCTCAGAAAAAAATGCTGTTGAAAAAACAACATTAGAAATGCAAGACAGTAAATACCAAGGGTTACTGCTGCAACTCCTTTTGTAACACTACAGAGATATCCTTTTGGAAAATTCCATTATTTAAAAAAACCGCCCTGACATATATGTTAGCAGACAAGTATCTGCAAAGTATTACCACAGAAATTTTGAATACTTCTGAAAACTGCACTTCAGACAGCAAAAAATAYGGTTTTATGAAGATTATGATCTTTATGTCATTGTGAAAATGTCCTTTAAATTTTATTTTTTAAATATAAGAAGCAGAAAGGAAAACCTACACAGTTACAGTGTCTCTTCCTCATCAGTTTTAAACTAACTCCCCTCTCTAAGCATCCAATTTCAGCTATCCCCTATATTACGTCCCATTTATTATGACAGAAGACTGAACAAATTTATTTACAGCAAAACATAACTCCGTTGTCTAAAATATTCACAGTAACCACATTTTTTCCTATGCAGTCCAATTTAGAATGATCCTATTTACATTTTTAATTCCTTAAGCGAGTAAAGATTTTCTTTTTCTTTTTCAATTTATGTAAGTATTTTGACTAGTACCTCAGATAAAACCGTTTTTCTTAAAAGGATAATAATGCTGTTAAAATGACAGAGAAATCAACCCTTCAAATTAGTGGTTTGTTGAATCTCCCTAAGAAATTGTGTAAGGGCATTATACAGATTAAGACATTTATGTTTTTCCCCTTCTAAGGAAAGAGAGTGCAGAAATCAGAGAGAAAAGCTGCCTGTGCCAATACTAGAAATCCCTCTTCCCCACACCCATTTTGTAGGAGCAGTCCACTGGTTTTATAATTCTTTTAATYTTAATTTCTAGCTAGAGTGAGCTTAGTTTCAACTGGTAGAAAATGCCCAATTTACACTTTTAAAAGGACTATGTACGAAATTCAGATATAGAAGCACACATAGAAATTTCTGTGATTTTTGACTTCGTCTCTTCAAAATGTATTCGCCACAGCCCAAAGGGAAGAGATGCCTTAAAATGCTTCAGGTATCTCTGAGGTACTCCTGCCCCCTGAGCCCTTCCTTGCCGAAAAGATGCCCCCYGCCATTTGCCTGCTGAAGCCCTAACCCCTGTCCTCCTGCTTCTGTTCCCAGTCACCACCGGACTGACCCACTCCAATTCCCACGGCTGGCAGGAGGTTCTTGGGGACTTTGTTTGCCTTTATTCTCCTCCAGGGACACGGGTTAAGTTATACCCACGCCTGCTCTTTCCCTAGGCGGGGGGCTGAGGCCGTGGTCAGAATCACACCGAACGCAGCAGAGATGCCCTAAACTTGCATAAACCGCTGAAAAGCAATTCCCACCAGCTAGGGATCGTGCTCCGTATGCTCAAATTCCCTAGCATAACCCTTTTCCTCCCTGGCCTCCGAAGACATATCGCGTCACGTTACCCACGGAGTTGATATGATATAGCAAAGCACGCTTGTGTGTGACAGAAGTCACAGGCAGACGGTTCTACAACATACCAGGAAAACCAGGTTACTGCTGCAACGTCACGTTTCACCATCTGAATACACATTATTTGTAAAAGTTTACACGCAGGTGCGAGAGGAGGAACCTCTACAACACTCTCTTTTTCTTCTTTGTCGAGGTATTTCCTTTCCCCCCTCTTTAGTATTATTAACAGAAAAAAAAATCAAATACAATCTTGTGCAAAATCTGAAGGTTCAGAATAAGAGACAACAATGAAAAAAGATTTTCAATATGTCTGATGAAAAATGAGACTTATTTTAGTGAACATGCTATTGCCTCAATGCCAAGGGAAAAGCTCTTGTCATTAGAGAAATGAATTGCTCAGCTGTTTATAAGCAAAAAGCTCTGGGGGAATTTCGCAAGGCCCAAACCACAAAGCATTGCAGGGTTACACAAACATATGCTGCAGGTGTTTTAGGGTAGACAGGTGGGAAAACCTCAGCTACTGAAAAATACTCCACTTAATAGATTGTATCTGAAACTAGATAACCCAAATGCAACAGAGAAAAAACAAACAAAACAGCAGCAGTGAATTATAAGTACAGGCAGCAATAGGCTCACCAAAATAATCATCTCACTAGTGCCAAATGGGATTTTTTTAAACTAGTTTTTTTCAATATATTAAACAAATGCTGCCAAACATGTATCTGTTTTTCTAAACTAATAATATTTTAAGCCTAAACCAAAGAACAGACTGAACTAAACATATATAAAAAAAGAAAGATAATGATGCAGTGTTGTTCTTTTTATTTGAATATTTTTAAGGAGCCAGTTTGCTCCTTTTTCCCCTCTTTAGCTGACAGGGCAATATTGGGTTTTTTTCGTAATTCTCGTACAGCCTAAAACATTTTTTTATTAAAATGCGATTTTTTTTCCTTTCATTTGTTTCTAATGAAAAGTTGGAGGAGCGTATGACCCTGTATTCAGTAATGACTGGGAGGTCAGCAAAGATTTACCTTTTCCTTCTAGCTCACCTATGCTTCTTTCTTCAATAAAGATGATACAAACACGGCAAAAATTTGGACTGGGAACAGAGCTGAAATATAGTGGCTGAGATGAGGATAAGGAATACAGTTTGTTCAGTTCGGCAGCAGTTTTTCTATTAGGCACTAATAATTAATATTAAGCGTATACTAATGATTACCTAATAGCCTAGCTGCACAGAGAATTTCAACTTTCCTCATCTTATTCTTTTGTCGGGTATCCAAGCAGCTGTCTCCACTCTATGACGAGACTTATACAGCCCAAGCAATGGCTTAACATTACATAAACATGCCAAAATATTTTGTATACTAAACAACCAACTCACTGCAAACTCTAGAGCACCCAAAGCAAACACCATTCCCCAAACAAAACTCTCCTTTCACCTTCCAATTTTCCTCCTCCCTAGTTATACCTTCTGCAGAACAAGCAACCTGCTGGAGCACAAAAGGTATTCCCATCCACCTACGAACCACTGAGTTAAATGCTTACTAAAAAGAAAAAAAAGCAGTGAGACGTTAGAGGACATAATGTGCTATTGCCAATTTTAAAGTGGTTCAAGGCCAACAGCAAAATATTATCCAAAACATAGGTCGATAGTCTGCATCTATCAACCCTACGTATGAAAGCAGCACAACATGAAGGGTATCCTGCACAGAACTAATAAAGAACTTCCTTTAATCACAGGAGTCAGGAGATCCATGCGCTAATACTGGCGTTGGCAAAGGAACACCATAATCCTCAAACTGGGAATAATGCTTCCTGTTTACATTTTTCAGAAAGATGCTGTGGGTCTCAATCGCAGAACTCGTTATTTACAATGCAATAACAGCATGAAGAATTATCATATTTAATAGTTTATGAAGAAAATTAGGGAGTGCTTTTTTTTTCCCCGAAACAACAAAAATTCCCAGAAAGAACTGAAAAGGAAAGAAAATTCAGTTAATTGGGTCAAGACAGGAAGAAACCCCTGAACTCTGATCAAGCTGAAATAAATTATCTCCAGTTTTGTTACGTGACAACCCTCCATTGCCCTGGCAACTAGAAATTTCAGATACCAGGAAGATATTTTAAATACTGTGCATTATGGTCTGTTTTTAACTTCATACACACATGCTTTCTCTCACATGGGCATTCTATGGCAAGAGATGAAGAGCTGAAAAAAATGACAAGGGAGATTTAAAAATGCTTCAGTGACTTGACTGAAAGAAATTTCTAGTTGTGTATTTTGGCTTCTTGTCCTAACTGATTGGAAAGCCTTTTTTTTTTTTCCTCATTTATAGTTTTACAGCGTACTGCGTTTTAACGGGTAGATCGAATCCTACCAAATCAGCTTTTATCGATATTCCAGACAAAAAGACTCCGACCTGCCAACATTCAAGTTCACAACCTGCGTAAAATCCCCATCTTGCATCAACAGAATCGCTTAAGTACCTTTTAAATCTGCCTCTTAATTTAGTCACCTATTTTTCAGCTGAACCCTTGGTTTTAAGAAGTAAATTAACTAAATACTGAGGTATAAATCTGCCAGTGTTCAGCCCTACCCCATGACAGATTTATGCTCTGGCATCTTGCAGCCCCGCACGGTTAGGAACAGGAGTTTTACAACATTGTGGAGGAAAGATCCAGGCTTTTGAAGGGAACACACAGCAAGCCTCGCTTTAAACCCTGGAATACTCCAAATTGTAAGATTTAAAATATGACATCTTTATGTACAGAAAAGCTACCACATTATGGTTTTATTGGCACTCGTTTTGGACAACCTGCATAACTCACTGATGGCTTTGTGAGTAACGCAGTTATCCGAAGCTTACACTGATAAAACCCTTATAACCACACTTAGAGCATTATATCTTCTTCAGATACATGCCTGTACACAAATCTCACATATCAGAGAAAAAAAGAGAGCATTTTAAGGTGCTATTTGGTTATTTCTGTTACGTGGAAAAGAAACAGATTAATTTATGTTCTGCCTGTAATGYGCTACGTAAAACACTTGAGAAAGGTCCCTAGAGGAGTGAAAAAGGCTCTTTCAAAGAGCCCCACGCACACACCACAGCAAAAGGAATATGACGTCCAAGTCTTTTCCTCTAAAACGCAGAGAGATGCTATGGACCTGGTGCTGCGGGACAAGCAACTCCTTTCATTTTGGGATTCCAATAGTAAGGATACTGCAGAGCCATTTTGAACACTACTGCTCCTTAAAAATATAAAGGACAAAGAGTCCTACCTCACATCTCCAAACCTAATTTTCCATAAAAAGTTATAGCAAAGGATAAAATGTACCATTCCCACTTCTATCTTGAAAGTTTGCTCTTTCAGAGAAGCATTCCCCAATACAAATGTACTCAAATAGCTTTGTATACAACGATTAATACATTAATATTTACTATAAAATATGTCGATACAACAGCAGTATATCTACATTTATATCAGAAGAGACTGAACTTAAATTCCGTCATAATAGATTGGATACGATTCAGTAGCTAATCTTTCATACATTATTGAAAAGTTATGAATCTATTTTTATATAACTCACAGTTTGTGTTTTGCAAGTTTTAGTCAAATAAATAAATTATGGTATGGAGAACTTTTGATTAGGCAGAATCAAAGTGCTTTAAGTGCTTCCTTTTGATAAACTACCATGCAAACTGGAAGTGATTAATTGAATTGTCAGGTTGCACACAAGAAGAACCATAATCACCTCATTCTAACACTGTTAAATACATTTTATTAGTGTAATTTTATAAATAACATCATTACCCTTTAGGAGAGGGTCAGTAGCTTTAGATGACTTTTTAAACAGAAGTAAACCAATCATTTGAAAGAAACAGCCCCAAGAAATTCACAAGCAATAAGTTTTATTGGTAGCTAAAGTAATTAAGAGCTTAAAGCTAAAGCTTCTTCTTTAGCATCAAGTACAATCAGAATTGCTTTTACTTTGCTACTAAGGATATCAACTTGCTCAAAGAGAAAGCACAGTTTAAAGTTTTGGCTTCCAATAATAACTTTCTCTTCCATCTTGCCTCTCCAAAGTACTTGCCCTTAACGTGACAGAGCTTATGAATTCCCAGTCAATTTTAACGGGAATGCTGATCAGCACAGGAGAATAATTCCTTCCCTATTTCTAAATTTTCCCTGATCGCCCCTCTGGCCTGAAGATGATGTTGCTGCATCTCATGCCTTCTCTTCCTGATTAAYAGGGAAGACACCTCGATAAAAGGCATAATTACGAAATCTGCAGAGAAGATTCAAAACCGCAAACACTTGTGTTTGCAATTCTTAGCCCAATGACTGATCAGCAAGTTGTTGCCTTGACTGTTTATTGAATAATGCATACGTTACTTGCTGTTCCATACAACATTATTATATACTTGTTTTAATATTAGTCAAAAGTAGAAACAATGGTTCCTAACTTGCCTTTAGCCGTCTCCTCTGAAAGACTCTGCAGCTCTCCACCTGCCCAGAAATCACCAGCCACGCCACCAACTCCTCACTGCCCTCAAGGCCAGCAGCTCTCCTGCTGGGTGACATGAGGCCAGCAATGAGAACAACGAAGTCAACTCGCCCTCCTTGCCGGGCTCTGCTCTCACTGCCAGGAGGGGACTGCAGCACCATCTCGCTCGGCCATACACAGAACTGGGACAAGTCCTTTGTTTCTGCACCATCTTACCTGCGGCACAGCTTTGTCTGAACTATGAGAGGTGTCGCTGTTCAGGAAGCTTTGCTTTATTCTGTATTATTTCCCACCATTTTCCTATTCAGTCAAATGTAATGGGTGCTTAACTTGCATTGATACACTATTTGTGGGTTCTTAACCAAATAACTGGCCTGTGCATACAACACTAAAGACAGAGCAATACTGGAAACTGCATCGTGGCTGGCGATCCAAGATCAGCTCTCTCCTTCGAGTGATGACTACTGTGTTACGTATGTGTCCTGGTTTCAGCTGGGATAGAGTTAATTTTTTTTTTCCTAGTAGTTGGTATAGTGATATGTTTTGGATTTAGTATGAGAATAATGTTGATAACACGCTGATGTTTTTACTTGTTGCTAAGTAGYCTACTAGTCAAGGACTTTTCAGCTTCCCATGCTCTGCCAGGTGCACAAGAAGCTGGGAAGGAGCATAGTCAGGACAGCTAACCCAACTGGCCAGTGGGGTATTCCATACCATGTGACATCATGCTCAGTATATAAAGCTGGGGGAAGAAGAAGGAAGGGGGGGACGTTCGGAGTGATGGCGTTTGTCTTCCCAAGTAACCGTTACGCGTGATGGAGCCCTGCTTTCCTGGAGATGGCTGAACACCTGCCTGCCGATGGGAAGTAGTGAAGGAATTCCTTGTTTTGCTTTGCTTGCGTGCGCGGCTTTTGCTTTACCTATTAAACTGTCTTTATCTCAACCCAYGAGTTTTCTCACTTTTACCCTTCCGATTCTCTCCCCCATCCCACCTGGGGGGAGTGAGCGAGCGGCTGCGTGGTGCTTAGTTGCTGGCTGGGGTTAAACCACGACAGTATGATACTGAGGAATGAGAAGGACTTTGAAAGATTTCTCATTCGAAAAGTCTTGACTAGATGACTAATCAACCACTTTCCAAGATTTTTTCCTGAAAATATTACTTGTGACATACAGGATACTTTGAAGAAGATGACTATTTTATGGTGGGTCGATTAAATGGTTAACGTATCAGAGGAAATTGCAATGAACTTTGGGAGAGATGAGGAAGTTATTGTACCATGAGTACTGACCACATAGCCTTTTTGTATTTTAAAATGCATAGGTGCACTGGGAATTAAGGTTTTGAAACAAATGTAGAAAAACAAAGAGGATTTTTAATTCATGGTACACTTACTATTTTTATGTGGTGCTATGGCAACATGGTTATTCCAAGTAATTTATCATTAAACTCATAGCTGCCTGTCATACCTTATTGTATTAATGAAACACAGTAACTGAATATTTAGAACAATAATTCTTAAAACAAAGCATGGCCTATCTCCTTGGAAAGCAAAAGTTTCTGATTTTAAGAACATGAACATAAACAAAGAACAYGTATAATATATGCAATTCTTAGTTGTATAGGCCCACATTAAAAAGCTTAGTATGCAGTTACAGAAAAAACATCAATTTATTCAAAGTGAGGTGTTTAGATTACATCTAACTGTATTGTATTTGCAAATGGGGAAGTTAGACCATCAAAATGCTTGGGTTCACTGCAAGGAATTGAATGTGGTTATAAAACCAGAGGTCAATTTGAAGATCCTGACACATTTTTGTTCATAAAAGTCTATCTATGTTGCATTAAACATCCAAGATCTTAACCTTTCAGAAATTAAGGCAAATAGAAGTTCTCTGTGAATCACTGAAAGTAAATGCATCTATTTTTTGTTTCTCCTAATTCCTTTCCTCCCAGATGAAGAGATATGTACTTAGCTTTTCTGGAAAACCTTGTTTCCTTTATCAGTCTCATCCCCTGTCAAGGCAACTCTCCTTTACAGTGTGGGTGACCTTACTCATACTGCCAGCTCATACTGCATCGGGATATCCATTATCCCAGATTTCCGATACTTACTTTTCATACACCCCAAATCCCTAATGTATAACTGTGAAACTCCTGAAAATTCAGTCACATTCTTCATGATCGAAAAAAAAAAAGCAAAAAGCAAAAAGCAAACATTTGTTCAGGGCTCCCCTCCCCCTTGTTGGTACCCCTCTAACAAAATGGACTCCGCACCCCACTCAATGTGTGTAGGTGCAAATTAATGAGCTGCTAATGCCCAAACACTGCCAGATCCCAACTTCTGATTGGCTGCAATCTGGTCATTAAAGAGAGGTAATTAATGCCAGATTGCGCACACAGTGCTAACAAACAAACAAAACAACCCCAAACCTGCTTTTCTCCTGCCACAAACAGCAAAACAAACAATACTGACATAACGGCAGCTTTCAAAGGACAGTTGCAGCTCTGCAGCGGCACCTCAGTTAATGAGTGTATAGAAAAGAATTTATCTGAAGAAGAAGAAAGTGAAACTCAACAGCCTTTCAGGCACATGAAACTAGCTTGGAGAAAACTCTGAGACAGTGGCAGCTACTTAAGAAGAAAATTCAGCTGAAAACACAYGTACAAAGAGTTTGGTTCAAAATTTCAGTCATGTGTTTTCCCCTTGTCACTTATTGCTCAGATTGTGAAAAGTGTTAAAAGCTGGAATGCAGATTTCTCCGACTAATTGTTACATGAGTGATCATGACCATACATTATTGCTTAAGTTTTCTGGCAGTACCTGTAATTTCAGTCACGACGAACCAATACGACTTCTTTGAAATGTCACGTATGCTTCATCATGGATTTAGTTAGAATTTAATATTATTATACGGCCACTTTCAATGTCAGCAAATAGCTTAAAATACAATGTTGAGAAAATAGCAGCAGCAGTAGCTAGAATATTATTAGCATAACTAACAAATTAATTCCCATCAACCAAGCACAACCACTTTCTTTTTTCTTTTTTTGAATCGATGGCTTATGATAAAAGGTGTCTCCACTGAATTAAGCTCCTAACTATTGCTCAACAAACAGGGTAACTCACCACGCTAAAAGATCTGAAAGCAAACTTATTTTACAAAAATATTAAGCATAAATACAGTAAGCTTTCAGACAAAGGATGGCTGACAGGTTCTTAGTATGCCATGTAAAACTGTAATATTCTATGTAGTGCTTTAGTTTTCTAATAAGTCATTGTGATAAGGTTAACACTTCAACACAGAACAACATACAAATAAGAACACCCAAAGATGAAAATTACTTTGCTTATGTTGCTGTATTAGAATTTTATTTGCTAAAGGGTGAAAACAGATTTGCAAAATTCACAGTTAACTTAAAACAATAGTTTTAAACCTTTTATTCCTAGCCCTGGCTGCCTTCAGGAAGGAAAGAACATCTGGTTATTTAAGGAACACAATATGTTCACATTTTCTATGACTTTTGTTTCTAATTGGGTTTTTAAATTTTTTTTTATTTGAACAGCTCTAGTTAGAACTGTGTTTTTTAATCACTTTATATTTTTCCACTGCCCTATCTCCATATCTCTACTTCTTAATTTTGCAGCCTTTGCTTTGAAAATTAACAGTGCTCAATGGTTTTGATAAGGAAAAGAATGAAGAAAATTGGCCACTCGTGGGATATTAAATACACAGAGACACACCTTCAGTAAATGCTTTTGGATATACACAAAAAAACCTTCCCTTATTTTCTCATTTCACATATACATACTTTTAATAGCCCATTCTTCCATAAGAAGCTCTACTTTTATATTCAGAAGGACTATGAGTGCATAGAAGTTACTTTCATATAAATAATTGAGGTAATTATCTGTTCAAAGATTAGAAATGTGAAACAAATACTCTGCTAAGCAGGTTAACTTTATCACCCTATGCAAAGACAACAACACTGATTTGAGCTTTTCATGCTACGTTTTCCTAAGAACTGGAGCTAGTCAAATGCAGAAAAGGCTGAAATTCAATTATTCTGCATTGATCCATACTCATGCCTGTAAAATTAGTATCTCTTAGGCCCCCCTTCAGAGACAGGTGCATTAACTTGTTTTCAGCTATTACGGAGACGTGTATTTCTCTTCCGTGGCACTGGAATATATCAGGGATGTGGTATCTAAAACGTTCTCTCATCCCAGCTGCCAACTGGGGTTCACGAAGTGAAAAGGAGAGCTGCTGCATGCATTAGATTAACGGCAAGCACTAATTACTTTTCATATTATTGTTATTACTGGATAATGCTAAGGCTTCTGCTAAGGTTTGATTCCACAAAAGGTCAGGAAATTGTATTTGTCCATCTGTAAGAAAAACATACCACCCATCTTTTAAGTATAGCTTTCTTTTGACATTTAGGTTGCTCTCCTGGTGATGACTGCAGTGAAAAGAAGCAAACAAAACGTGACAGGTTCATCAAGCCAAAGTTTAGCTCTCCTGATAGTCTACAAGACAAAGAAGTAAGAGGAGATATCTGTTATGTCAGACCAAGGAAACAGAAGACATAATGGATGTTATTAGACGTGCAAACCCAGATTATCTCCAGAATCGGAAGTTATGGTCAGAAAGGTCATATCAGGTCCATCTTAACTACTTCACCATTTATGACAGGATTGTTCCTTAAGAACTTTTCAGTTTTATGTACATACCACCAACCTTTCTTAGCCCAAATACCCCACAACTTCCCCTCAGTGAGATTATTTGGCATTTACCTAGCTGCAAAAATAATCCCAAAGACAATATATATCAACAAACCTGCAAGAGGCAGATTCCTGTTTGTCCCTGTCCATGACTTCTAAACTGCATTTCTTGTCCAGCTGAGATTTAAAGCTCCAAGGGGCAGAGAGCAAGCCTCTCTCAGATATTTGAAACAACACTAAACATTCTTGCTATGTTCAACAAATAGTGAAATAAGCCACTGGACCATGCAGTCTCCCACAGAAGAGTTCCATGACTTCACATATTAAAACCCAAGCGAAATCTTGGAAGAAATGCCACACAGAACACTCAGCCCTGGCTCAGGAGATCTAAATTGCACTGAACCAAATGTAATTTCCCATTAGAAACTAGAAGCTGGCGACGGAGAAATGCACAGGAAAACATCAAAGGAGGAAGAAAAATCATTAAGCACTGAATTTGCTAATCATCACTTACAAGTTACACTACTGATTAAAATCTCCTTGTCTTTTCTTCCAATCTCCTTTTATCTGCTCAGGGAATAAAGGCAAACTGAATTATCTTTATGCAGATAGCAAAAAAAAAGGTATCATAATTTTCCCACTTATATTGGTATATAATATGTGTACTGACTTTGGACTCCTACAGCACCCATGATGTCTTGTTGAGTCTTCCCTTTCATTCTGTGTAATGAAAAATTTTGACAGACTTGGAAAATTTTTATGTGTAGGTCTTATAGAATAACAAGACTTCCATTTCAGAAATACGTTGGATAGAACCAACATACGCTTAAAGACATGTAAGTGAAACTTAAAATCATACCTAAGGAAAGATAAGAAACAGGTACTCAAGTCATAGTATTGAAAATACATTTCTTTCTCAGACCAGGAACTATTTTTTTCTTTCAGAGTGATCCTTCAGAACAGTTTAACTTCCTCACTGTAAGAAGTCCAGATCTGTTTATGCAGTCTCAACCCAAAGACCCAATGTAAAACGAGAGGCAGCTGGAAGTCCCTTAGGACTCTTCATTCTCTGGAAATCCCAGCTTCCTAATCTTCAGAGTATTTCCCAAGCAGATAAGTACAGCTCAGAAATGAGGAACAATTGTAATTAATCATATTTAAATTGACAAAACAACTAGCAGTCTTTGCATGAAAGAGCTTTAAGTACTCATTCACCTGAGTGAAGGGAGAACTACCTGAAAGACACGGGAGGAACTACATCCAATATTTTTCTGAAAGGTGTTCAAGGCACACCTGAGAATGTTAATTAACAGGACACTGAAGCCTTATGAGCCTGACAACTTCATTCTGTTGGAGACAAGAGCGTAAGGAGTGGAATAGTGATCAAGCTTCTTTCATGGGAAGTTGGTGGTTTATTTTTGCCCCCTTCAGCTGGTAGGGTATCTTGTATACTGCCTAGGATGCTGAATAATTAGTAATTATTCTATCTTTTAACATATACCTTCAATAAATGACAGATTACATATTGGATTAGTTTGATATCTTACCACAATTTTCCTCCCTCTGTATCTTCCCTCTAAAAAATACTTCTATCTTGTTTTGCTAAGAGAGTACATAAATAAATGCTGGGCAGTCTGATTTCACAGACTGCTGCCGAAATCTTAAGAAAGATGCCTGAGATCTTATGTTACAAACTTTCTTACACACTGAAAAGATGATATACTTTACTTCTCATCATGAGACAAATCTTTGTGCCCGAGAGGAATGAAGAAAGCAGCTGTAAGGATGCAAAAAACTGATATAGAAACAGAGACAATTTTTTTCTTAATCCATAGAAGTGTAAACATTGGTACTGAATGAAATTTTGCAGAAGGCAGTCAGAGTGCAGAAGTGATGAATTTTTCACTTTCAAAGGTGACATGCATCAAGAAGATGAGGGAAATCACACTTTACACTGGCAGCCTACTAATGGGACATGCACAAAGACAGTTCAAAACCAGCAGCACAAATTCTGCTATCTGCCAAAGATCTGAGTACTGCAAAGATTACTGTGTACAGCTTCATCTCAAACACTTTATCCACTACACTGTGGATATCYGCTTTATATTATATCCACACATACACACATGCCATTCTAAAACAGCAAGAGCTTCGCATTTTTTTTAGTATAGATGARTATATCAGAAACTGTAGGCTAGTAATATGAAACATAAAATTTATGAATTTATACATTTTATTCCTGTGAATCTTTTCAGGCTGTAACAGCAGACTCTTGTTTTTAATTGAAAACCATCACATAACTATTATATATTGGGCGGGGGTAGTGCTTTAAGGATTAACAGTGATTGATCTGCAGAAATCCCATGAAAAAGGTCTTACAGATGAAATTGCATGACAGTTTCTATACAGCTTACTAGGTTATTATATAAAATATTACTGTTTCCCTCAAAAGTATACTTGATTATGAAAGATGTCTGTGCAGAATACCAAGCAAAGGTATTCTAAAGAGCATAAACATCTGCAGTTACCAAAGCTCCTGGATAACTTCAGCAAAGTAGCAGGATAGTATCCTTTAAAGAGTAAAGGAACTTGTTTCTACTCTTGGTTACCAACTCTTTCCTTCAGCTTTTTAGTCAGGTAAGAAGAAACTTGAAACTACAGTTTAGTCCCCAAAATGTAGGTTGTTATTAACTTCATAGTATTTGGAACATTTCATTACAGAGATTTATTCCCTGTATTTACAAAGCGAGCATCTCACCTTTGGATCTCGGAGAAAAAGTGCTCTTAGGATAAGGGAGTGAACATCTCCAATAGGTGGATAATGCATCAGAAGTCCCAAACAGGTCTGATAATTACTTGAAATCACTACAATGAAAATGAAAAAAAAAAAAAAAAAAAAAAAAAAAAAAAAAANAGAAAAAAAAAGAGAAATATTACTATCTTATTTTGATATTCCAAAGCAGTACCTTTTCCAGTAGATTCATTACAGTTCAGATTCAGCTGTCTTTTCCCACATTAAGTCTCTTAGAACTCAAGCAGTGCTCAGAGTAAAAGAAGATATTGCACAATCAAGCTTCGTKACTACGCTTGGTCCAATATCATTAAGGACAATGCTAAACCTACCACTGACTTTATGACATAGACATTTATGTTAGCCCCAGATTTAGATTCCTAAATTTAGATCGCTGCAGCTGTACACCTAAAACCTGCCTGAGTCAGTGGAGGTCTGGGCAATACAGTCAGTGGAGCTTGAAGAACTAGTCCTACACTCCAAAATGGACACTGACTTTTCAGACACTCATCTGCAGACACCTACATTTAAGTATGATAATTTGTGAGATAAATTTTACCTTTGGTCCTGCTTTTATGATAACTTTCCCCCACTCTGACAATTCTTTGCTGAAATATCTTTTATGTTGTTCTTATGTACATATACATGCCCCCACACATATATATACACACATATGTAAAATGATGTCAACAACTCCTTGTTTTCTCGTAAATCAGAAACTATTCACGACATGTTCAGGAAAAAGGGAAAAGGCTAGATTTTAATTTCATAAATACTTAAAAATATAATATACCACTTTTTACTTATTCAAGAAGTTTTCAGCGTGCTTTGCTGAAGTTTATAATTTTGTTATAATTGTGCTTGATCTTATCTGAATCTATGTGAGTATACTCTACGGCTCTTTGCTTGTCGTTGTCGTCTTCTGTTTTGTTTTTGGGTTTTTTTTTCCCAAATCAATCTAATTATGAGTGCAATTATTAAAGACATCTTTTCAGGCAGGTCTATGTAAACTACTTCATTTCTTTTGCACCATCTAAATCCAGGCAATCCATCTGCCACAGCTGTCAAAGCAATGCCTGTTAATGATGCTTGCACTCTGCAACATAAAGACAGCCTCCAACAATAGTAATTGTAAATAAATTTTTAACAAACTTTACTATTCTGGGAACTTTAGCTGTAGTAACAAATACTTTTAATTAATCAGGCCTCTAAACCAGAAAGGATCATTGCAAATACAAAATTATTTTGAATCAATAAAAGGCAAAATAAAGGACTGTTTTGCGGACAGAAAGATTTAAATGTTTTACTTTTTTTCTTTGATGTGAATAAACCCCATACCCTCCTGTACCTTTCTTCCCTCAACAAGAGGATTATGGGGAAAAGATGCAGGACTGGGCAAAATGAATAATTATAATCTGTGTAGGGAACCACTTTATCATCTTCATTTCCGTTGCTGATCCGACAGCTTGTAATTTCATACATCTGCTTTCATTTGTAAAGCACTCACTTATCCTACTCATTCTTTATCTGTTCTGCCTGTTCTTTTTCCTAYCCTTTGTTTTTCTTGTTCATATTCAGGTACCTGTTTTTTCTTCTTGAAGTCACAAAGCTGGCATAATGAACACAATACAATGGCCTCCGTCAGAGTTCTTTCAGAGAAGTATAATATGAGCACCCCATAGTACATACCCAATCAAACTCTCATACGTAAATCAAATTTAAGATACTGTACTGCAGTTATGATCATGATGCCTTTTTACCAAAGCAAATAAAAATACTGAAAATGGATAGTAAATTCTAAATACTTTTATAAACGATAGGCAGTAAGACCAACGCATTTCTCTTTTGAACAGATCAGTATGTGTTCTATTCTGCAATGTAAAATGGATCAAAATTAACCTTCCTTTATTTTTCCTGGAAGAGTTTTTTCCTGTCTCACAGATACAGAGAAAAGTAAGTATTAAAAAAGCTAATTTATTTTAATGGTGCAGACTTGACCCCTAACAAAAAAATTGTATCTTCAACCACAAGACATTTATTCTAATTATTAAYTTTTTGAAATGTATAATAGTGAAGCAATTGAATAATGGAAAAAAAAATCAAACTGTTGGGCAATGACCTGTGTCCCCTCTGATCCCTAAAAGTTAAATTTTAAAATGACACCTTACCACCCAAAGAAAGTTAAAAAAACTCCAACACTTTAATGAGGAAGGCCTGCTAACTTTTATATTTATTTTATCTTTAGGGTTTTCCCCACATATTCAGCTGCCCCATTTTCATGTAGAAATCTTTATGGAGGAGAACATCATTGCCAGTGCTCTATTTGCTGGGGAATCTTGGGTTAAAGGGATTACTTTGCTGAAATACCTTTTGGTACTCTYTGTTTCAAAAAGTGAGCTGTTCTTGGACATGAGCCGACAATGTGCGCTCACAGCCCAGAAGGCCAACTGTATCCTGGGCTGCATCAAAAGAAGCGTGGCCAGCAGGTCGAGGGAGGCGATTCTGCCCCTCTACTCTGCTCTGGTGAGACCCTACCTGGAGAACTGCGTCCAGCTCTGGAGCCCTCAGCACAAGAAAGACATAGACCTGTTGCAGCGGGTCCAGAGGAGGGCCATGAAAATGATCAGGGGGATGGAACACCTCTCCTACGAGGAAAGGCTGAGAGAGTTGGCGTTGTTCAGCCTGGAGAAGAGAAGGCTCCGGGGAGACCTTATTGTGGCCTTTCAGTACTTAAAGGGGGCTTATAAAAAAGATGGAGAGAGACTTTTTACCAGGGCCTGTAGTGACAGGACAAGAGGCAATGGTTTTAAACTGAAAGAGGGTAGATTTAGATTGGACATTTCTTACAGAAATTCTTTAAGATGAGGGTGTGAGACACTGGAACAGGTTGCCCAGAGAAGCTGTGGATGCCCCATCCCTGGAAATGTTCAAGGTCAGGTTGGATAGGACTTTGAGCAACCTGATCTAGCGAGAGATGTCCCTSCCCATGGCAGAGGGGTTGGACTAGATGATCCTTGAAGGTCCCTTCCAACCCAAACCATTCTACGATTCTTGTCTCTTCAGGACAAAATGTATAATATTATCCCATAGAATGGCAGTTTTCTTAAAAATGATAAAGAAAATAGCAGTAAACCAAAACAAACACCCCTGTTCTGAAGTTGCATATTGGAGTGAAAAGGATTTCTAAGAATCAACTGTAGGATAGTTTCTGGAAGGAGAATCTGTGCAATATCAATTTCTCCAGTCTCAGCAGTAGCTGGATGGTGCTGAAGTTCAACAGTGAAATATCTTACGCTGTGGCCAGCTGCTTTCTAATAAGCTTGGTGCTGGTGTACCTGTGCTCTTCCTTCACCAATTGGCTTGGCAAGAGTCACACCTGGATCCAACTTTTATTGTGAATAACAAGTTCTCGCTTCTCCAAAGGAGGATGCTATTGGTATTTCTAGGGAAAGGAGTAGAGAAACTCCTCTACATAGAGAAAGCGATCTTACTGCCTTTTGATTAATATTTGTTACGCAGTGCCCAGAGGAACATTAAATTGCTTTCTCCCTTCTGCTTTAGATGAGACTGACTTTTCTCTGTTGGTCCAATAACCATTCCTGGATGCAAGCAGCAATAATAGTGGTGGAAAACATGTAAACTAACTGTACCTGTCCTCAACCAAGTCYTAATTTTCTGCCACATGTCATTTCTTAAGAGTTTAATGGTTGATGCCACCAATCCTGTATCCAGATGACTTCCTAACCCAGGAAGGGTGGGACTACTTCCCCAGCTGCTTTACGCATGGCTATGTTCTCTTTAGTAGGCCCTAAATTGAGYTAAACATAGATAATATGAACATCTTGCACAATAACAAAAATAACAAATCAGCTCCTCTAAGAAGAGGCTGTGGCTCCTTTATTTCCCTCAAAATATTCAGAGCACTTTTGGATAAGAACAAATATATCCTAACAATGGCCATAGCTAGTCTTCAAGTGGGAACATGATAAAAATATACTTATTCTAACACTGATCAGTCAAAATTAGCTCCTGGTAAAATAATGATGTTAGTTTACTATGCAAAATATAGACAGGTCTTACAGGTTTGTTCATTTTTGTCCTTCTTGAAGGCAAGGAAAGTATATAAAATACATATATTTTTGCAACGCACCCTCCCCTCCATTCTGATTTCATCAACAACTGCATATACATCCATATTGGTGAAAAAGAAGTAACATATTCATTCTTCTGATTYGACAGATTTAAAAAAAAAGGTTGTTTTGCATGATTTTTTCCAAAGAAACCCAGAAAATAATTTATTAAAACTCACAGATACTTTGGTACACAACCCTACACTTGGCTTGTGAGGATTATCACTCCACAGATAAAGCTCTGCTTGGATACAGACGTAAAACTGAACAGAGCAGTTTACAGAATGGCTGTGTACATGATTATATATCTGTAATCTCTAAAATGTATAAACAATAATTTAATAATCTAAATACTCCCTTCTCCTTGAATAATATATTGTTTGAGTAACAGAGGATTTCAAAACTAAAATAAAAATAAAATGAAAAATATAGCAGAAATACTACTTTCTTAAAATCATGGCCTTGAGAACATCATAATAAAACACAGAAAAGAATCCACCAATTCCCAAACCAGCAACTTCTCCCCCATCCCCAAATGTGTTGGTATAAAAGAATCCGCATCATTTTTAAACCTTCAAATGCTTTCAGTATTGTATTATTATCATTGCTTATGTTTGTCATTTTTACAACATAATATCTTAGGAGGTCTACTACTATTCCTATTGTTTCAAAGTTTTTAAACCGAAAATTTCTAGACAGTTTATTTACAGATGATTAACATCATCAGGTGTTTTGAGCTAACATTTCCTTTCACCAAATAAAGAGAAGCTTTTAGAAACTTATTTTATTTGAAAATGTTTTAARAAATATTACCACAGAACTTTGAACTCCATTCAAAGCTCAAATATTATCAGCAATAAAAAAATGAGGAAAAATGGAAAACTCTTCTAATACAGATATATAAGAAAAGCTTTTTTTTGTCAAATCAAGAACTGTGGAAATCACTATAGTTTGAGCCTGACTTTGAAAATATATTCAACTTTACAGTATTTATGACTAGGTATTTTGTTTTACCATTCTAATATGGTAGTAACTAATTAGGTCCAACTATAGAACAAGAAGTTATTTATTACAGAATCAGTATATCTATGAAGTATTAGCTGTCCTGATGAGATGACTTTTGCATCTCATTTGGGCAAATGTACTCCACTTTAAAGCTATTTACTACTCTATTTACTAAGCCCAGGGATTTCAGAGAAAAGAGGGAGACTGATTTCATACAGATGCCTAGAACACATTTTTAGCTCACATTTTTAGTTACCTCATACCGATACTTGTACATGAGCACCACAAAGCAAAAGAAAACAAACCCAGAACAACCTTCCCTCTCCAAGAAGAGAGAGGGTGCTTACAAACACAGTTCTGAAGTTTTTTTTAAAAGGGAAACAATGACACAAAATAAAATACTGATGTTAAGAAACATTTTTACATGCATCTGCACTACATATCTATACCAAAAATTTTAAGATTATTTCAGTTTACTGCACATAAACAAGCCAGATTTAGATTGCAGAACATAATGACCTAGAATCAGATCATCCTGAAACAGCAGCATTAATTTTGAAACCTCTAAACTGAATTAAATGTCCAGTTCTTTGAGAGGAATGTAAGGTAGCTCTATATGCTGCATGTTTATTAAAAAGTAATTAAAAAACCACATGAAGGCAGGCAGTGGAACGACAGTACGTGTACAGTACATGCACGTTATATTTTCAAGATTGGGCCCTAAAATAGGAACCACAGATGTTTAAAACTTCATGTGTCCTAGAATACAAAATTGTGTCAAATATGTGACCTTGTTATAACCTAAAGCTTACAGATTGTATATAATGAACTCTGAACAGCATGCTACAGAATTCATATATTTAATGACAGACGTGTCTTGCTGCAAAACGCATACTTTGTTGCGGCAAAGTTGTATACAGAATTTTTTGCAAAATATGATGGGACAGAAATAAATGCCTCAATTAATCATTACATATCTTCCTCCTCCCATTCACAGTTATATAAGCTAACAACATTTTTGTGATTTCTTGTTTGTCCCAACTTAATGTATTTATTGGTCATCACTAACCCATAAGAATTCACCTTTGCACGTAGTTCAGGCGTACTAAAATAAAATAAAATGAAATGATCATTTTTTAAAGATGCCACTCTTGCACAGAATAAACATATTTTGTAATTGTTACTCATCTCTGCATTTACATTTCCTTCAAGATATATCTTCGAAAATTATGAGTCATTGTCTTGTGCATTTTCACATTTCTCACAGCAGAACAGCATAAAAATATTTCCACTGTCAAACGGAGGCTTTACTCAATTCATCAGCTTGGTCAGAAGGTGGAGCTCTATACATATCAGTACCACTCACTGCACATAAAATCTGCAACTCCATATAAAAACACAGAACTACTCAGAAAACAAACCTGCATTTAACTCCAAGATACAATTTGTTTCATAAATACAGCAGACCGCGTCTGATAATAAATGGCTCCTCTCCTAGCATTTGGAACAATTTTCAGTATGTTAAAAAAGTCACAATGAAATTTAGCATTTCTTAAGTCCTCTTTTTCTTTGAAAAATAGGTTCGCATTCTTTTTTAAAAGATGGTGAGACAGTTGATACTTACAGGCATCTCTAATATATAACAACATGGCTACAAAAATGTAGTCAACTAAATTCAGGGTGATACTGTCAGCAAATAAAGCATCCCAGACAACCAGAAGGTCCTGAAGAGGGAATTCACGTCCAAACAGGAGCCTTACCCATCGCCTGAAAAAAAAGGAAAAGATGTGATTTGTATTTCTCCATTTTGTCAAGTATGGTAAAGTCAGGATACATATCCCAGGATCAACTACAATCCAAAACATTTTACCAGAAAATTTTGCAAAGCGTGAAGATCTGTGATAACCACTTAACTAATTGTATTTGTGGAAATGTTACTGCATCTACATTAAAGAAGTGATACATTACAGACTGTAGAAGCTTAACTGACTAATATTATTATGTGGGTGAACCTCAAAGGACAAAACATATCAATCCTATACACCATATTTTTGAGCATTTAATCTGACGGTGATCTAAGATGAAAGGGAGAAAATGTTACACAAGAATAGCCTGGAAAAGCAAAAACAGGAGTGTGAAGCCAGTGGTTTATGAGAAGCCCTGAAAAGCCCAGTCAAGTGAAAGCCAGTTCAGAGGCAGATGCCAAACAGCAGTTAAAATGGACCAGTTCACACTTACTTTGAAGAGGCTTCCTCCCTGTTATTGATGACAGTGTTTGCAGCTCCATGTGAAATATGCTATGGATGCTATTTTGATTAAACCTGATCTACATCTTTACCAGATTTAGTGATAATCTGCATGTAGACTATACCATTAATTCCTGTTCATATCTGTGCTGTTTTCATGCCTAGCAAAATGTGAAAATCCGTCTTATTAAATGCAATATTTGCTTGAGGCTGGAAGCTTGAGATGCAGTAGAAGAAAATTATTTCTCAAGATTTCTTATGTCCAGTTCTGGCTCTTACATCGACTTACTTGCTGACCTCAGGAAAGGCGCTTCCCTCTCCTATTCCAGAACAGACCCATTAGCTTTGTACCTTTTTAGGTAGGATTATCTAGGGTTACATTTGAAAGAGCTAAAGAATAGTTAGTAACRTTAATCCTGAAATAGTTATTACGAAATGGACTTAAAAATAATGAATTATATTTTTAGCTGGGATATGCAAATTACTACGCATGTGGAATCTGTTTATTCAGTGGCAAGAAAAGATTGATTGCAAATTTCTGCTAAGCAAATTAAGTCATTCTTTAAAACTCACAAAAATTTCTAAAAAGGCAACTAGAAATTTCACCAAGATTAGTTTCACTTGTAAGAATTCATGTTTAACCACTTTTGTCCCAGAACTCATTGTGGTTTAAGGCATCTGGTTTTTTTTCCTGATTCCAGTAATAAAAGTTCATTTCTAATCAAATGAATTCCGACACGTCAGTTGAGCACAAGCTTTTAAGATAGCAACAATCTGTACAAAAAGACTCTCTCTTATAAAAGAAATTCAAAGGGACTGTTTTGTGAGTCAAGGTTTTGTTCTCTTAAACTTTTATTCCCCCCCGCCACTGGAATCACATGTATAATCCGCAAAACCATCCATGTTACAGATTTAGAGATCACTACACAGAATTTTTTCCCTTGCAAGACATGTTCCCTTTTAAAAGTGAAAATGTGTGATTTCAAAAGACAGCATCATCTCATCCTTATATCAAACATTTATGTTCTAAGGTCTTGTAACTTTTTATGTTAGCATAGTAATTATAAAAGTCGCAATATTAGCTATGACAAAATACAAACTCTATGTATTTGCCTCTCTGATCAAACCCCTTTCCTGCATGGACTTATTTTCAGGCCTCAGAAAGAAAAGTCAGAAGAACTGTTAACACAAAAGCAAGGCTTAGCTAGTGCATTTAATACGACGTCTGTTCTATCTAAGGGATTTTACCATATAGTGGCACATTACCCTACAGTGCCTAGCCTACAGGAGACTATTATCCTATGGTGACACAAACATTACCCAAACTCTGCGTGAAGCCTATTACTTGCATTAACAACCCCTCCCACCTGTAAAACCGCAACTTTCAAGTTACACAAACTGTTAGGCGAGAAATTTCAGCTAAGCTTGAAGCATTTGAGCTGACTTTGCTTGCAACTACCCAAATCTCATTCAGAAGCCTTGCTAAAAGTCTAATACACTTCAAGGGAAAAAATACACCATGGTGTAATGGGATTTGTTATTAGTCTTTTATTAGAAATCTCTTTTGCTTCTTTACTACTTCATTATGCAGTGTTAATCGTTTGTAGATGCAGGTTTATTCTGCTCAAGCAGAAGTCATTCCTTTTTTTCTCCTGCTTTTATATTTTCTCCTGGGAAAATTAAATCTCAGTCCCCAGAGGTATCACGTTTCACAGATGTAGACTGCTGAAGAACAACTGGACTTCCTTTTGCAACCATAGTATAACTGTTAATTATTTGAACCTTCCTGTCTTAAAGGAGTAAGCAATTCATACTGTTGTAAATGCATATATAGTAACTGCTCTCCTATTTTCTTCGGCAGCATTTAGCTCATAGCGTCTATAAACCAAGGACCCTATTGCCTATGAACCATGCTGCCATATGGCAGGACTTCACTCAGCTTTTATATTCATAAAAAGGGATCTTAATTCCTTAAAGTAAGTGTCCACACTGAAAAGCTGTCTTTCAAACTAACACGTTTTTATTGCTTTTACAAATATTTGCAGAGAATTTAAGGCACACTTAATAATTGCATTGGACATGATACACCTTTTTTTTTTTTTTTTTTGAGATGGCTGTCTGTGGTTTAATTATTGTTCTGTCCTGTTAATCTTGCCTTACATCTGTTACACCTGCAGACTGTGAGGCTCACAATAGCATACCTTTTATCACATGCAGTAATACAATAATTCATATTTTACCAGGCATACTTCGCAATTAAAATCTACAAAAAAAATACAGATTCTGTAAAGCCATAATACACCAAGGTACTACTACCTACATTGTAGAATATGTAACTGTATCTTCCACTTATGATTCCTATATAATTAAACCAATATTCTCAAGAGATCAGTAATTACTAGCAATAGCTAATGATTCATTAATGACCTTACAATATAGAGAAAGCAAGAGAAAACTGTGCTCTTGTAAAGCCATTAAATAAGGCAATGATCCAGCCTTACCAGTTTTAACTAAAACCACAACCATTTTGACTGAGATTTACAGGACAATTCTCCAAGCATCAATAAAATTAACTTATGTTATGTGTTACATATATTTAGCTGGTTATCTTCTCTGTCTTCTTGGAAGGCAGAGAATTCTTTAAAAAAAATTAAATAAGCCTGAGAAATGGTTACAGATGAGGCGACACAAACAGTTCAGGAGTGTTTATGAGGACAAAACAACATAATGAAATCAGAAAGAGAAAGAAAAACCATAATGCCAGGAAAGGGAAAGCATGACTCCGTAGCTACTTCTAAATGACTAAATCTAGGACCTACAACTTGTCAACAAGTCGCCTAAAAATTCTACTGTTAGAGCCTGTTTTCAGCCATTTATACTTCTGCTGAACTCAATCTTCAGTACAATTTCCACTCCAAGCATCTGCTCAAGGCTTGATTTTTTTAATTCATTGATACTATTCATTAGAACAAGGTTAMAAAAAATTCTGCTCATGCTTAACGTATTTTTTCCCCAAGCTTTTCATTAAGAAGGTCTAGAATCAAAACAACATGGTTTCTGGCATTTCCTTTTTGCTGTGTATATTAAAAAAATGCCCAAATCTGATGATTCCTTGGTTGACCTAAACACAGCAGAGTGCCGCTTTCCACAGAGTATGTTCTGTTTCTTCCTAACTCTCCCCACCAACCCAACGGTACATCTGCCATCCCGTCCTTCACCCCAGCTGCACCCTACTTCCTGCATGGGAAATGGCAAARGTGCGTATCATCCATCTGCAATGGCTAGTGTCACTTAGTGGATGTGACGGCGGAGGATGCTGTTCATCTAGTTTCCAATGATTGCAAGACTCACTAGTGGGAGTCTTCCAGAGAAAGGGAGGGTCAGTAGGGTTTTGCAGGATGTMATTTCATTCTCAGTGCAAGTTTTGCTGCTTTTTTTAAAAATAAGAAAATTATTTAAATGGACTGTAAGTATTGAAAACCTATCAAAACTAAGCACTCGGAAGCTGAGAAATGCCAAAATTAACATCAGTTGTTTACTGACTCAGAAAACGATATGTAAGCTCTGTCTCTTTAAACTCTGTCGTGAATTATGTTCAAGCAAACATTTGTAGCCAGTGCAATTTACTATGTAAAGTCATGGTCAATAATTTAGRAGAAAGGGTAGTCAGACTTGAGCTGTGATCTGCTCGTTCAAAAATAAGATATGGAAAAAGGATGAGGAGCAACATTTGTATAACACTTTCAAAAGAACTTAAAGCTATGCAGAAGATAAAGAATTAAATAGTTTAATGCCCGGCAGTAAGCACTACTCTGGACTGACTTGACACCTGCGCTATGATTTCGGACGTCTATGTTTCTAACCTACGGATGCTGGGTGGGCTGCAGTTGAAGAAGGCTGCGTATCTCCCTGGTTGTCCTTCCGCAGAGGTACCCACCAGCAGGCAGGGCTAACACGGGGGCTACCGCTCCTGGAGCAGTGCTTGTCAACACTCACATGGATGAGAAGAGCAAAGATAGCTGCAAATATACAGCAAAAGCACCCTCAAAAGAAGGCATTTGATACAAGAAACTTGCCTKGATTTGATAGTTGCCAGACACAGTCAGAGGGGAGATGGACAAGTTCAATCGGAGGATGAAATTTATAGGGGTGTAAGATAGTTTTCTTTCTTTTAATGATATGAAGGAGACCAATCAAGACAAGCTTTAAACATTTCAGCTTAGATTTGTTACACAGTCCATTTCTCCACTGTTCTGTCTCCTTTCTTAATAAATCTTGTTTTTATTAAGACTCCCGTGGCTTTATACAGTTCAGGGATTTTGTATGGAATGTCCTAAAGAGATTAATAAAACCTTCAAACGATACAAGACAGCAAAGGAAACCTGCCCAAAGCATAATCACAACTTGTTCTTTCAGCTACTCTTTGACAAGGGTCTTGTGGAAGGGTAGTACTGCTCATGGTGCATGAGAAACTCTTAATGATCAAAGATGAGAAGAAAGGCAAAAAAGCTAAGTGTAACAATTAACAAAATAACATTTCTAAAATAAACAAAACCTTATTAAAATTCAATATTTTGTCAGAACAGAAAGAAGCATGTGAAATCCCAATAAAGTAAAAAAACTGGTATAAGAAGTTATGTGGGAAGCTCACCAGACTTTCAGGGATCTACAGAAACTTCTGATGTGTTCAATCTAAATGCTGAGAATTTTACACACAGCGTACCCTCACATGCACACCACCCATAAAGGATGTACAGTGAGATATTGTTACAGCGTATGTTGCGGTTTTTGCCTTAATCTACTTAACTTGTGAAGGGAATGAAAACAGACATCTTGCTACAAAATGTGTTTACTTCAAGCATAGATTCAAATGTTAATTCTGGATTTATTAGATAAAATTATGTGGCCTTTGTCATTTGAGAAGGCAGACGAGATCATCAGATTTTCCTTAGGTTTTAAAACATTTAAATATTACAGATTTCTACCACATCGTCTCCAGCAGTGTATGTTGATTGTACAAATGTGTGTGTGATAGGGAGGGAAAAMGTGTGTGCCAGCATCTAACAAATAATTCGGCTTCTCCTTAGACTTAGAAATAACAGAGAGTATATAGAAAAGATTCTTCTTATGTGTACACATACACCTGCCTTACCTGTTCAAGTAATTTCAAGTTTCTATGTGGACTACTATTCTGCCAGAGAACGACATACACGCTTTGGTGTGACCGTGATCTAGGTGGGATTGTCCTGTCCTGCACTCCTTTGCGGGGTATTCATTTCATCCAGCTTCTCCTGTACTGGCTGCATGAAGATTTGGTGGATCATTGCACCAAATGCACGAATCATGGCTACTACTGTTGGATGGATACAATGTAGGGCTTTTGGGGTTTTTTCTGGTTCAAATTTTGTTTGATTTGTGATAACATCCACTCATTTCATAAGTTTTGCATAGTTATTTTAAAAAACCCTCAATTTTAAAAACTATGGTAAGATCCACAGGCTTTCTGTTCCACAGCTTAAAGAATAGGGGCCTTAAAGAGTAGTTATACGCAAAGATAAAAATTATGGTGTTTGAAAACAATACAAATAAAAATGAAACTACACATTTACATTATGGATTACACAGGTTTCAAACTCTACCGTAGGTTTTTCTGACAGAAAATAAAGATTTAAAATTAAATAATAATGATAATGAACACTTTTTTATTAATATAAATCTACTCAAATTTAGGCTAAGTGATGAACAAGAATCTGGTACATAGTATACTTCGTTGCCTTCTTTCCACTGGGGAAAATGGTTTTGATTTGTCCTGCTGAAAATTGCTRCAGTTCTACATATCCTAAATTTTTTTTATATTAATTACTTTATCATACACAAACTAGCATAACTCTTTAAAATAAATACCTTTAATTTTATTTTTACAGATAAATTATGTGACATGAGCATCTAATTGTTATTTCAATTATTTCCTTTCCCATTTGGTTTCTTTAAGATTACTGGCAAAGATTACTCAGTTTTGCATTTAAGAAAAATTCTTTCCGTTTTTGGAAGACTCTACGCATTTCCTTATTAAAGAAGGTTTTTCTTTCTAAAAAATGAGTTCCTAATAATTATCTCCCCCTCCTTACTTTTACTGTAAAAGTCTTGGCAAAAGCACTTACTGCTGTCTTAAGCCAGACCAATTGTAATATACTCACTTGCAGGAATGCGCTTAATGAAAAAGATGCCATTGCATCTTCATAGCAGTAATGTTTAATATTTTTAGGAATGTACTACAGTAAAACTATTGAACCTGTTAGCCTGCTATGGGTAGGTTTCTGTTCCAGCTCTTAACTAACTTTAGGCACTTGTTTTGGCATTAGTGCTGCCCTTGGCTTCAGACTTTCCATGGCTGCTGCTGTCACCTACTGCTGCTCCCCACCCTACAGCCAACTTCTTGGGTGGTACCAGTAATTACTGCTGGGTGCCTTGGGCACGTTCACCAGAAGTGGTAGTGCCCCTACTAGAGGGAAGACAGTTTTCCTTAATGTTCTTGCTGTGGTCTTGGTCCCTGATGTAGTTCTAGCCTGTTGTACTGTTTTAAGTGTTGATAGCTGTATTTTGATGTTCTTCTGAATTTGTTTTGGAAGTTCTTTCATGCGAGTTTATGGGAATCAACGCTGACAAGAGTGACGTATTTTGTTCCTTCATGCAGCCATTGCAAAGTGTGCATTTCTCCTGCCACTTCACGCTGCTGTCATATACACCCCAATGATAGGGAACTTTCTTTAAAACAACTTTTACAAAAAGGATTACTGGTAACCATACTTACTAAAACCTATCCCTGATTTTAAAATTCTGCTCAATATTTCTACTCTACTCTGTAACAAGGGTACCTGGTTACACAGGACATGGAAAAGGCTGAAGTACTGAATGCCTTCTTCACCTCAGTCTTTACTAGCAAGACTGGCTTTCAGGAATCCCAGGTCCCAGAGACGGGGGAAAAGGCTGGAGCAAGGAAGATGTACCCTTGGTGGAAGAGGATCAGGTCAGGGAATACTTCAGCAAGCTGGACATACATAAGTCCCTGGGCCTTGATGGAACGCACCCACGAGTGCTGAGGGAGCTGGCGGATGTCATTGGGAGGCCATTCTCAGTAATCTTAGATTGATCATGGCAACTGGGAGAATGTCCAAAGATGGAGGAAAGCAAATGTCACTCCCATCTTCAAGAAGGTTAAGAAGGAGGGCTCAGGGAACTACAGGCCAGTCAGCCTCACCTTGATCCCTGGGAAGATGATGGAGCAGCTAATCCTGGAAACCATTTCCAGGCACATGAATGACAACAAAATCATCAGCATGGCTTCACCAGGGGGAAGACAAATGATACACAAATTCATACCAGCAAAAAGCCTCATAAAATACACACCAAAATATCACCACAAGCAGCTCTTCCCTTCCCCCCTGCAAGCCACAATAACCCCATAAACAAAAATAAAAACCCTGCAATGACACGTAGACCATTGGAGAAACTTGCCTAAAGATGTGGTGGTTTTCYATACTGGAATCTTTAAATTCTGATCAGATGTTATTACAAAATTCTGGATAGATGTCATGTAAGATTGGATCTGATTCAGAGATTATTTGATAAAGTCCTATAAAGGCAGGAATTCAAACTAATTAAACTCATAAACCTGTATAATCTTCGGTTACTGCTCTGATTTTGCAAAACTCCAATAATATGAGTGGCTGAAACAAACTCTTAACCTGTATGTATTTGGTTCACCTTTTCATTACCTAATGGATGAACTTTCTTCTGAGTTTTTTCTCTGAGAGAATTCTAGTTTCTCTGCATATTCTCTGCATACTTTTTAAAGCAGTAGTTTTATCTGCAGGCTTTGCCAATGGTTACCCCATCAAATTTGCAATAGCCCATTTCCAGAAAAGCTTGAATCTAAATTTATTTGTAACAGTAATTATGGACTAACACATTGTTAAGACACAATGACTGTTTTCATTATCAGTTCCGATCTCCATCAGTTTTAGCTTGCTGTACTGGCTTGGTTAGATTACAGACACTTCACCTTTCCACTTCATCCCTCTAATGTTTTCAGAGGCTATTTTGCTTTTTAGATACTACAGGACCGTAAGCTTGCGGAATAGGAAAGAGAAAAAAACCCAACCCTCTCTCATTAGTCTGTTCAACTGATTTGAAAATTGATTTTATTAGTATCAGGGAGAAGTCTGCAACTGGCTTTCCCATAACACTAAAAACTTCAAAAACAGAGCTAAGAACTTGAATGTGTTTAGAAGAGAAAACAGAAGCAAGTTTCCCATTTTTCAGCAGGAAAGATGGGAGAAACTGGACCCTTAGGTGGATATTTATATTGTGGATATAACTCTTAAATGATCAGAGATTTGCACTGAATGTAGCATTTAATATAAAGAAACTCTGCAGTGAGAGAAGGGTACAGTGTCCATTCCTCCTAAAACATTAAAAGTTAAAATACTTCAATTTTAATATTTCACATACACAACACTTTACGAAGGCTTAGTAATTAAGAGCTATTACAAGCATTGTATTGACATTGAAAGCCTGTGTTTGCAGTAAATACTAAAGACATCCAATTACTGGACTATAACAATTTATTGACCATTCATTACTAYGAAGGGTGGATAAAACTGTTGTGCTCCAGTAGTTACCTACAGAAAGAATGATCATAATAAAATAACTAACATAGTTTCAGCCAGTACTGAATTTTTTAAAGGACAAAAGTTCTAGATATTTGCCAAGATTTTTTAAAAAGGTGCTCCAAGTTGACAACAAATATCACAGATCAAAGTTGAGGCACCCATTTTTTAAATGTTGGCCAAAATACAGAGGTGACAACATGAAGGGTCCAGCTGTTACACCATGACTCATTTAGAAATTATCTGGGCTAAACTGTGCTTTTATTCCATGGAAAAAGACTGAAGAATACATCTGTGTTTCTGCAAAACAACTAAATTTAAACAGCTCAGGCAATATCCAGATTTAAAAAGCAAGGTTCAGTGTGATAAAGTTATGGTGATAAACTAGCAGGACCAGAGGGGGCTGCTACATTCTACTGGAAAAAACCTTTTGAAGTCAATGATAAACACCCCTTAAGTGCAAGGAGTATGGGACTTCATCTCTGATACATACCTAAAACCCTAATTTAATTAGACAACTATCTACACTCATAAGAGAAAAATGTAAGACCTTGAAGGTGTACCTACTGAATTCTTTGCCTCTATGCAATTCAATCCCACAGTCCTAAATACTGATGATGCATGTGCATTTTGTTTTGAAAATCACCGCAGAGTAGCAAAAACATTTTCTTTTTTTAACAAAAATAATTACAGGTGAATGATTTTAAACACTGTTTGCTGCGATAAACCTATTGAAACAAAAGAGGCACTTCTAAATTAGTGAAGTTCCTACTGATATCAGCTATTAGCAATTAGGAACTCCACCCCCCCAACTTTTCCATCTTTAAACAGCAATGATTAAATTTGGTTTTAAAGTGGAGAAATTATATTAGAAAAACAACTCTCAGTGTTGCAATTAAAGCACAGTTCTTAAGATGATAAAATAAATTTGCTAATAGCTTTATCCATTGATTCAAGATGCACACAGTAGGTTTAAAAGATACAACGATCCTTTTGTACAATCTCTCTTTAAAAGAGGAATCTATAACATTTTACTGTCTCATACAGTTAAATCTTCTATAGATTTACATTTCTCTGTAGAATCCACTTGGACAAGACTTAATCAAAAAGACATGTATTTTAACATAAAAGGAAGAGAGATAATTTTGTTAATAGCTCTAAAGTAAACAAATAAGTACTGATAAAATGTTATGAAATTCATATTCTGTCTTGGAGACTTCCCTATCGCAATTAAATAAAACGCCTTTTCTGTCCATAAAAAATTGAAATCTACAATTGAACGATCTTTCTGTTACTCTGTATTGAAATATTAAAACAAATGAACTTTTTTCTGGTATGCTAAATAAAACATATTAAAAATTTCAGGAGATTTAACWTTTTTTTAATTCTTCAGAAGCTATCTGCCTATGTCCAGCAATGGAACTGCTACTGGAAAACGTATTGTATTCAAACCAACGAGGCAACATGCCTGTTGTGACTGTACCACTAGCTTACTAGTCCACATTAGTCTTTTTTTTCTTTCTAATCCCATTTCTCCACCACAGGTGTTTTTTGATGTTACAGAGAATTCAGTTCATAACGAAGACAGTTTTAGGTTTTCATAGTAAAATTAGGGATGGCAATATATCCAAGAATATGCATTATAAAGTAAAATGGTAACTAATTAAATTATATATCAGATTGCCTCCTTTATCTCATAAAACTGCATAAATATACGTCAAACATATCTGAAGTAAAAGGACGTGGCCTTTACAAAGTGATAATCTTTCAGTAGGGCTTAAAGCATAAGAAACTGAAATTGTGATACTTTGATATGAAGAAAACAAAAAAACTTATTAAGCTATTGGGCAGCCGTGCTCAGAATAAAACAGGCACCAGTAATGAAGACTTTATTAACATCAACAAAATCTTACTACACATACCTTTTGCCCTATTTTAGTATTTGGAAAATTCCTGCTAATTATGCTGAATACGAACACAGGTAAAACTAGACCACCACAGATAAATAAATTCCTTGCCAATGAACTGGTAAGAAAAATATGTAGAGATAATAGGACACCAAAACAGATGCAAAAACCTGCTAGACAGATACTTATTTAAAGTATCATTTTCTATGCATCCAAGATTTTGTTTGGGTATCTTCCATGAATGTCTGGAGCACCCAACTTTACAGCAACTCTGTAGAGGAAAGGACTCTACTGGAAAGTCCCTGTTTGGAGCTGCTGCCCACAGGGGCCAGACCACCTCCACAGCAGCCCTCAGTGGGGAGAGAATCCTGGCTTTCTATACTCCTTTTCGTCGCAGTATAACAGGCTTACTTCAGAGATGCTTTCCCCTTGAGAGTCAAAATTAAACAGCAATAAACCTAAAATCCTACCTACCACCTGAACTGGGGGCTTATTTCTGCAAACCTCTTTATAATTAAGTATATAACATTTCAAAATCTCTTTGCGGCTCTCCACTCCAGAGAAGAAATTTATTTATTTTTTAAAATGAGGAGAGAAGATTTATATCATCACTGAATTCAATATTACATCTATTGTACGCTCTAAAACTAATTTAAGAAGCTGTTCAGAGGCCATACATGCAGCAGTCCATTTCAATCTATTAGTCTGGCTAAATGCCTTCATGCATCCAGTGAAGGGAGTCATCATCATCAATCTGCCAGTTTTAGTGACCAGTCAACTACATGTTGATGCATGCACCGAGGAAACACAAGCGTTTCCTCCCTGCTGTCGTACTCCTAAACATAAGAATCAAGTGAGACTGTTCCAATAGGTAGCATGCAAAATGATGATTTAGCCGCTTAGCGTAAATAACTGTTAGAATCACCACTTTATTTATAACCCTAGTTCAAAGGCAGAATATAAGTTTGAAGCCCAGTTCCATTATCAAGCGGGGTAAGGCAAGTAAGAGTTAACTTCTTTTGCCTGGTAAGTTAATTGCATCATTGTTACCCAGAGTCTTGCTCTCATTTAAACTGTTAAACAAAAAAATGCACACTTTGAAGTTGTTTTATCCTTTCTGTATACACTTAAAAAAAGATGTTTTACATATTAGTTACAAGAACAAGAACTTCTACTTTTGTGAAACAACGTACTGATGACTGGTGGAGTTTTGTGTTGTGTAGCGGCAGCCTTATGGGAATACCGCATCTTTTCGGAGACGCACAAGGGCTTAGTGGTCTCATTTAGCTACCTATGTGCCCCTGCAGAAGCCCTGCTAGCAATAAAACACTCTGGTGGCAAACAGCTAATTCATTAATTAACCACAGTATTTGCTGGAAAGGAAAGCACTAAACAATGCTGCACAGAAAGTGCAATTGCGGTTGTTCCAGGTCCCTGTCTGCAGTATGTGCGGCAGAGGCAAGCAATGCCTATGCTGTTTCTAATTATTCCAATTATCATGGCACACTATGAAAACTTGATTAATAACACTGAAGATATTGTTGTGGCAATTAGCCATATGGTTGTGGGACTTTATTCTGTCACGATTTAGCCATTAGCATCTACTTATGTTTGTCAGAACAGAGCATCCGTGACAAGTTGGAGTTCCGCTCACCTTGCCGAGTCCCCGGTGAGCAACACCAGAGAAATGTTTATTCCTGGGAGCCCCGTGCCGGAGTAAATTTTTCATGTGGCATCCGGTCTAACTGGGGACAAATGTCAAGTAGCTTACGCGATGACCCATCAAGCCAGGCTCTCTCTGCAAAAGGTACCTTGTGCACGGCTTGTCAAGGCAGACACCTTTCAGGGGAGGATTTGACCAGTAAAATGAGTGTCAAATGTCTTGTATTCAATGTTTTCAACAGTTAACCATTCAGACAGCATGCACCTACCCTTATTTAGATGTGATGAAATGCTCTGTTATGATTTTATACACCTAGGAGTTACATATTACCGTGTGCTTGAAATGTATACCTCCAAGTAGAGGGACCATGGGACAGCACTACTATCAGGTTGGTCAGCCGAACTCACAGCTACATGAGCTGACAATTTGTATGAGCCATCTTTTTAAATCACAAAGTGTATCGTAGAAAACAAGCTTTTTTTAATCATTCTTTCTTTTCATTTTGTGGTCAGAATAACTGCTCATCTCTAAAAGTTCACTCTAAGACACAAGGAAAAGCTTTAAAAAATTCATTAATAATRGAAGGCTGCCTTTTTTTCCTCCTGAAAGCATAGCAGTAGTCTTACCACTTCCCCAACATTTTTTGCACATCAGCTAACGCAAATGTGTTTATATCAGCATGTCACTCAAAACCAAAATGTTTGCAATCAAAGACAACTCCAAACTTGACTAGTTGTCCACAGTTAAGAATCAGCAAGTTAGTCCTTATTAAAAGGAGTAGGAAGCACTAAAGAATTAGCATCTTGCTGCACAGGGATGCCATATATACAACTGCTGAAAGTGTGCTTACCTATTTTGGACATGAGAGGAGGAAGCAATAACCCAAGTTTGTGGAAATGACAGTAAAATGACATCATGTAAGAAGTTTTTAAGAAGCACAGAACTTTAAGAAAACCCACAGTATTGTAGAAATCCATTGGCTACTGTTAAAAAGAACAGTAAGAATTGCTATTTTTCATCTCTTTTTCCAATACATCTACCTCTACCTTAATGGTAGCTTTCCTTTTATAGTCACTATCTATAGTATCTAGCTAAGTATAGATCTTTCACACACTGTGAGGAGACAGATACATCATTTAAAACCATAAAAGTAATTGTAAAGAAATAAAAATAGACAGAGGACTCTGAGCAGGTGTAATATTTTTAACTAAATTTAGCTCGTTATTTAATGACAAGAATTTAGTTGACAAGACTTCTGGGCATAAAACTTGCTGACAAATGTCCATGAAAGAAAACAAGAATGATGTGCACACCTCACACAGCTCACTGTTAATAGGGATATATCAGCAAAATAAAGTTATCGGCAAAAGGGAGGGACTGGATCTGCTTCTTATCAGACATACCAACTTTTAATGGAGAGCCAGTTCTAAGGCTGAAAAAAAATCAGTAAAACCTTTTTTCCATTTATGCCCTTTTGATTGAAACGATCAAGTTTGTTTTTAAATAACAGTGTTTGTGGAAAATTATATACTGACTGTCTTAGAAGTCCCATCTGTGCACATAGACATTCATATGTGGAGGGGGATCAGGTGTAAAGGAGGTAAATCATTCAAAAAGGGAAACAAGGAGAGAAATAAATACTATGCAGGAAAGAAGGAAGAGATGAAGGATAGACAAGAGGGAACAGAAGATTTAGCTGGAAGGGAAGTATCAGTGAGGATTTTTTTCATAGGAGCTGTGGAGAACAAGACGGATGACCTAAGGGATAATTTGTGTGCAATGTGGGCACTGGGCTCAGCCCTAAGCCTGTGCAATGGATTCAGCTTACTCCTTATCCGTAGCAGGGGCTGGTAGGAGGTGAAAGCAGCAGCATATGGCCTTGCTCAAAGCTGAACTGACTGTTCTCTCCAAAGGGGTCTGCAGGACTCTCCCCCTGCCCACCACATGGCTTCTGAGATAGAGAGAAGACCCTGCAGCTGGGTTTGTAACCCTGCAGAGAGAGCAGAACCGCCGTTTTCTTGGGCTGCGTTCTGCTCTTTGCCATGCTGGAAATCTGCTTTCTACTTTGCAGGCCATCGTAAGAATACAATTGTGATTACAATGAAATGAATAATGAGACTGCAGACTATATGGTCTGATGGTTAAGATGATACATCTGTTTTCTACTTGTTATCCAACCACAAATTTTGGACATAGTATAGTTGAATATATGCTATATTTTCAGCTAGTACCGATACTCAATATTTAGAGCAAACTAGGAGGATGAAAGAGGAGTTAAAAACTACGCTATCCACATCCAAGGTCAAATCATACCCATGCCTGAAATACGGACAGATCAGATGAGACCATAATCATTCCTCCTTGGCCAAAGTAGTCTGCTAAATCTSTATGCTAGGAAGAAGCTCTGTCCTAGGAAGAGATTTTTGGCATGTGCAGCAAGGCAATGTGGGATAGAAAACGTGAGAGTTTGGGTTGTCCTGAGAGTTGGGCACACATTCACTGCCACACACATTTGGGAGTGGCCATATGGGCACCAAAAGTACAAGTCTTACAGCAAGCCAYGCTTTAAACAACTCTTGTGTCCCAGCTCCAGCCAATGTTGTAGAGAGACAGTTGGGGCTGTTTCTTCTCCGTTTCTATCTTATTTATACAGGATTAAGTATTTTCAGGAACTTTCTACTACGTATATGTGGGTTTCGATTATCCTTGGCACTGCAAACTTGGCTGGAACTTCTAGACCCTACTTTTGTCTGCTAATTCACTGTTTTAGATTAACTTAGTGCTATATATGGACCAAAACCAGCCACAATGAAAAACATGCCAGGTTTTACAGCGCTCTCTACCTCAAACAGGTGCTCCATTTCAGAAATCAAAAAAAGTACTTTTTATTATTTGTTTCTTACCAACCAGATGTATTCCTCCAGCAAAGAATTCAAGTTCCAATTTTCTGCATGCTTCTCAGAAATTTCAGGGTAGAAAAGGGACACTAAAAATCCCTCTCCACCTCTCTGGCAGAAAATCTGTTACACACTTATACATTTGAAACAACAGATATCTCAAAATGACACTAATTTGAATTCTATTGTCCTCTTTATACTTTGATCTGTTTCCTTAAAACTGTATTTTAACTTACTTCTAAAGAGAAATATCTTTTTCTGAACCTACCACTTTCCAATGCTAATGTGAGAGGTGCACAAGGGACATTTCAGGATTGTTTTTAGGCAGCTTGAAAATGGACCTGACATCCTAATCCTCTGGCATTTCCTATGACTGGCAAATGCAGATGGGGAAAGTGTCAGTCTGATGGGGTAGAGGTGAACGCCTGTTTCATTGGAGGCATTTCCATGAATGCAGGTAGGCTCTTCTGCAGGCTGCTCCCTAGCTTTTAGAGAAGTAGAGATATGGGGAGGGATGTGATCAGATACAGGATAAATGATCCCTAAGGGGAGGTATGAAAAGGAAGGGCTGGAGGCTAGCCATGTCTAAAGGCTAATTTATCTGACCATACTCTTCCACGCTCCAGCATAATGATGCCACAATGTACCTGAAGGGTAAGAAGCCAGAAACGTGCCTGGTGCTGCATCTGGTCTAGTGGAGCCAAATGCATCTGTCTGTTAAACAGACTGATCATCCCAGGCAGCACAGCAGCTAGCACTGGAAACCACCCGCTAGACAGACTGAAATATTCCCTTCAGTTTGTGGGAACAGAGCAGCACTCTAAAACAGATCGCACTGATTCGTGATAACCTCAACAATTCCTCTAGGCACATCTCGACTGAATTCTTGCTCATGGTTGTTTGGGATGTAGGYGGTATTTTATTTGAAGGAAATTATGCTGTTGAGTATTTAGTTGGCTGTGACAGGTAGAAAGCATCCTTTGAGGAGGTGGCATCTATCTCTGTCAGTTGAACCACGCTGTGAAAACACTTGCCAACGATTATTATAAACTTTCTTACTGCCTTGGATGGTATTCCACAATCTTAGATACGTGATCCCATGCCTGCTTTTAAAAGGTCACTGTTCAGGATACCAGTCATTTATGGATTTTACTTTCATACAGAACTTACATGGTCTCCAAAGGATCTGTTCACAGAGAGTTTAGCAAGCTTTTGATGCCCAGAACAGGCTGACTCAGCAACAGCTCTGATTTGGATCAGAGAATTTGAAAATGTGGGCTATCCTTGCAGCATTATCTGGTTTTTTTTGTTTGTTTGGTTTTTTTGTTTGTTTTGTTTGTTTGTTTGTTTTTGTTTTTTTGTTGTTGTTGTTGTTCCCCACCTTCCCCCCCCCCCCGTTAGAAGCTCCAAGTCTGAGGTTTATACCCAAAGGTTCAAAGAGCTTTATACCCTATGACCTCACTTGTACTTGAGGGAAACAACTTGTACCACAAAAATGATTGGAGCAATCACATGCAAATTTCCTATTCAATTGTCTGCTGAAAATCATCTTCAGAAAATGCACATCATCTCAGACTTCACCTTGGCTTTGGGAGAATTTGTGGACTCTTGAGAGTTCATTTTGATTCTGTCCAATCATTAGTAACAAATATGACTTTTTAAATCCAGCATCAAGGAAAGCACTTGGTGAGGACAGTAAGAACTATAGGATGGAGAATAAAAGAAGTAAAAGCACATCATCTTTGGAAAGCAAACATAACCCACAGGATGAGGCACCAATTTAGGAATTGGGAGACACAGCCATAGGCAAATTATTGTCCCACATCATTTTCCCCTCTTTATGGAAGATAAGAATAATAACTTTCATCAAGTACTATGTATTAAAATCTTTATCAGAGAAATCCTTAAATTAAAAAGCAGTATTTTAATATTGTGATAAAACAATTATGAATAATCTTTTCATGAATACCACGATATATAAAATGATGGGTTTTTCACACATCAAACCCAGAGGCTGAGATTCATACATATAAAGGATATTCTTTTCTTAGCACTGCCTAAGGTGAGCGATGGTAGTATTTATCAGTTAACCTATCAATATTAGAAAACAACAAAAGGTCACAATTTCTGATTCCGAATGTGTCCTTCAGAAATACAAATTTTACATACACACATCAAGAAAGGAAGAAGCTGCATATCTGAGGCAAGGATAGTGCATAGTGTAAGACACAATTCTTCTACTGGCAAAGAGGCCCTTTGAAGGCTGACTGGTCTAATGTAGAGATGTTATTTTAGAGACATTAACAAGTTTGGAAATAATAAATAAATTTTAAAAAACCACCTAAAAGACACCAGTTTTATGGCACACTGTACTTTCTCTCAACCTTATATTTAAAAATCTGTAAATTACTTCTCTCCTATCCCTAGTCAAAAATCACCTTACCACTTGACTCCTCTACTAACAAACCTCTACTCCACAGGTATCAGATACTTTTCAGATTCACTGGCTGATAACTTACTAATAAAACTCAGAGCAATAACCTTAACTCAAACTTAGGTTTTCACTTTGGTAGGTCTACTTCAGAGTGGAAGAAAAGCTTGTGTGCGTGAAAGCCTGCATACTTTTTCAACCATAATGGTTGCTTTAACRAAAGATTTTATTACTACTTACACACCTTGTCTTGCTACGTTATTAGCCAACCACGTCACTATGAACTGTTTAATTACTGGTATGAGTAAATCAAGCATATACCTTCAGGTACATATTTCTTGTATTTGGTCAGCAATACTAGCCAAGAGATGCAGATACCTGTAGTATAGAAGCATTTTTTCCCTGGTGTCTCAGAAAACTTCCTGAAGTACTGATGGTGAATCTTTTTAATGTCTGATGATAAATTTATTTTAACAATACCTTTTTATTGTCTCAGCCAGACAAGGGCTCTACTGATGCTGAACTTGCACTGAAACTACTGATTTACCATCATTGCCTTAAAACTAGACATCCTGCTACACAAAGGGACAAACCAAACCTTTAAAGTGATTTGATAAACTTTTTCTAAACCAGTTGGAATTTACGGAAGACAAAATGGTTCACTTAATTTTTCAGTTTTTTGAGGTTATGCCCCTTGTATAACCTTTTGACTACAAATCCCCTTCAATTTAATGTTGATAACGAGTATTAAAACTCAGAGGCATTGAACCAATTGCTGTCAGTTGTGCCATTGCACAGATATATGCAAAATTATTAGTTACGTGAAATGCAGATTTACCAAGACAGTAAGTAAACTCTTAATGGCAAGGATATAGGTGACTTGGGTGCTAATAAACTTATGCACCCTGGATGATTAAAAACTGGAGTGAAAGGAGGATGACAACAATATGTTCCATTACTATTAGCAATTTTGTACTTATTGATGATGATGCAACTGAGACTGGTGTAGCTGCGAACATGACATATGTTTCCAGGAACTGAGGCCAGAGGAGGTGTTTTAACCAAGGAGGTACCAGGCAAATAAGCCTCAATCTGCACTACAAATTGGGCAGAGTACAGAATCAATGAGCTAGTAGTGGCTTTGATGTAGACACTGACTTTGTGGAGCTTAATGACTTTTCTATTGTATAGTTATAACATTGAGTTTCATTACCATGCCAAACTGCTCCAGTATAATTCATTCAAGGCAAAGAAGAATGATGCTTCAAAGCGGAAAATTGAAGTTACACAGTTAAAACCCAGGAAATGCATACACCTAATTCCTGTCACATTGTGAAATCCTAGTTCTGCATGTACATCTCCTTTAGTTCTGATTTTTATCAAAATATGCATAATTTTAACACTACTTTCTATTAAAATATGCATCATAAAACATAGCAGATGCATGCAGACAATTAACATATTGTATTAGCTTCTGCATTTTTTGTTCTTTATTGAATCCTCTGTATTGCATTAACTTTATTTTGCATTTTCTTTGTTTTCCTTTCACTACCATAAAAATAATTTGGTTTTACTAATGTTATTCTAAATGGTTTCAATTGGATCAATTCACTTATCATTGGGGTGAAGAACTGAGGAGTGGTCAGCACGTACCTTAGCTGCTGAAGTCAATTTTCTGCTAGACTGAGTCAAGAGAGCAACGCTGCATCTGTTTGTATTGTTCTGTATCGGTAAATGAAACTTTCCTTTTTTTCTTTTTAAACAAAAGCTTGGTATTTGCAAAAGCTGTAAGACTGTGGAGACCATAATCTAAAATCATGAGAGCCACAATTTTTATGACTACAATCTTCTTTTCCTGGTGTTCAGGCAGTGGTTTTGGGGTGGATTGCGCTGCATGCGTTCTGATGAGACATTTACAATCTCCTTTATGCAAATTACCCCAGCAGCTGTTTAAGAGCTGTGGTTGTCAGACCAGGCAAGGAGAATGTGATTTGGTATGTCACAAATGGGGCAGGGCTTTATTAGGCTCTGCTAGAAAGTTTTAGCAGATGCCTTAGCACAGATTCAGTGTGATCCTGTAACCCCATTATAACTTTATTGCTTATCGAAAGGAAGGCACAAAAAGCTCCCAAATACTGTGGGGATTCTCGAAAATAAGCACTTCACACAATGCCTATTTCTGTATTAAGTCTAAATAATAAATGTAATCTTATCATTTAGAGTGGAAAAACTGCAGTTTTCCCCAAAGAAATCATATGCAGCTGAAGGAGTTTTCCTGGGGAAAAACCCAGCAACACCACCTTTAAGACTAAGAGAAAATTTTACGGGTAACCAATGAAGACTGTTTCTCGCCTCTAACAATGAGTCATCATTAAGCAAATGCTACCATTTACAGGCATAAACATTAAGACCCTTTGATAAGACTGCCAGTTGAAAATGCTACATCTGGATTAACACTGGACATCCTGTGGTCAGCAGACAGATTAAAAGATCCACAGAGGATTCTTTTAGGACTGAGAGTGAGCTCCATCTCATTTAGTCCACTTCCCTGTCATTGTGAGTTAATGTATTACAGGTTTGCTTTTTATCAAGATTCATCTTATAATGATGTTTCTTGTTCTTCTTACCCTTGTCATCACACAGCTCCAGAACCTCACTCCTAGAACAGGTAGCAAGAATTACAGCCCCCTTACAACCTTCTGATATTCAATATATAAATTTGAGGCCATTTTGCATCACTTTGCTTTTGGCAACATTGTCCAACTTTAACTCACTCACTTTCTTACCCAATATTTATTCCCTGACGCATTTCTGGAGACCAATCGTATCCTCTCACCTTCTGTTTGACTTGACTATATAAGTTAAACTCTCTTAAGCTCCTCTTGAAACATGATGATGATCAGAAGAATGGGGAAGCTAGATGCTAGCAGCTATACTTCAGCAGTTTGGATTCATCTTCCTTGAATACAGTTAACCAGAAATGTATATGGCATTTCAGATGAGGTCTTACTACTACCTGTACAATGGCATCCATACTGTCCTATCTCTTCTAGAAACACAGGTAGCCTGATAGCATTTGTCTTTTACACAGCTCATCAATTTGGTGGCTCCTAGATGTTGTGACTCACTTTCATCCTGTTATCGAACTTTCTGGGGAAGTAAAGAACACCATCCCCTTCTCTTCTGCTCTATCAACCTGTATTTTACCAGTCATGCCTCATCTGGCTGGGTGGACAGACATCACTAATACTGCCACCTAGTGACAATATATAACATAAAACTGTATTTAGGGGGAAAAGTATTTTTTCGGTTTTAAGTCTCTGTAAAAATTTCTCAGAATACTCCAGGCTTAGTTTTTTAAATGCCAAAAAGCTGTAAATTCTAAGTCCTCAGAAGAGTAATGTGACCAGTCCTTATTTGAGTCTATTCAAGGACTGAGAGTTGATAGAATTTGAGTTTTACGTAAATACCAAAATCAAATACTTTTAGAATATAAATATATGTCATCATTTATTTGAGTCTGTAAATACGACTACAGTTGTCTGCTATTCATCTAATGCTAGTTTGAGCTTTCCTTTAAAGTTTGAGTTAAGAACAATTTGGGTTAAGAACAAAAGAGAGTCCAAAGGAGATGACTTGGAGTGAAGGACCAGTGAAAACAGTTGTTTGCAACAGAAGTTGAATTTTGACCTCAGTTACATTATTTGCTATGGCAAATATTATAACATGTATAGCAGGCATCATGAAAAATCTTTCCAGTTGCCATTTGCAAATGTTACAACAGTAAACTATATGCTGAGGGAATTAGGCAAAGGATAAAATTTTGTAACAGAACAATTTTAAGGGAAACCTCAGTACAGTTAAGTATATTATCCTTAACATATCTGTGTTGCTTAGGAGGATATACTACATTCTTTCAAGACTGAAGGTCCATGCTCTGAAAATACTACCCCAAAAGACAACTGAAAAGTAAAGGAAAAAAGAACTTGAATCTACTTTCTGTGTGTGCAAACACATAGCGCAGTCCTCCTAAAACCTGGTTGCCAAGCAAACACATTAGACCATAGACTGATGGTTGACTTTAGGACATTGAGCACTCAGAAGAACCACTAATGTAAGTACTAGAACTGAAATAAGTTTTTCAGAACATGGGTTTTTCCATGAGGAAACTGTAAGTAACTGCCCCAAAGGGCTTCAAGACAATATGATTAAAATGAGCAAAATGCAACAAATTAGGGTTTCACTTTTTCATCAGAGTATGATCAGAATAAACTTCTTACATTAGCTCAAACCTGGGTGGGGATACAAAAGATCTATTAGATCTCCATAAACTACAACTTAAACATTTTCTTTTCCCCAAGGACACCTTTCTCCCACTCCTCTTGTACAATAACCTCTTCAATTATTTCATCTGATCCCACAGAAATGCTGACTTCCCACTTAGAGCAAATTCTTGAATGGTTTGTGCCAGCTTTATATAGACAGCTGTCTATTACCAATTCAGTGTCTGTCTGAATTGAAACTGTCTTCAATTTTMTGGGATTACTTTTCTTTAGTCATGATTCTTTTTGTTCAACATTTGTCTGAACCTGGCTTGTTATCTTTGTAAAGTGGCTGAGTATAAAGAACTACCATCTTGAAATGACCATTATAACTAAACACTATATCTAGCTTTGGAACCTGCTGTATGGGTTTCCCGAATCAGTCTTCTGGATGCCCAAACGTAGTTGCTTTCCCCTGTGCAACACCTCTCCACGTGGAAGCAATGGAACTGGCTGGGCACTCATCTAAGCACATATTTCAACCTGCCAAAAACATCTCAGGCTTTCTCGAAGCCTAGTTCAGTGAAGGTAGCCCCTTCTCCGTTCACACTGATACTCCCTCCTCACTCTCTCCTCATATATCCACCTACCAGCAGCTATCACTATCTACTTGAATGGGGAAGGAATGCAGAATAGCCCTGCTCTGCACAATAAAAGGTTCTGCAGACAGCCCTCCTTAGGTCCCTCAGACCAGACGTCCCACCGCGTCCCCTGCCCACCTCTGGTGAGGTCTGGCAGAGGCAGGGCACTAGGAGCTCTGGGGGCTACCACGGACTGGTCAAAAGTGCCCGGATGAGGAGCTTCTGTCTGCCCAACTGCGTTGGCTCCACCTCCGTCAACACCAACTGTGGCACCTGAACAGCAGTTGCCACTGTGGTGTTTTTTGTGACAAAGCCAGAAGGGTCAGGGAGGGAATAGCAGCAAGGACATGCTCCCAACTGGAAACGCGTACGTTGTCCTTCCCGACATTGGTTGTGGTGGTTTCAGCTGCAGACTGCCGATCCCTGGCGTTTCAGGGTCCTCTCTGAGGTTCGTTTTGGCTTTATGAGTTAATCACGTCAGGAGAAGTCATTTTAACTCACATGCCTTTAGGAGTAATTATACATTTAAATGATTAAACAAATCAGGAAGAAAACATATCTACTGCAGAACGAAAGCAGTTAACATTGAAATCCTTTTTTATATTAGTATCACAAGTCGTTTGTAAATAACATGCTCATTTTAGATATGTAAGGAGTTCTGCCATGCCCTGCAAAATAAATTATATTTTATTGGTGCCCGGGTGTTTCATAACTTCTATTTATTTGCTGCAAGAGTGGAGAATTAAGATAGAGTAGTTTATTTCACCAAAAGACTGACAAATGGCTCATTAGACACTTATGGAGCTGAAGCTAATTGTACGATTTTTTGTTGTATTAATTGTCACTGCCTGCTTAACTGGCTAACATTGGTCATCAATACAGAGCTTTTTCCTTTCAATCTCTGAAAGAGAGGTGTAAAAAGAAGGAATTTTAAAATAAACAGAACAGTATTTATTTCCTAATATAAACAAAAATACTATTTGGATTGAAGGAGCATGAGGGAGGAGTAAGAGAGGATTAATGTGCTGGCTGTTCCCCACTGGGGCCACCAATAACAATCAATCCCAAACAGCAGTCACCTCACATCATCTAACAGCTTGAATCGCAGATATTCAAAGATTCTCTCCCTTTTTTTTTTTGTTCAGATTAAATATCATTTACATTGCATACTTTTTTTTATTTCGTCGGAGACATAAGGTCAGAATTGATTGAATATGTACTACCTGCATATAATGATTTCCAGTTTTTTACAATCATGTGCTAATGCTGCACAGTAATGGCCTATGGATGAAGAGACAGATGTACTACCAGTCATTCGCTACACATTTGCATTAACAAATCATCATTTAATTGAAGCCCATCCAACAAGTTTATGCTACTTAAATAAAGTTCCTTTCAATAAAAGATGCCACAATGACACATGGTTGTTAACTGCAAGGTAAATAAAAAGTAGTATTTATTTTCTTGTCACTGGTTTAGGTAAGTATTAAAACGTACACTTATTAATTTGTATTTTGCTCAGAAATAAACCACCTGACATCTAACATGGCAATCCAAGCTAGTACTACTATGAGATGAGATAATTCACTTTTAGAAATAATCGTTTTGTAACACCACAATTTCATGCTTTACAGATTTTTATTTCCCCCAAAAATATATAATAGAACATAGCTTATATAAAGGCTATACATGAGTTGTGTGTTAATACTTTTAGGCAAGCTCTAATAATACAAACCTCAAACCCTGCTGTTATCAACATGGGCTACAATTTTTTTTATGTCTCATTGTTGACTACAAACATTGGCACCACACTTAGAAATCTAGTTGCCTCCCTCTACAATTTAGATATTACTGCTTTCTTTTTAATACTGTCTAGGGAACAATTCAGGTAGGTTGTGATGCCCCTACATGTTTCAGATACAGAAAACCACTATCTATTCATTTCTTCTTTCAGAACGTGTTGCAAAATATTAAAATCTGAGAAGAAAGCATGTCATAAAATGAGGAACCTATAAAACCAATTTTCTCTTCTTCTAGAGGTGGTTTAACAGTACTTTCAGCATATTCATTTCATGGTACATTTTTGCATCTGCAAAGCAGAAGAAAGACATTTTGGTACTGTCTGTTAAACTGACAAACAATACTTCGAAGCTAACATGCAGGGACAAGGAGATATATTTTTAATTGTGTTTTTGGCTTAAATCTACATTTCCTAGAAACCAGAATCTTTTAGGATGAAAGCACTATATAAATGAAAGATGGTATTAGTAACAATAGTTGACATCCTTTACTATGCTAGTATCGGCTTACATCTAAACACATCACTGCAATCTTTTATTTACCTAAATACAAAAATAATCAGCTATTTCCCTTTTCCTGATGATACACTGAAAATAAAACATTTATTTAAAAAAAAAAAAGAAGTATCTTAGGAAAACTAGAAAATACATTCTGTGAGTGGGAGAAGACAGTGTTTTTCTAACCAGAGAAAACAGACTTTAAAGATGAATCTCTTCCTTCCCTGCAGGACCGTGTGGGGATGTGAGGAGACAGGGGAGTCTCCAGGTTGACCTTTTGTTGTTGTTACTGATGACTGAAAACACAGAAAAAATTTCACTATACCAAGATTGAAACTACAATGTGAAATTCAGAATATATCTTAAAGCACATTGCAGCATTCAGGAAGAGATAAAACCTAAGATTTATTTCCTCAGACAAGAAGCAGTGTATAAAAGCTACAAAATGCAAAATGCAATCCCATACAAAATAAACAGACATACAAAAAAAACCCTACTGTGATTTGCCTGCATGTTCTCCAAGCTTTTTTTATATGCTAACTCAGAACAGTAATTACAGATCTTGCAAGTTGACTTCTGTTTTCCAGAACTATGAGTTGTACGTAAAACATGCCTTTTCATCGAAACAATTACCATTAATCAAAACAGTGAAAGCTAATACCACTCAAGTCCAACCTACTGCTGTGCCCAGCAATATATCAAACTGTCTGTTGTCAAACACACTAAACAAACTTCAACAGACTGTTTTCACTACAAATAAGAGAAAACATGCTTGCTAAGTATTTTTAGTCAAATTGCAACCTCAGTAATCCATTCTGTCACTGGATTTTAATTTGAAGTAGTCAATCACAGTCTCAGAAAGATCCGTATTTGACTACAGAGAGGCAACTCACTGGGACTAACAAATGAGTACCTGCAAATGATTACTATAGCCCCAAATTTGTTTCAGGATTTATATCCATGTACTCAGGTTTGTTCCTTTATTCTATCAACTTCTTTCAACTATGAGATTTTGAATTTAAAAGAAAGAAGAAAAATTAAAACTATGTACTACCTTTCACTGTTACTGTCCTAGGAACACTCACACCTCTAACAAGTTTAATAATACTGTATTTTCTTCCACCTTCATAACCGTTTAAACTATTACTAGCATTTTTTGAAATCTTCATTACAAAGAAGCTGCTACCTTAGAATTTGCTCATACATTAACAAAAACCTATCTCCAGCAAGTCAAATTCATATTAAACACAGATCTCAGCCATGATGACATATTATAAATAGTCAACGAAAATAGATATACTTACACTTCTCATGGCACCTCCCCTGCCCTACCTAAGAGTCATAACTATTTTCTTAATAAAGAAATATGGCATTTGGTATCTGACAGAAAAAACTGTTTACCAGTGAAGTCAGCCTTTTTTGCAATCGGTAATCAATGCAGAAACTGAAGTTTTATATAAAAGAAGAGATACAGAAGGACAGGAATATTGGAGTTTAACAAACAGATCAGGCCTTTATTACCAGCAAGCTCCATTATGGATTTGTGAGCTTTGTAAGCCAAGCTCCCCCAAGTGTAATTAAATTTTTATTTATAATGTGTTTGTGACTGTTAACTTCGTGTTGCCTCTGCTTGTCCCCCCCTCCAACCCAATGTGAAATAGTATTCCACGTTTACTGCTGCAGAGAGCGGTGCTTTATTCAGTTGCTGCATTAATCTCTAGCCTTATAAGAGATGAGAAGTACAAATAAACATATTGTGTATTATTTATGCACAAACACCCGTGTCTTTAAGCGTAGATGTATACATATACACTCCTGCATGCAGACGCTCTAAGCCAAAACTGAGGACAAAAGAAGTACATGTCAGTTAAAACTGAACACATGTGAGCAAGCATCACTTTTTTCTACCAAGAGCACTATTTATCACGTATTTATATTGTGGAGAGACAGGAAAGCTTCAGTAAGACAGGGCGACGCAGCACTGCAGAGTACATTTTATGCTGCAAGCCATGTCTGAGATTAGTGTAAACGTACCAGGAAAGGGCTCTAAACTCCCACAAAGCCAGCATCTACGCTTTATTTTTTTGTTCATTTATGAAAAGGACTTCATGAAAAAGCCCTCTGACACCAAGAATACATTTTTTATTTTTTGTATTAACTCTATTCCCTCCTCCATTCAGGTATTACCCTCCGGTACCAATACTCATATAAAAAAAAAAAAAAAAGCTTAATATAAGTAACCACAGGAGGATCTCTTCTCCCCTTGAAAAACTGCAAATAAAGATGTCAGCTATTGAGTATATTTGTGGCGTCTCCAGCAGCTGCTGTTAAATACCAGCTGGTCTAGCTGATTAAAATTACCTCCGAGTTGGTATTATAAAGATGCCTGGGCAGCGTTGCTGTATTAATGGATTATTGAGTGAGCGATGAAAACCTTGGCCAGCTGATGCGTTTTATTACAGATAGGCTTTATGATGTGTAATCACTGTAATTTTTATAACTAGAGGAAACAGGAAAAAAAGAAGAACCTTCTTTCCCCCTTTACACATACCGAAATCAGTTAAACCAGATTTTTTTTTTTTTTCGCCAGTCTGTTACTCAGGAGTTAGCTAAACAAATAATTTGGTTTTTAATAGTTCCTGCATATGTAAGACTTTATCCACACCTACACATACACAAAGAATGAAAAACTCTATGTTTAAGGCTACACTGTATTTACCTATTTTACATATGTTTAGGTTTACACATTGGGTATTTATTTCTTCCTTTGACTACCAGGTAAGTGCTGCAACCGGCTATGTGAGATAAACCTTGCGCATTATTTAATGACTGAACTACACTGCAAACACACCTTATATTCTCCAGGTTCAGCAATTCAAGCAGTGAGGTCTTACGTCTGGTCTCTCCATCTCCTCTCTCCCTCATTCTCCTCCCCTCCCTGCCCCAAACCTTCACACAGTATGTCCTTTAACAGTCTTTCAAACTTTTTTCCCCCTTACTAACCACAAACTTACCACGTTGTCTTGTTTTCTGATGGTAGTTTGGTTTGCTCCCAAACTTACTGTGGTAATTATGAAAATCATGTAACTGTTACCAGTTTTTGAAATTTAAGAAAAAATAAATGACTGAGCACTTGGAAGATTCAGATATATCGGTGAAACATTTTATTACAGATGACTTCTCTTGTGAGGTGATTCAGCAGCCAAGCCAAAGTTACCTCTGCCCGAATGCCACTTACTGAAAGCACCTCAAGAAAAAATACTGCAATTTTTCCAGGAACGGACACACATCAAAAGCCAACTAATAATATCTGAGATTTTTAAGTGGAATAGGAACTGCTGAAATGTAAAATCAAAGTAAAATAAAAAAAAGGTCTTTATCAGTAACCTTAACTTTAACCTCTTAAATCTCTCTTAAGGTAATGTAGCATTGCTCTTCTTTTTCCAGACTAGATAATTAATAGTAACTCCTCCACAAAGTTTAGAAAACAATTCTCTATAATGTTCAAAAACTGAAACAAGTTACAGAATTTTATAGGACTCTCTGAAATACTGCTGGGTATTATTCCAGCCCACAAAGTATAGAGAGTTGAATTTCTGGGAGACGCTACTACATCATATACATTCACCTGCAACCTCTGTGGAGAATTTTTTTACTCAGGTTGGTGGAGTTTATGCGAAGTACTGTAGAGAGATTATTTAAACCGTTTGTTAGAAGAAAAAGCTGCTCTAAGCCTGGCATTTAATAGATCAAAAGGTAATTTAGATCAAAGATGCATCAAAAAATAGATCAAAGATAATTTAATCAACGAGGTTGTTAAAGGCAAGGATTTTACAATGGACAAACTTTTTTGATTTAAAGGTGAGTCTTAGAAATAATTTTTGGTCCATCCAAGAGTAAAATCACCTAGGCACTCTCCTCTTTTCTTCATACCAGGAGAACGTGAACCGTCTTATGGTACGAATGTGTGTTTCCAAACCCAAYACCTGAAAATCTGAATATGTGATGTACATCTCCAGTTAATCACCTGGCTGTTCTGAAATACTTCTGCACTGCCATGACTAGCAGTTGAAATGATGCTAGTTTCTGTAAAAGGAAGGAGAAAAGCATATTTCATCAGGTAGGGATGGATGTTGTGGATAAACAGGGGCCTTTCCACTCTTCCTAACCTCACCATTTTCCTTCTGCAGAACATCTGAGCAGGGGTAAGGGAGATAGGCAAAGCCATTAGGGCAGGTCAAGGAAGAACGTATAAGGTGAAGCTACACCGAGCAGTCAAGCTGCACGGCTCCCTGCAGTACGTAATAATAGTTGTGCTAGTCTGAAATAACTCAACTTACAGCCGTGCCAAGTGCAGAAGGCAGGAGCCACAGTCGGCTGCTCACAGGAGCATCGCCATCCGGCACCTGTGATGTCTCCGTTTTACGTCTGGAGCCCAAGTGGATCCTGCAGTCAAAAAGCTCTTTCGGGAGGGAGGTGCATTTTCATATTTGTTCCAAAAACTTTTTTTTTTAAATAAAAAAATAAAATAATGGTGATTTTGGTTTGGTGAAACCCCCACCATTTCCCATTTTCTCCCCTCCTGTAAAACACTTCAGCTGGAGTCAGGCGTGGGCCAGTGGATACTGGCAGGCATTTTTACTGGCAAGTATATACTCACCACGTCGTGAAACACCCAAAGCTTTCTCTAAGTAGTTATTCCACGCACAGATAGTACAGATACGGTGATGAGCAAACCAGGTGACTTTTATCCCTCTGGTTGGAGTCAACCAAAGGACCGCATTTTGCAGCCGCGAGTGAAAAAAAAATCCATTTTGTAATGACTGCATAGCAATAAAGGCTCTCTGTCCCAACTACCCGTTTTCTGTTTTTCCCTACGGTGCATTACACATGCTATTTTAAAAACATTTACCCTTTAGGAACAGTTTACAACCCAGACGACCCGGCAGGCTGCAGGCGCTGCCATTTGGGTTGGTTTCCYCTAACGCGCTGGCTCGGCCGGCGCCGGCGCCGCCGTTTCCTAGGAAACCGCTGGCACGCCACGCGGGGGGCGGGGCTGGGCGGGGGGCGGGGCGAGCCCGGCCCCGGCCCTGGGCCGGGTTTCAGGCGGCGGCTGCAGAGGCAGCGGGACCCCGGTTCAAATCCCCGAAACGGACGGGGAGCGGGAGGGCTGCCGGCACTGGCCGGCAGCACGTTTTTCACGCGTTTAGTGAATTTCCATCTTGAGCAACCCTAATAGGAATAAGCAATAAACGCATCCTGAATCCCGCACCGCCTTTGTGCCTATTTCTAYGCTGGGGCACATTTAATGTACAGCGTAGAGAGGCGTCTCCCTCGCGTCGAAGTGCGGACGGGCTAAGCAGCAGTGAAGAATAAACACTGTTACAGTTGGAAAAACATCTTACTGACGGTGAAGACTTAGTTATAGTTGAGATATAATGCAAACATGAAATACTCCAAGCTTCCCCCAGAAGGATTACTTGAAGTAAGATTTAAATCAATGTCACCCACGGGGATTCACACAAAGATAGCCAACTGGAAGCACTGAAGAAGTAAATTATTTTATCTGAGAAGGGAAAATTAAAGGAAGGCAATTCTCTGAATGCTAAAATTATTACAATATGCTAAACAAATATCGTTGCATTTGTAGTAAATACATATACATTGATATGCTCTGAATTAATGGTCAATTTAACATGCATGCTAAATTTTACGCAAAACAAGATTCTTAATTCACTTGGGTTAATAAACATAAAATTCTGATAATTACAGATACAATAATGTCATATGAGCACTTTAAACATATGCTGTGGGAATTAAATCCTGGCTATTCCTGCCCACTGAGGACCAGTTTTTAATCTTCGATGCATGATATGTAGTAATGGATTTTACGAGTTGACTTTTTTAAATTTGATGATCAGGTTAATGAAATTTATAATGATATTTTTCACACCAAGTTCAAAATAGTAGTTAACTCCTTGGCAGAGGAATTCAGATTGGACGTGTAATGGATGTACCAGCAACCACTGGTGTGAAAGGATTAATCATCATTTTAGACTTTTATTAAATTAGATAAAATGGGATAGGCATGAATCAGAATATATAACAATTAATCACTGGACTTTATTGAGTCTTTTAAAAATCTTATTTGCTCCTGAGTTGATAACTAATCTAGGCCATTCTGTACCAGTTTGACAAACTCTCCAGATAATGACTGTGACTAGAACATTAATAATACCATCATTTAACAACAATATATTTATTCTCTACAACAATTAGGTTTTTTTAACATTTGCGGATGCTAAAGGAAATACCCCCATCTTAGTGTCATGGTTTGACCCCAGCCAGCAACTAAGCACCACGCAGCCGCTCRCTCACTCCCCCCCGGTGGGATGGGGRAGAGAATCGGAAGGGTAAAAGTGAGAAAACTCGTGGGTTGAGATAAAGACAGTTTAATAACTGGTAAAAGGTAAAGCAAAAGCCRCGCACGCAAGCAAAGCAAAACAAGGAATTCATTCACTACTTCCCATCGGCAGGCAGATGGCCAGCCATCTCCAGGAAAGCAGGGCTCCATCACATGTAACGTATGCTGAGCATGACGTCATATGGTATGGAATATCCCTTTGGTCAGTTGGGGTCAGCTGTCCCAGCCGTGTCCCCTCCCAACTCCTTGTGCACCCCCAGCCTACTCGCTGGTGGGGTGGGGCGAGAAGCAGAAAAGGCCTTGACTCTGTGTAAGCACTGCTCAGCAATAACGAAAACCTCRCTGTACTATCAACACTGTTTCCAGCACAAATCCAAAACATAGCCCCATACTAGCTACTATGAAGAAAATTAACTCTATCCCAGCCAAAACCAGCACACTTCGTCACCCCAAAACCTTGTAATTCAGCTCATTCTTTGCTATTGAAATCCTTTGCTTTTATATATTTGCTTGTTTTTTGAAATTTAGGTAATAGATACACCATCATGCACATCTGACCAAAGTTTTTGGTATATCCAACTAGCATTTAATGTAAATTGTTACAGCTATACACACTGGAATTGCTAGAAAATATAAATTACTAAACTTTGGAAGTTTATTTATTGATCACTGAGAACCACCCCAGTTAAATTACCATAAACCTCAACATCACAACAACTACTAATCCAGCTAATAGGAATTAAGGGAGATGGAAGATACATAATAAGCATCTGGGGGATATGGAATTTATCCCATGAGTGTAGTAAAGAGCTCATAATTTAAGAGTGCCAAAACCCAAGTGCATCATGAAGGTCTTTCCTCACAAGTGACATTAATTGCATATCCCACAGATGCTTATTACATATTCTATTTATACCTCCAAGAAGAAAAATATTCGTTTAAAGTTTAAAGGTTTAGTACTGCTTAAACACAATGTAACACAGCTGTCTCATGATGTCACAGGCAATATCAAAGGCTGCAGTAGAGTCATAATGTAAGAAATAGTTTAGACAGAAGATAAATCAGGGGATGCGTTTCGGCGGGAGAGTCCCAGAGCTCAGATGTACAGTAAAGCAGGATGTATAACTAAGTACTTTGGTTGGATATGGGATTACACCATTAAAAAGGTTTTTCTCATTACAGTTATTCAAATAAGAAAAAGGAGAATTAATCTATTTCAATTCTTTTAAACAATTTTTCAATATATGTAACATGTCAAACCATTAATACTAATATATGAATTGCTAAGGTCAAAGATGCCATTATCTTTTCTACTGTTCAGTTTATACAAATATAAATGTGTCATCATTAACGTTTCTAGCTATTAAGCACATCAGCATGTTGCAAACTTTCTGTGGGAATTATTTCTTTTCTTCTATTGCCTGATTACTCCTCTGTGATTTCTCTCATAGATAAGTAAGAYAATGAGGAGAATTCTTTGATTCAAGATGTCCCGTATAGTTCTAGTTAACTGTATGTGCATTATTAAAAAAATCCCAAAACCTGATATTGCCGATTTTGCATGTCATTCCCATGTGTACTTGTGAGGAGAAATGGAATAAACCACAAGGCCCAAGCTTAAACTCCAACAGCTCACACAACATTTATTGATGTAAGTTGTAAACAACTAAGGACTGTGTTTAGATGTTGTCTGGAATTTTGATTTAAGCACTGTCACGATATTTAATAACATACAACATATTACACAGTTCTGCTRCTACATTGCACACGTGGGTATGTGTATAGATTTATCCAAAGTATCAAAATATTTTTTACAAACTTCTCCACCTCTGCTAATAAAAACCTGCTAGCATTATTGGTAGGAGTAACAGCAGTCAGAAGCAGGGGGAGTTTCATTATATTCTATTTTATTACATTATATTATATTACGAACTTAAAGGACAGAAAATATGAAATTTCTTTTCTCTCTCCCCTTTCTCAATACCAAGAGCAAAATAAAATATATTGCCTGTGTGGCATTCAAAGACCACTGTATTGGACACTTTTTCAGATTTAAAGGACAAAAAAAATTATATAAAGGTAATCAGAGAAAGCATGCTAACATGGTCCTAATTTCAAATAAGGTGATAAGAAGTAAAGAAAAGCAGATCATTAAAAATGACAGATGACAACGTAAAGGTCTATGAAAAGAGATGCTCTCTCGTGGACTTCCCAAGCTGATTGTATACCGGGTGATGCCGTTTTGCTTCTCTGAAATTAGGGAAGAATTATTGTCCTGTTGTCAATACATTCAATACTGAATAACAAGGTCTAGGTGCATCCACTGCCTTCTTTCCTTATAAACAGTGCTATCTGGAAATTCAAGGAAGTCATCAACGGCAGTCAATATCAAGCTGCAAATGGTACGTTAAGAGTGTTTTCAGAGAAAGAAAATAGAAGAGCAGCACCTTTGGCTTTCTGTAAAAATTCAAGTGTGACTCATTCATTGATTTTAAAACATGTATTTGAAACCAGCTCCTACTCTTGTCTGCTTTTGTTCTTTTTCACTAGGCAATTCTATTTTGCAGTGCTGTGCACAGATATTCTCTTCTTGCCAAACTGTGTGAGGCCTTCATGCTAAGTTATGTAATTTAACCCTTTAGGTCCTCATGCTATTACATTCAGTATGAGGGGTGATGAAATATTCTCATTATTTTTACAGTATTAGTTTGGTAAAATAATTCTTTAGAATTATTTTTATTTATTAAACAAAATATAAATATTTATTAATTAAATAAAATAATTAATATATTATTTTATTTATTTATTATAATTTTTAGAAATGTTTCTCAAACATAATTTCTCATTCTTTACCTAGACTAAAATATTGTGAATTCATAAAATATGCAAAAGTTACACAAAATTGTGCACCCTAATCAACAGCACTACTCTTGAATCATAGAATCATAAAGGTTGGAAAAGATCTCTAAGATCATCGAGTCCAACCATCAACCCAACACCACCATGCCCACTAAACCATGTCCCTAAGTGCCWCATCTACACGTCTTTTAAATACTGCCAGGGATGGTGACTCCACCACTTCCCTGGGCAGCTTGTTCCAATGCTTAACCACTCTTTCAGTAAAGAAATTTTTCCTAATGTCCAATCTAAACCTCCCCTGGTGCAACTTGAGGCCATTTCCTCTCGTCCTATCGCTTGTTACTTGGGAGAAGAGACCGACACCCACCTCGCTGCAACCTCCTTTCAGGTAGTTGTAGAGGGCAATAAGGTCTCCCCTCAGCCTCCTCTTCTCCAGACTGAACAGTCCCAGTTCCCTCAGYCGCTCCTCATAAGACTTGTTCTGTATAATTTGGATTATAATCCGAATTATATAGGTTGTCTGCAGAATTCCTCCCCCCCCAGCCCCTCACCTCAGTCTGTAACATTTGATTAGACTGAAGGAGGAGAGAGCACTGTCCATAGGTGTAGAAATGGCTATCCAAGAACCATGGTCAGTATCTGAAGTGGAAACAAGAGGCGGACCGACTCGACTACTTGGTGAACTATTACTTTTGTGGGGAGAAAAAGCAAAAAGGAAGCATTCTTCCCAATGCTGACACTATACTGCCTTTCATTTTCCAGATTAACTGCATTCTGCTGGGCAACTAGATGCCTTTAGAGATAATGCAGACTGGCCATATTCCTACAGAATTACTATTTCACTAATTTTCAACAGCATTTTCATTAGCAATGAATTGTGGTTTCAGGATATAATTTTCTGCTAAAACTATGGACTCAGATGAAAATGACCCCGAAGAGCTAGATGATCAACACGTCCTCCTAGGCCGAGGGAGACTCAGATTGAAGACTGTGCTATCCCTGAAGTTGACATCCCACGCCTTAAGGCAGTTCACTAACTATTGCTTTTTTCTCGAACACAATTCCCTGTCATTCTTCTCCCCACCCATGAAAATCCAAAATGGCCCAGTTTGTTCCGACATGGAATAACAATGAAATATTAAAAACTTTTGAGTTTTTTATGAAATCTAACTCATGTGCTTCCAACAGGCCTACATTGTGCATTTAAGTATTTCATGCTAATTTGTTTAAAGATTTCAAACAGAATTCTCTTACCTGCACTAACCACTTGATACCAGTTGTATTTAAAGATGACAGTATAACTTTTAAATTTTACAATTTAGGCACTAAATTGTGTTTACTATCTCTTGGCATTGCTCTTGTTGAGGGTCCTCTTTCTATTCTAGCAGAGGCTCCTCTTTGTGTGGCTCTTTTTTATGTGCATTGAGATGATGCAAAAGAACCAAAAGATTCTCAGGGCAACCTTCTGTCTGTATGAGTCTTCAGACTATCTTTGGGTATTGGCTTTTATCTTAAGGACTGATGACAGGATGATCTTTCCCTGCTGGATGGTGCACATGGTTCTCTCCATTACTTTATTATCATTTCTAAAGGTATGTCTTCACAGGAAAATAAAGGGTGTGCTAGTAACATATGTTTGCATGCCCATACTAACTTGATTCAGATAGACCAGGTAAGAATAAGCAGTGAGGATGAAGAACTGGTTAACCAAAACATAAATTATCCACAGGCCTGGATTCTACGAGAAATGCTTTGGTTGCTAGCAAGTGCTTAAGTCCAAAGTGCTGTATTTTGCCTACTGACATCATGTTAACATGGGTATGTTAGCACAGTTTCATTTTTTAGGCATGTGCTGAGATAATTGCCTTCTGCAACAGTTACTTGACCTACCTATTGCCTTTTCCGTACCAATTTCCAACATGAGTTTTCTAGACTAAGTTCTGTGTCATTGAAAGAAACAAAATGATGCACTAAATTAAACAGTACTGGTTAACCTGAACAGCTGATGTGATTTAAGTATAAAGAAAGCAAAGGAGAACTAAACACTTGATATATGGCACTTTAAATTCCTTACTAGAGTAGAACTTCTCCATTCACTGTTCAGCTTTTACAGTCAATAGCTATTGACTACAAAAGTAAAAGAAAAAAAAAAAAAGACAAAACAAAGACAGCCTTCCAAACACCTGTATATATTCCTACTAAATTCATCACAGGTTTCAGAAGATACTTATTCTATTCAAATCCACTGGTCTCTAAGCCTACTTATGTTTAATGCCACCAGATGTTTTTTTTTTTTTTAAGGGTATGTGACAAAAGTCAAAATGGAAGCTTTCTTGCTTGTTTCTTTCCTAGATAAAGATAATTCCCTGTACTTCATATGGGAAGCACATCACCTGCATCAAGGAGCAACATAATGACAAATCTGCATTCCACCCTCACAGCCATCCAGTACTACTCATTATCATCTCAGCACATAATTATGCGGCAGGAGAGTAAAACTCGGATGAACACTTTTGACACCTCAACCAATCCTTCATTCTGTTTATAGAGTGGGCTTTTACATTATGTATATGTTAAAATCTTAAGTCTAAGGTAAGACTAAAATACTATTTGTGACAGTCAGGAAAAAGGATAAAATCGAAAGTTCATCATACTATAATTTTCAAACTAATACACAACAAGAAGCAGCACAAAATGAAATATACATTTTTTCAATCAATGAACCAGAAAGGTTTTTGGAGAAACTCAACAATGAGAAACATTGTATCTCAACAATGAGATATCTATCATTTAAGAACATGAAAGGGTGAGTAGCCTCACTTCAAAAGAGAAGAAAAGCAGCTTCTAGAGTTAAGCAGGATTTGCTTACTGCCTGAAAGTAAGATACCTACCCTGATGCTTCAAGAATTGTCCACATTTATTTGCACAGAGCAAATCCTTTGAGTTAGTAAACCATCGCAATACAACTGGTATGTCAACAGTAGGTGAGGCAATCCCTCTCTATCAAAATATATTGTAGCTTTCTAAATTAGCTTCAGATGTGTTTTCTTCTGTCACCTAACTTTGAACTTACAGGTTTCTTCTTACAGTACTTTTTTCACTATTCAAGATAGAATTTGTAGGAAAGTCTGCAGATGTCTGAGTCAGCCCCCAAAAGCTTTATCTAAAAATCCAGTAGACTGTATCTCTTCTTAATTTGTTGGACCAACAGTGGATGGTAACCTTCCTTAGAAAGGCCTGTTCATCTGGCATTAAATCCTTAACAAGCCCTCTACGGACAGACAAGCTAGGATTTATATTCCGTTAAAATCTGCTTTATACGTAATGCTTTGTTTAAGTCAAACAGAAAATAATTACTGGAAATCAACAGCAATACCAGTTACTAAGTTCAGGATTAATTTGGTCCTGGACGTTCAAATGAGAATTATTACTTTGTTCAGAAAGACTTTGTATTTGCTTAGTCTTAGCCATTGCTAGATACTCATTTATTTTAATAGCAAGGCCAGATTTTGGTGGTTCCCCTACTACATGCACAATAGCTCAAAGTTGCTTTCATTGTAATTGCTGTCCAATTAGTTGATGACACCGGATTAAAAACTACAGAGGAACTGTAACTGGTTTGGACCATGCCTTATATTATCTCTCTCATTTTTTTAGTGAAGTGTGAGAATCCAAAATAAACCCAGGCATCCTGGATGATCTGTGAAGTTCTCCTTAGCAAGACTGATCTTTGATCTACTTTTTCTGGAGATCATGAAGATTTCTTATTCTGATGACTAGTGGGATTTTTTTTTTTTATTTTCCCTGGATACAATGAATATGATTTATGTTCCTTTACTGCACAGGTAAAATCCTTTAAATTCTCCCTCCAGAGACCAATATGGTTATGGAAAAGAATACTGCCTGGTACCATAATGGCATGGGAGAGAAACTAAAACAGGTGGATGCCCCACAGCAGTGCTCATAGCAAAGCAACTAAGAATAGTAATAGTGGAACAGCACATCTGCTGTTGACTTTGCTGTAACATAACCTTTCTAATGCTATCTTCAAATCTACACTTGTGCCTAGTTACCCTGTAACTTAGTTTGCATCCTTCTCTTCTTTTTTTTTTTCTTCGCTTCATGAGATAGGCTTCTTCCTGAAGTATAATTGTGGTATCAGCCTAAAGGGCTGAAACTGCATCTCAAACTGCAGTAGGCAGCATGTCTATCTGATTGATCATCATAAAGCCGAGTGGCAGCAGGAGGCAAAGTCATCGGCACTGAATGTTCTAAGAAGGCCTTTTTTGTACTGAGATTAAGCTATCATGAAATATTTACGCTCACTTCTGCATGCGCTTTATTGTCTGTTGGATATGTGCTTAGAAAGAGTTTGCTTAACCGATATAATACTGCCATCGCTGTTATGATGCAGAAGCTAGTGAGTTCATGCCAACAGTTAATTTTTGTCCTTAAATAAAGCTTTTTACACTTATGCCTTGTCATTATCTTTGTGTGCATTATTTCTGTACAACCGTATCATATATATTTACATGATCTGGCTGTACTTATTGCATGCAGTTCTATGAGAATTTCATTTGATGCAATATAATTCACTTGGAAACCCTCAGTACATAAAATAAAGCAGTAATAATGATATTATGCGGGACTTTTCCAATTGAGTCATCTTTTCAATGAAATGTAAAAGAAGTCCTCTACTAAAAATTACTATAAATGGAAGAAAATGTCCTAAAATACAGATACATGAAGCCTTTCCTCAAACCTTGTCCTTTCTCAAGCTGAGAGCACAACCTGCTTAATTTGCCACTGCAAACACTGGCCACTGCAGAAACTGCAAAATGGTTTTGCAATAATTATTTTGTACTTTAACATGAATTAGATGTAAGGGTCAAAGAAATTAACACTAGAATACCATTCAATCTAGGACATTAATCATTGTTAACTCATCTAATTTTACAATTAAACTGAATATTCAATCTGTCAACCCTTCAGATTATCCAATCTTTTTGTTCAATCTTAGCATTTTTTTGTTTTTATTTAGAGAAAAGTTTATTATCAGGAAGCATGTAACTGGACTGTTAATGTAATCAATTCCATTTTATTTTCAAACCATTCTTGTGCTTTACTTTACAAAGTACAAAATTAGATATGATTAGATAATTGTTATAGTTTGGTTAGGCTGTACGCAATTCGCAGTGCTACCAGGAACGTGAAACAATGTTATTCTGCAAAACATTATCTTAGGGTCTGAAAACAAAGTAGAGACATGGCAAATAAAGAAGACTGAAGAATGGTAAGGCACAAAGCCTTTCACTCTGTATTGCTGGTTCCGTTTTGGCTGATACTAATAGCAGCTGAATAATTATCACAGGGATACGCAGCGGCTGACTGCAAGTGAATGAATGTGCAGTCTCACAAAATTTCCAGCTACAGAGATTCCTGTGCTAAGGCTGCTACTGTATACGACACCAACTTGAATGACCAGAGCACAGAAGTATGGCATAGCCAGGACCCTAGTATACCTTGTTATACCTAACAGGGTTCTCYTTCTGATCAGCAATGAAATAAGATAGCCAGGTAACGCAAAGTCTGTTCACTGATGCCCTCCAGAAGATAAAGAAATCCACTCCCTTGAGCTAAAACTTCACAAAATGTAAACCACCCAGAGGAAAGATTTCTTCTAAACTGGCAGCACCTCCCAGCATGCAGCCTGGTGTACCAGGCTGAGGCTAATGACAGCACGGTTTGCAGAGGACTAACTGATGAAGAAAAAAATAAAGATTTTTCACATTGATATGATAAACACTATAATGAGCATACTTTTCCACAAAACCAGCACACAACCTTTGCACTACTGGACAGCAACCAAAATTAATGAGTCGTACCACACGTACTGAAATGCCTGTCAAAGTTGGTCTTGTAAGCAGGTAAGCATAATTTCAAGAAGCGTGTAACTACATTTTATTTTAGAGGACAGTTTCTGAACATGGAAATGTACAGCAGACTAAGGTACCTGTCCTCCCAGCAGAACAAGTCTCCTTAGCGTTTGAAAAATAAAAGGACTATTTGTAAACATAAAAGGAGGTTGAAATCAACTGTATGAAAATACAAAGAGAAAGTAAGAATTCCTTTTACCTTGCCCCAGAAGGTTATAGAAGGACACAAAGTATAAAATACTATATTTTTAAATAAGTAAACTGTATAACTTGTTCAGGCTAGGGGAGACTGCCACTAAATACAAGTCTTTTGTGTTGATACTTTTCACCAGGAACGCCATAATATCTTTCGAGGGAAGTTCCCAGTCTTCCTTCTACCATTTGTATATTTTTTGAGTGATATCAAGGCTGACAGATGAATATTTATTGTTGGCAAATCCAACAAACTTCAGCAAAACAATAAACTTCAACAAAAAGCTCACATGAATTCTGCACTTGGGTTACGTTTAGCAATTATTAATAACCTATTATGTTTAAGAAATGCTGTTTCTAGTTCAAGAAATGTAAAATACAGGAAAAGATCCAGCATCCGAGATTGTCAGCTGGCTCACTACTGGAAATTACTATTCTGAAGAGTTCAGACATCATTAAAGGTGAGAATAATACAACACCATCATGTTCCTTTCCCTTTCTTTTTCTCCTGTCCTCTATATTAAATCAGAAATCAGAGAAGGATATGACCTCACAGGCAACCTACTTTCCTCTTCTGCCAATGCAGACTCATTCTCTATGATACTATCCATTTCTGAGAGCTTTTCAAAGCCTGTCTTTAAAATATTCCGACGGTTTTTCCTTTGTTAATTTTGATATATTATTTTACAGTCTAACAGCTCCCTGTTAGTAAGGTTTTCCTGATAGTCAGCCTGAAGCTCTCTCTCATAATTCATTCCCTTAACTGTAAATTTCTTTATTCAGCTTCAGTTCTATTTATGCCACACCAGACTGCACCGTTCTTCTGTTATTATAATGTTAAGTTTTGAGTTAAAGTCTAATTTTTTCTTTCAATTATTTCTCTTACTGAAAGGTAAAATCTTATACTGAAGCGAATACCTACAGTACAAATTATTTTTGCCCCAAAATACCAACAAATTTCTGAGGTTTATCTTATTTTCTGTGTGTTTTCATAAACCTTCATAAAAAAGAAACGCTGTCTTTTTGTTTTCCTTCATATTTATACTGCCTACTTATTCATTACTACCCCTGAAGTTTATTAAGGATGCTTGCTTTCTCTTCCAGACTAGTGAAGATATTAAGAAAAGACACAACTCTACACTACGCAAAAAATACTGTAATAGGACAATCTGTCTTCTTCATACTTTTAATACCTTGAGTTTACTTGGCTTATTCTTCCTCTCCCTGTAACCCACTCCTATTAAAACTATTTAAATAAGTTTCGTGGAATTACATTTATCTTCCTAATATATGTTATTTGTAAGTCTGGGACTACTACTTAGTCTTAGTTCAACTCTTCTCTTAAGGGTATACTATGTCTCAGCATTTTTCCATTTTACTATAATATCAAATTACACTTTAATGTTAAGTATTGCAGTTATGGCCTGACATTTACACAGTCACCTTTTCCCTCCCTTTCTACATTTTCTATTGAGTTTTTAAATGTAATTCACAATTACATTTGGAAATTCACACCTATAAATGAAACCTTTTTTTTTTTCATTTAAGGCAAAGCCAACCTTATTTTAAATCATTGCAAAAAGTAAAAAAAAATTAAGAGTGTCCTTTTTCTGTCACTGCAACTGCACATATAGCTTGCCAACTCTTTAAGGAATGATCAGAATGAATCAAATGTCCAGAATTCCAGACAATGAAGGCAGAATTCTTCCTCAAAACCACAGTCAATTCACTGTTACTCATGGTTCATCCAAGTTGCACGCTCTATATTGACCCAGACTGACTATAGCAGCCATAACTGCTTTGGATGCAATGCTGTGCAAACACGGGGACAAGGCTACATCCAAAGCCACACCTGGCCCAATAAGCCCCCCTGGAACGGGGGCGCACAATACACAACCAGCTGAATGGATCTGAGCCAGCTTAATGGGAAAAGGATTACCTGGGCTGACTCYGCATACAGACACTTTATTATCTCTGTGCCTTAACTTTTAACATGCCCTACCACACCTGTATTACCAGTGTCCAAAACATTATTGCAACAGGGGAAAGTTCACTGATACTGAATTGGTGATAAAATTAAGTAAATAAACCATTCAATGCTAATAATTTTCCCCTTCCCCCTTTCTTTGTGTCCTATTTCTTCTTATAGGAAAAACACAGGTAGAATATGTACTCGATTCAGTACATACTTCATCACTGCACTGGGAGTCTTCATCGAGTTCTCTAATATGTAGCTGAATGAACTTTATCTGCACTGGGAATGCCACCGTCACAAATCCAACAATGGGGTGTCATTTACTGTAACGTTGCCAATTGAATAAGTTTTAAGAGATAAGCAGTACTTCTTTTCAGCCCCACTCCTCTAATCCTACATTTAAGGAAAAAAATGTCCTAATATAATGAAATAAAAATAGAAAGAATGCAATTAAATAATGCTTAACAAACACTTACAGTCCATAAATCTGTGGAGCAATTTCCAGTCGGTTCAGATGCATGTACAGCTCAATATCATGTTTCTTCAGCAGATGATCCTGAATTTGGTTTACCTTCGCTACAATAGCAATAGATGGGCCTAAGTCCTGTGGCCTTGCAAATGGCATAGGTGTAATCATCACATCCTTCTCCTGCAGACACAGAAAATGGGAAAAAAAAGAGAAGCCTTACTGTCTAAAGGGATTGTCTACAAGAGATTTGTTTTGTTGTAATCATTGGCTTCCAAATAAACATAAAAATATTAATAACTCATTTCTTTTCCAGGAAAAGAGGAATCTGAAGTATCTACTTTTGTGGAAGCTATTGTGGGATTCCCCTTCCCAGGCGTGCCAAGGTTCATCCCCTTGCTCTGCACGTCAATTTTTACATGCGTGCTTTACTTTTCATGCTCTGACAAAGTGTTGACAGCTTTATTTTAGCTTTAATATCAGCAGACTGAGTCAGTCCAGAGCAAAGCAGATGAATGGTAACTTAGTAGAGAATATATGCCCTCAGAGGACAATAAATTGCATACCAAATAGGAAATAACTTATTTTCGCTCAATCCTTTCTAAACAGGCTTCCCTTGCTCAGAAAATCTGGTGGCTGTGCCTCAAAATCTACACAACTTTGATAAAGGATCAGAAAACTTTTAAAACAAGAAAGAAATAGAACGGTTAGAAGGTAGTTGGTTGGACCTAAAGGTTGTGCAAACTATGTCATGATCTAGAACATGACACACACCAAGTGAAAACAGAGGAAGAAAACTACTGGAGTATTAGCATCCTTGAACCTGATACCGCTTTAAAATCGTTCTTCTTGCAAAACAGTGAAGTATTATTGAAAGAGAGACAGAATGTTAGAAAGAAATGCAGCAAGTAATGAACCCCACTGAATAGGAAACATGTAAAAAGGAGGATGAGAAATAAAAAAGAACAAGTCAAACCTATCAAGAGAGTCTGGGGAAAGGGAAATGGAGAATTAAGCTGTCAGGAACAATGTTAAAGTTATAAAAGAGGGAAAATTGGAACCGTAAGAAGAGAAGATTTTGCAATGACTTTGTTGCAATCTGTCATCATGGCTCTCTGACCTGAAAGCTTCACTTTAAAAAATAGTTATTGTTTTTCTACCCTTTTGCTCAGTGTATTGATAGAGGAGCATTATCAAGGTCAAAGTGTTAATACTTTCAGAAGACTTCATTACAGCTTAAACTGTTGAAAGACAAACTCACTTGGTTCAATACAGTGAAAAGCACATTATTTTTAACATTCAATAAGAAAGAAAGGGTTTTTTTGTTGTTGAATGATCCCCATAGGGATTATAGTCCCTCTTCAACCCCATTCTCTCTGTATCAGCATTTTAAGAGGAAGGAAGAGAAGTACCCATATTTCACAATCATTTATAACATGGTTTAACATTCAAGTGGGTGGCGAACATTTAATAATTTCTACCAAAAAGCCTATTTTTTATGTTGATCTCCKTTGCTTGAAATATTTTTTCTTAATTATACCATTTCTGTACTGCAGAAAATATTGTATGATGCTGAGCAGTGGTTTCAGGTAAAATGTTTCTATTTAAGGATCTGATCGATTATAAATTGTATCTTAAAATCTGCTTAATTGTTGTTTTGCTATGGCAATTGCAGCAAAGGGACTGATCTGTCTGTTACAGTGCGGTGATTTTGCCATGCTATTGTGGTACCAAGACATACTCATTTAAGATGCCCTAGCCAATCGCTTGACAAAAGCTCCCTCAGACTGTCAAATAAAGCTCACTGAAATAGCATCCCTTCATTCAAAATCTTTTCTGTTCTACCAAACAGAAATTTAAAATAAAACACCTAGCATCTTAGGGGCTAATAAGAAATGTTGCTACTTACTTAAATACTAAAGTTCTTCACAGCTCCAGGTACGTTGAGAAAGGGTATTTCTCCTACCTCCTTTTTTAATTATTCTATTAATTTCTTTATTACCAAATCTGGCAGCTTTCTTTTTACCCTGATTTTTGTTTCTCTATTGTATGGCTATTTCTTATTGTTGTTTCAGACCCATTTCATTATTTTCTTGGTCACATGCTAGAATGCAAAATACTGAAAAAGGGTATCCACTAATCTCCTTCTAATCTATATAGAAAAACACTCTTAAAGTATGATATGATAACATTGCCTTAATGTTAAATGCCAGCCTATAGTAATTTTTTGCATAAACATATCGATTTATCTTTGAAACTAACCATAAAAGTCTGTAACTGTACATATTCATAGACTGTGCATGTTCCATCAGTTGGCACACATCTGGGGTATGAACTTTATTCTGTTTTATTCAAGTTGAGTTTAACTTCAGCTTGACCACTGCCTGCACTCATGACTCTGATGACTCGAAAGACCTGTACTTTTAAGCTTTTCTCGATTATAGACATAGATTCTTGTATAGAAATCTCAACATCACAATCTTTCTACTTAGTTGAACTTGTAATATGAGAAGACTAGCTAGTTACCCAGATTAGCCTTTACACCATTAGTTGTCTGTGGGTTTTAAAGCCATCTTTACAAAATTAGAAGACAGACTCTTAAACACTGGCTGAAGTGTCAAAAGATTCTAAATATCAAAACTAATGCAAGCTTCCTCTTACGGAAGAGTGCCAAAACTGGAGTTATTTGTCACTTGCAGCATTTGTGCACCTTGGCATAATGCAGCACTGACACATTGCTGACTGTCAGACTGACTGACTATCAACATGGCTAAGTGCATCAAATAATATATGCTGGCTTGCCATTTTTAAAAGCATGAGATAAGTAAATGGTATCCATCAAAATGCAGTTCATCAGCATCTCAGAAATTAACCCCATTAACAGAAATCTTCAAAGCATGACAGAATCTGTGGGGACAGCAGTTGCAATCAGTAATCAATGCCTTGACTGTCCATGCCTCCTGATTTGGTGCACTCCACCAAGAAGCTCAGTGGATGACTAGAGTGCATACGATATGTCTGTTGTCTCCTCTCATGCAATTTGGTTGAGAAAATGACAATACATTTAGTCAGCTGAAATTGCTCCAAAAAATCCCATCAGCTGGTGTGAAAGAAACAGCCCAAACAGAAAGATGCTCAAATAAACTAATACAACCAAGCCGCCAAAACGTTTAACTAGAAACGACTCACAGTGCCTGTGCCTAAAGCTCAGAAGCCAAGTGGACAACATGATACTGTGCCCCTGCCCATACTCGCTAAATATTAAGTTGCCTCATGAGGCAAAACATCCATTTTCTTTTTGTGAGCTTCTAAGTCTTGGAAAACATTTGAGTGCATGGGTTTCGTCATCTACTGCTAACACGAAATATAAATGATCAATCCCAAAGGGATGCGGTTCACAATAAAAAGACAAAAAGAGGGACGGCTCAGAGATGTGCTATACTGTTTACAGGAGAGCATCAGGTTCACCTCCAAGAACAGTTTAAATATCAGTGGGTATCAGTGAAATGCAGCTAAAAAATTCAGATCAAGTATTAGGAAGAGAGTCACCAAATCCTGCCACAAAACATTACCTACCACAACATGAACTGGAATGGCTGGCAGTCGATACTAATACAATTTATATATTCATGCATTTAGGAAACAAATGCTACAGCAGTCAAGAGAGGCTAGGACACAGTACAAGTATAAACTGTGGACAGATTTGTCTCATTAACCACTAGGGAATGGAGTAGCTGGAGAAGCTCCTCTAATGGCAATTGGGAGTAATGGAACCAACTGTTAGAGGCTATAAAGTGTAACACGTCTCTCAGAGCACATGCTTTCATTGCTTCCTTTGTGAAGATTCAGGCTTTATTACGTAGCTAACCCTCAAAGTCATGATTGTAAAAGGCATACGTACAAGAAAGGATTATTAAAGATTATACATGTTTGCAAAGAACAAGAACAAACAACTAGATATTAATCCATGCGCTTTGCATTGTTAATTTTTTATGCCATGAAAGGACTGGAAAGGGCAATGTAAACTTTCACCTTCTACCCAAGCACTGCAAATCTGTAAGCAGACCTAGTTATTTCCTGGAATAAAATTCAACCTCAGAYTTTACCACCTCTGTCATAGAAATTGGAACAAATACATTTGAATGCACTGAATTCTGAAAAGGTACACTCAGAGAAACATGTCACAGCTTTGTTGCTGGAATAAAAGTGACTATGTAATAAGTTCATAAAATCTGTATCTCATATGCTTTATCCTTAGTTACTGAGAATTATGTAAAAACCCAAATCCAAATAGTAATTTATAACTGTAGATAGCTTAGGCCAAGATGCAATGCTCCATGTCTAATAAAATATATACACAGATACATTTAGACATTTAAAGAAAATAGCAGCTTTTATGTGAGTCTTGGGTGAACATTGTTTTCTTCAACAGACAGGCAAAACCACCTCTCAAACTAGTACTCCCTAATTACAGTTTGCAAATACAGGTTTTGGTGCAGACATGTGGACATCCAAACCCAACCAAATTCTTACTAATTTTTTGTTAACTCTAGATACTCATCCCACATTCTATGTGAAAAATGCTGAAATGAATCAAGCTGGAACTAAGTTTGGAGGACAACTCTTTTAGGATGTAATACACTGAAAGTCTTGGCAATACCCGTAATACAGCTATGTTTTGCTAGAGCCTTCTACATACACTCCATAATACAAATCATTTTTCAGAACTAAAAAAAGAAAGAAAGGTAAACAGGGAAAGAGACAGGAAAAAAGTATTCAGAGGAAATCTCGAGCAATTGACTGAGGGAATTGTCCCTCATGCCATGCATGAAAAATGGTTACAGGCAAGGACTACGTGGTCCCTAGAAGGTCCCTGCAAAGAGTTCCGTAGAACTAAACTCAGAACACAGAAAAAGCTTTTCTATGAAAAGAAGCAACATACTACATACAGTGGTGTCTGTATAGCTACACAGGAGATCTGAGGGCACAGACATTCCCTCTTTTTGAATACCCTGAGGTCAAGAAGAAAAAAAGTAAGGAAATGGAGTGATGAAGTCAGGGAAGGATGCACCCTGACCTTTGATAGACAGTCTATGATTAAAGTTTTGGTTTCACAGCAAATTGTTTATACTGTAAACAGTTGAAAACAATTCAAGCCTCAGTATGTTAAACACTGCCTATATGCATTTATTTAACATGACATTTGCACAGGTTTTGGGCATGTAGATGTGCCTATGACAGGCATTCTTTCAAATGCTACACAAGAACATCACTCATACATAGGAGAATCTGTATTTGCACATTTGGCTTTTGATTACCGAGTGATTTTTCAACAGATAGGAACTCTCAACTGGAAGACTTTCCACAAGTGCTTATGACCAAATTCTGAAGAACCTCTAAAGAATGTAAACTTGGTTGAGCCTGCTTTAGCCAAGTTGTTTAAAAGAAGATGCCTTATTAGCTTCAAATTACTTCAATCATATTAAAAATCACATTTGCTTAAAAAGACAATAAATACATTTTAGAGCAATATTTACCTTCTGACTGTCATGTTCAAAAGTTGAAAACCAATGTTCTGCAGTTTTCATAAGACGTGTGAACATTGCACTGAAGGGGAAAAACCCAGAAATTTGGTGTTAAATAATGTATTACAAGTAAGAGCAAATTAAATGTAAAGGAAGTTGTTAAAACTTACTAGGCATCATGTTCCAGATATTCAGGATTCAAAAGAACTTTCATTTCCTCACTGAAAAAGGCAACAGTGAACAATCCAAATGTGAATGTTTATTTTTGGTCAGCGTTCAGCATGTACTATTATGTATTTATAAGCCAACTTTCATATAAAGTGCAAATGAGAAAACTAGCCTTTTTAATTAAAAAGAGCAACTGCATTGAACAAATGAAGTCTTTCCTTTTTATAAAGATCAAAAACAAATTAGCTGCCTTGTCTGCACTACAATGAAGTAACCATCTAATTATTCCAAATAACAAATTACTGAATGTCACAATGTATTATTTGAGTATGCTTGATCTAGAATAATTGATTGCTGCACAATCTATCACTGTTTGTCCCAAACAAAAAAAAATATGGTTACTGGTCAAATATGCAGTATCAAAACATTAATTTATTTTGTTTTAATAGCCTGTATTTTTATTGTACTTTAACAGCAATTAATCAGTGACAGCACCTCTTTTCCATCTACTTTGCTGCTTAGCTCTACTTTTTCAGTGGGGATGGAACAGAATGCTGTGCATAACACATGGTTATTTTAAGTTACTTAGCACTGACGAGCATCTTCTAGGTAATTTCAGGATATCTAAGGACAGACATTGAATAAAAACACACACTTGTAAATAATCTCCATCCTTATGCTTAACTGCCTTTGGACAATCACATTGAGGGGTGCTAACAGAGGCTGTATTATATAGTACACGTAATTAAATTGGCTTTTATTCACTGCTGGACTCCAAAAGAGCGTGCAAAAAGACAAATGAAAAGAAATGACCTAAATATCACAACTGATACAAGAAGGAAACTGGTTTCTTTTTTTTTAAAGAAAAAAAAAGCTTTACATATAGGGCAAGAAAAAAAGCATCTGAATTTGGTTGACAGACAATCATGTGTGATGTAATATTTTATACATATGTGTATGATTACATGCACACACACACAGTTTAAGTGAAATGGAGAATCAATAGCTAAACTTAATGTTACTACCAAGTCAAAGGAGAGTCAGATATTGCAGCTACAACACTGCAGATGATGAAAGAAACATAAATCACAACAATTTGTCTACATTGATTTTTTTTCTCTCTTAAAGACATGAGGAAAGAGAGTTGGTAACATGTCTATTCTATGACTGAAGTTCTCTAATCTGCCTTCTCTCTGCAATGACAAAAACTAAACCCTTTCTGGCAATAAGAATGAGATGAAACGGTAGGTAGGTATGATTAGGGTTTTCCTCAGGTTTCTTGTCTCCCCTTTTTTCACCAGCTAGTATCTGCGAAGGGGCCAATGTCTACACTTTTAATCCCCCTTTCAGAAGCTGTAGTAGGGAAGATGAAATAAGGAAACTCCCATCAAAGCATGAGGATGCACCAATTTCTGATATAAATTTATCAATTATGAACAAAGAATTAAGGAACACATTTTTATAAGCTCTAGTCTAGCCAACTTATTTATTTTTTTAAGAAAGCAGATTTTTTATACTATACCAATAAAACACAATGCTTGCCTTGGTTGTGCAGCTTCACTGGCATGTGAAAAAGCTTGGTGGTCACAATGCAGAATAAAGACAATGGGAGCTAAAAGTTCATGCATACCCTAAACATAAAAGGAAGCAAAAGTATAGTAAGATTTTCCAGTCATATAGTAGTTCCTAATGCATAGCATCAGACAGCCAGCAATATTAGGTGCAGACTAACTAAAAGCATGAACATTTACATTCTTAACAGAATGGTTTCATAATCAATGGCTTTTATCTTAAATTCTGATTAAATCCAAGTGTTTATTCTTCTATAATATACAGAAGCAAGTTATTCTCCCTTTTTCTAACACAACAGACAACAAATTGGCAATGGTAGGCAACCCTGCACCTGGCAGTTTACTCCAAGATCTATGTTCATAAATATGAATTTTATTTACGATAATTACAATCATGATCCACAATACAAAGATCTGTAATAGGGACAAATTACAAAATTTAAAATTATTTTTTATTTGATAATGTTCCAAAACCATAGATAAAAGCATAACAGTAGCCTTCAGAGGAGACAAGGGCAGCTATTTGGGAAATTAGAAAATGAAACTTCCATTCCTAMGGAMATGAGAAATAAAATGAGTTTTTTTTCTTTTTTTTTTTTTTTTTAAGTTGTTATGTCAATATTAAAAATAAACTCATTATAACACAATGCATAGGAGACCTGGTACTGTTCCATTACAGACTATTACTTATATATGCAATCTATATTAAGATACAGAAAAAATATAGAAACATGCAGGAATCAGAACAGAAAAAATTGGTGGATAGTCGAGGAGTTGGGCCAGCATTAGAAGCACGGCTGGGCCACCCAGGCCAGCCATCGGTGCTTTTATCCGGAGCTCACCAGGAACGAAAAAGGAGTCTTGATTTGCCTTGATTCACCTAGGGCTTGTCAATTTGTTATCAGGAGCAGAGGCAACCGCTTCAGAAAACAAGCGATCCAGTTGGCAAGCAGCAACGCATTGGCAGGTAAAACCATAGCCTGCAGAATGAAACCTCATCTTCAGCAGATATTCAGCCCCTTCCCTCAGATTAAATCAGGGAAAAGGAGGATTTGGGGTATCGTAACCGGGGAATTTGGTTATGTCAGGGGAGTTGGGCTCCCGGTGCTGGACTAGGATGGCAGGTAGGAACTATGCAAGCTACAGGTTGGGGTGGGGGTCAGCCATACAAAAGAAGTGAGGGGAGCTCTTTGGTGATGGAAGGGATGTGGGATGAAGGGCTGAGACCTGTCTGGCTGCCTCTGGACACAGGAATCACTCCAAGGGGAGGGAACTCCTGACCTCAGCCCAAAACCACCAACTACAGCCGGGGCTTGGTGCCAGGTGCCCAGGCTACCCCTGCTGGGTCTCGCTCTGGGTGGAGTCTTTGCCTGGCTGTAGGAGGAAGAGTGTGCTGCCAGCAGTGCTCCAGTTCAAAGGTGCAACTATTTCACCAAGTGGAGCCTCAGTCCCAACTCCAGGTGAGTGCTCTGGGCAGACAGGGGTGCCTTGAAGACCATCTTGTCTATCCTGTTGGCAGAAAGAGCACTGGGGCTGGCCCATCAAGCTCACAGGCATTTCAGGCTGCTGTTGGGAGTCAGATGATGGGTCCCCAGACAGGCACTGTTCTACTTTCATGCTTGCAGTTCCAAGCTAGGAAGCCTCTCCACTTGCTTTTCCAGCCCTTCCAGTGATGGACAGMCGTGAGCAATGAAAGCGTTACACGTTTGTGCAGCTACCCTGCTGCTTTGCTGGTGTATCAGTTGATATTCCATGTAGCATTTGAAGAGTATTCAATATCAGTGAGTTAGCTTATCAGCTTCATATGTATCAAACAGATCCATTAACTACTAAGAACCTTTAACTTTTATTGGAAATAATGGGGATTTTCCTTAAGTGGTCCAAACTGAGCAGAGAGGTAGATGTGGAAGCCCCCTCTAGATCATTATCTATTTTGACTGTGCTYGGATGCATGTTAGTGAATCTTACCTGTTCATCAGAGGAAATTCCAATACGTAGCAGTGTTGAAGAAAAAAAAAGAGGTTTGGAAATTTCCCTGTGTGCTATCAACTGAAATCCTAGGAAATTTAATTTTAATTTCTTCAGGACTGAGACAACTTATAGCATCGACTGTAGGATTGCAGCAATAACAGTCAGTTGACTGGGCAAAGCTAAAGACAGCAAAACTACTGAAGTTTGGTTGTTTTCTTTCTCTTCCTATTTCTGAACCTTTAGGGACTACTTTGAAAGATGAAAGCTAAATAGAAATTCAGTTAGGGAAAAAAAAAAGATTAAACCCAATGTAGCAACTTGATTTCAGGAGCTGATGTAAAATTCCCAAACACAACAATATGGGTTAGATTACAAATTGACAACTTTAGATTTCTGAAAGTCTTGTGGTCATACCAAGAAGGAAAGGAATATGAGAGACAGGGAGATAGGTCCAGGATTAGACAATAAACATAAGTGGCAAAAATATTTAAATAAACTGTAGATAACCTGGGTTGTACTTTCATACATACTCACAACCCTTGGTTAATTAACAGCTCCATGTCTAATCTTTTATTTGCCCTGATATACTAACATGAAGTAAGAGAAATGGAAATGCCAAAAACTTGACTATCTAATAAAATTACCACCTAAGCTGTAAACATATAAGCTGAAGAAAAAGAAAGAGGACATAAAATAAGAATTAGTTATAAAAGATAAAAGCACATCATACATTCTTCCAACACAGTAATATATCAACTTTATAATACAGTAGAATCATAATGTGGCTGCCCACATAAAACAAAAACAAAACAAACAGATGATGAAATATCAGGATTTCAAAAAGATACCTCTGATCTTTCAGTTACAAAAGTACTTCAAATATTTAGAGATTTTTAGCTTGGCAAGAAAAGCCACCAGTGTAATACACATACACATATTTTTTCAGTGCTGCAGTTTACTAAAACTCTTTAGTGTTAATAAATAAGTTGACAGAGCTCAGATAATTTTATGACACTTCCCAGCTACAACAAAATATTGATTTCATAATACAGTCTATGGTTTAGCAAGAAAATCAGAAATATAGCATTTCTACAATGAAAAGTGAATCAATGCATTTCAAAATTTTATGGACTTCTCTAAGGGCAATCAAATCATGAGCGAACAATAGTTAGCCTAGCGATTTAGCTTAATTGTCACTATTTCTTTTCAGTGTAACGAGGACCAGAATTTTGGCACCAGTCTTACAGAAGAATGCTAGGAGTAATTTTTACATATTCTTAAGTAGAATATACTATTCTCTTTAGATTTATATTTACAGCTGCTATTTAAAAATTCAACAATCCCAGTGAGGACTCTGTCTTTAAAATCTGTAATACAGCTTCACAACATTCTACTCCATTTGACTGGGGACAGRAACATCTTTTTCCTCCTCAAATAAAATGTTACTTCAAGCTGGTCAAAAAACCCACAAACCCTACTACAAAGACAACTTTCATGCATGTATGCATATTAAACAAACATTATTGATTGCTTCTTGTAAGACTATATGCTGATGCTATGTAATAGTTTCAATAAAATGTTGTAAACTTCAGATACACTTTATTTACATTTATAAGTATGCAAATTGTCAAGGAACTATAACTTTTTCCAAATATTACGGAAGAGAAACATTTGGTCCTGTACAGGTGCTGACAGACAGAAGTATAAGTTTTCATTTATTGGCCAAGTGTTATAATTCTAATAGCAAATGTAGCTCTTGTATGTGGTCATACAAATGAGACAGAGGAATTCTCATAGAGAGCAACAGGACCAGTCCCATGATGGATACTGAATATGAAGACAAACTCCTTAATTTGGGCTTTGTATTCAGCCCACTGTGGAGAGAGCAGCTTGGAGGTGATCTGTTATTGATGAATTAATGGTAACCTTCATTATTTTCAAGAAAATATGCTAGGCTTTGATGTAGTGGAAATTACTATGGAAGTGGGGCTTGAGCCAATGGTAAAAACAGAACCAATAAAAATAGTAGGACAGGAAGATTGACTGCAACATAGGTATTTGCTAAAACAGGGGGAAAAACCACATCCTGTTGCCACCACAAACTCTATTTCCCATTAGCTAATTCAGAGAAGGGTACTGATGGACATGAAAGAAATGTTACCTAAAAAGAGAGGGACTCGGGGACAAAAAAGCAGGATTGTTACTAATAAGCTAACAGAAGCATTAATTTAAAACAAACAAAACCACCCTTTTAAAATGACGTAAGAAAAAAGAAAAGCTCCTAATAAAAGTGACACATGTCCACAACAAGAGAAGAAAACCACAATCATTTGCTATTTTGTGGACTTGGCATAGCACCACGAGACTTGGGTGATACACTGAACACACTTCAGAGAGATTAAATCAACAGTTTTTCATGATCCAAATCTATTTCATTTCTGCACTTCACCTCTCCCCTTAGTCCTGTGGCAACCCCTTCCTGGAACTGCACTACTAACGCACACCAGTTGAAAACAGAGGTAAAGAAGTTTTCTTTGTCAACAGCCTGTAGGCTCGCAAAATTGAACCTGTTCTTTTATCTGCCTATGTTCATTTAGCCCACCAAGCAGTCTTTATTAAAGCTGAGGCATCAGGCAGTCAAAGTTCATTAATACCATTTATATAATCTCTGCAGTTTCAATTAACTCAGCAAGACATTCTACTACATGATAACAGTCTCATTAATTCAATAAAATCCCATAACTATTAACAATATGGTCTATGTTAAACGGGGTGTCACCTAGTAGAAAATAATAGCTTTAACAGCTTGTGATGAAACTCAGGGCTTTTTTTTTTTAAATTTGATCTGGCTAAATATTCCATCCTTATGTAGAAAGGTATTATTTCTTGGTAAGGAATCAAGAGGATTTTAAATATGAGCAGAGGGTAATTAAGTCCTTTTAAGTCATATCAAAGAGTAAAATAATACTTCTTGTTCAAGAAATGATAGACTAAATTAGCTGGAATGTGTTCTTCCATTTTCCCATCACCAGTACTCTGGCCTATATTCACTAGAAATGGGAGGCTGAATACTGCTGAAGTGTTTTCTTTAGCAGTGCCCTTCAAAATACAGCTCACATATCTCATTTTTTCTTTTTATCATGCAAGACTATTCCTTGCTTACAGTCTCTCAAACATGAGAAATAACCAGCTGATGGAGATTTGATATGTTCGATAACTATAGATTTGATTTTTGATATAATCTGTTAAGACAGTTCTTCAGAAGTAACTGTTCCTTCAACTCATGTGTGTTGGTCTTTTCATGAAATGCCATTAATTTCCTGGCTTGAGGACAGGGTGGTCACAGACCATGCCTGAAAGCATACAGTGTCTTCTAAAAACCTTCACATTTACTGAACCTCTGTATTTTTGTCATGAATTTTTTTTTGTCTATGTGAAGTTTGCTGCTCTACAGTTTATCCTTTGTCCATGCAAACGGTATCCCTCAGTCTGTCAGTCCCTACTCATCCTACAGTTAATAGCCTGGAGAAACAAATACAAATATACTTACGTCGATAACTCTGCCTATTGGTCTTGCTACATTAATTTAGTATCAAGCTTATACTCACTTCAAAACCTTCAGAACAAATGTTAAATTAATTCAGCCCGCATCCCATATGGATGCATAGTTAGTGCGGCTTTAAGGCTTTCTTTACCGTTTTATCAAAAAATGGTTTGAGCAGGCTCTCCTTCAGGTAACACTGTAAAAGTAGTATTTGTAGCAACCTTATCCTTCAGTCAAGAGGCATTTGTCAGCTGCATTGTATTTGGATGCTACAGGGTTAGATAATGGATCTATTCGCTAACGTATTGCATGACTTTAGCACTTTGAAGAAGAACTTAAAATATTACATAAAACTTAAAATAGTAACTTTGCCTAAATTTCAGAAGTCACTATTTACATTTTTTGTTTATTCAGTACCATTTTTAATCCTGCTGCATACTTTCTTTCTTTACCTAAGCACAGAAAACCTTTCTTTTTCTTTTTCTTTCTTAACCAACACTGAAGAAAAAGATGTTGTTTATTAGGAAATTTGAAGTTACGACAACTTAGCAACCTTAAAGAAAACAATTTGAGGGACTGCCTTATGAGGAAAAAGCATATGTTATTCAATGAGCTTACTTTTCTTACTATCCAGCTGACAAGCAGCTCTTTGATTACTTTAGCATTATGATACAACTTCGGATACAACAGAACTACATTATTGTCAAACTGTATAGAAGATGTTGAGTCAATGAATGMCACCTGTACAGTATTTTCATTACCTGTTTATAAAGCAACTGCTCATTTTCTCTGGCGTAGCAGAACAGAACATCTGTAAGAATTTTCCTCACATCCTCTTCCTGGAAATACTGCATTTCAGGAAAGCTGAAAATGAAGAAATACAGCAAAAATAAACAATATAGCGCACAGAATCTCAGTTGCTGGTCTTCTAGAAACGGTTTTAGGTAAGACAGCACCTCCCTTGTCTGCTTTCCCACCACTCTGTGAATTGTGGGTGCTGCTAGAGTAAAAATACTTCTAAAGACTTGTTATATTTGTTTTGCAACCAAAATTCTGAACCATGTTCTTTAATATACATCAGTCTGCTACATAGATATGATGATATCACCAGTTATATTTAAATAAGTAATCCCTTTTAACATTATGAAAACTAGAGATCTGCAAGAATGAAATACAATGGCAGATTGTTTTAATCGTCAACTTCTTACACACAGCCAATCCACTGAAAATGAATGACTTGGAGAATCTAATCCAAATAAAATGATATACCATATAAGTATGTTCCCAATTGCCTAAAGGATCAAGTTCCTTTTCTCCTCCACTTCATGAAAACAAGTTGAGTTGAAGCAAAATGAAAGGAGACAGAATGAGAGGCAGTGACTGAAGCAAAGATCTACCCTCTCCCTCCTGCACACAGACTCTTACTGCCAAACCTAGCAGCCCAGAAGACCGTTCTGGTTCCAGGTGGCACAGCATCCCAGCAGTAACTTAACTCCAAGACTGTGCTCCACGGATTGTCAGTCCTTCACCAATGAATCTAAAACTTGCTAGAAACACTTAGAAAAGGAGTGTGATCAAAACCACCAAGCAGACACTTCTTCTCCCCTAAAAAAACCAAGTCAGTTAAAACTAAAACTGTTGCAAACAGTTATCTATTGATTAATTTGATTCAGGTACTGGAAAAATAAGCACCAAAGATCAAATCTCTGTAGATAAAAAACATACTTTATATGACATGCTCCCATTTTTTTAATCTGTGTTAGGTTGGCAACTGTAACTGGATCATCAGTCTGCCCTGCAGTTTCACGAACAGTGCTTAGCCCTGCTTTTCATTTTTCTCAAGATGAAAGTTGAGCAAAGGAAGAGTACAAGAGCTACAATATGTTAAAGAAGTTTGTAAAATTTCCAGCTCTAAACTGGAATAAAATGGAACAAAGAAGAGTATGTCAGAAGAAGCATATACACAAGGGTTCAGTATTTCATGAACATTTGAAAAATGATTAGCATTTTAATGACACGATTATTAAAATATCTCACAACCAACATGAAAACCTGTATCCTAATTTTCTTGAGCTCTAAGCAAGCTCAAATCTATCTTCCTAGCACCTTTTGTGATGCAACATAATTAGGCTTTAGTAGCTGTCTCAAAATTTAAAATTATGAAATCATTTGATACTCTGGCAGGGCAAATATCCTTTAAGTGAAATAGAACGAAGTGGAACTAGTGTGAGAATAAGGGAAGAAAGCTTCTGGGAAAATCCTGTTACCTGCATATAATCCAGGAAAATGTAAATATTTACAATCTGTAACTATTCTGAAGCAACTCTCACCTGTGCATCCTGCTCCTTGACTGTTGGAAGTAGGAAATAAAGTGGTTATGCCGGATGCACTTTAATGAATAAGTGCACAAACAAAAGTGTTTTCATGCTTACCGAAGAAGTAACTAGACGGCAAAAAATATTTCATAAAGCAACCACCCCAATCCACATCCAGCTATGTGGAGCAATAACAAATAAAATAAAAAAATATCTGGAAAGGCATAATACCAAAAAGAAAGGAAAATGTAAAGTTGGGCAAAGAAAAACAGAAGAGTACTTAAAAAGACAAGAAGAGTAGGCCTCAGGCTAGATTGCTGAAAATTGTCAGTTTTAAAATGAAATCACATGGATTGCAGACAAGTTTTCTTCAAGCAAATTTTGTTTTTCCTGCTTCCCAAGTCTGAGCTACATTGCTAAACTTTAGACCAGTTATATTAAGGCTGTTGTAAAGCCTGTCATGGAGAAACAATATATAGGGAATTATAATAAATTACTTCAGATAAAACTATTAGTGTTAATAATTACTGTGGTCATCTCACAGAGGTGATGACAGGTAAGCACAGAAACATAACTAATTAAGGCTAGAAAGGTGCTTTGAAATCCTTGGATGAAGGACCTGAATGAAGAGACAAGGCAGAGAAGACACTGTGGCTTAAATGCAGCAATGCTGAAGTCCTGAGAAAGGCACTGGGATGAGGGGTGTAACGTTTTCCTGGCACCCGGTGGGGGTAATGGTAGACCATCGTTTGGAAACTTGTATGCACTTGTACTAATCATATTACTGTGAAGGAAGGACACAGCTGAGACCAAAAGTGCATTACAGCAGATGGCAATCGACATAATTTAGGGGTTTGAAGAGATTATTTCTGAAGGACTGTTATTCAGGCCTGCCCTATGAAGTTTAGGAAGAGAAGACTGACAAAGAAAACTCAAAAATACACAGAGATATCTGTGAGGATCTAGTAATACCGGAGATTGTGACAGAAAGGATAATAACGAACTCAGGAATAAGCTGGCTGAAGTATTAATTACAGTAAATGTAAATACAAGAGATCATAAGGGAACTATCAGTTCAGGATGGATTTTTATGGAGAATGTCATTTTATGATTAAAGCACTGCTTTAGAAATACAGTATCCTCAAATCAGGCAAGGTAAGAATACTTTTCAGGAACATTAGAATCTTACATTTAATTACATTTCTGAGAAAGAGTGCATAAGGACATGGGAATTTTGCTAGACTGTTTTACAACAACTGCTACAATTAAACAACGGCGCATTCAAGTCCCTGCTTTCTGAAAGTGAAGACCAGCGTGAGTTAGTTAGCATTTTTTAAAACATTCCTTTAGCCCATTTAGGGCCCCCCTACACCAGAGGCAGCCAGACTTTGACACAGAAGAAACTTAGGCTGGCAATCAAATAAAAGGATGCACAAATACTTTATGAAACAAATTTGGTGGCAGACAGAAATGAGGCTCTTAACCACAGCCATGGAGAGACCGCCTTTGCTTTCATGAACAGATTCCATCCCTTGCCATTCCCCAACCCTGTTACTCAGCTGGAATGGGGAAAGCTCTAAACCAGAAAAAATGAAGATGCTCTTGCAACTGCAAAGGTTTGGTAAAGAATAATAACAACCGCCCCCCCATTGCTCACTTTTTTCTTGAAAAGGAATAAATTGGTGTATAAAGGTAGCTCTCCCTTCCAGCAGTCCCTCCTCTTACACAGAAACTAGATTTTGTCTCCTGTGTTCATGCTCAATGGATTGCTGTTTCTTCCCATGTCTTCTATATGCTTAGGAAGGGTGTAGCTGCCTAATGGCTTCTCCACTACCCTTTTTATGGGTTGTTATTTTTTGTTGTTTGGGAAATGGAGAGTTTGAAACAGCAGCACCCGCCACTACTCATCTTCCCACAGCTTAAAGTGTCCTAAACTGTGATTGTTACTCCTGAAGCAGAAACTAAGTAGACCAATATATAAAAATACTAGTACAGAAGGAAAGAAATCCACTTGATCAGTCTACTAAGAATGCCCCCTAAGCATTTTGTTTTCTTAAAATACTGGAGAGACAAAGAGGGTAATCAAATCTAGCCATTTACAATTGTAGATGTACATGGCGACGCCAGCAAGTAGACTGGTATTTTGATTTCACTGGTACCTAGGTGCTCTCGCATCTGCCAATCTGCTGATTTCCATTTCTGCAGAATATTTTTAAAAATTCTTCTTTATCACTTACCTTCTTAATCATCACAAAATAAATCAGTATTGTTCCTTGGTACATCTTTTGAATGACAGTAATTAATCATTGCATTCTTAAGTCTGTTATGAGTTACTACGGTGCTTGTTCATACACACCTTCCTTCCTTAGTAGAATAACAGAATGCAGTATTAAAGTCGTAACTTGGTTGGTACTGCTATCTACATCTAAAGTAAGGCTTTTACTTGCATTATAGTAAACCTCCCTTACCCTCCTTCCCGCCCTCATTTTTAGAAGCTTCTCACTTGAGATAGAAAGAGATGGTGTTTGGTTCCAGCTCAAAAGTACACATTTCTAGACAGCTGAAGGAAAATCCATTCTGAACCTCTCAACTACCGTAAAAAATAAGTCAGTTGATTAATTAGAAATGTTGATCACTAATGAGTTAGGACTAACTTAACAAAATCCTTCCTTACTTCCCTTGTAAATATTGGAAGTTCTTATTATGCAACAGGCAAAAAGTTATATTTAGACATTATGGCTTGGATTACTCTCACCTGACTTTAGGTGACTACAGTTTAGTTAGGTACAGGTGAGCTAGAAGCCTTTTATAATTACTGAAGAAAAACATACTTCTCTACAGTGTGATTCATCAGACCTATACTAGACATTTACTTTAGGAAGAGATGATTTGTGTCCTAGAATTCTTCAGGCACATAGACTCTAAAGGATGATTAGCCCAGCTGTGAGCATCTATGTTTTACAAATCTAATTACTAGGTTGAGATAAGGATTCACAAAATGCATATGAACACACACACACGAACAGACTTTATCACAGTTCCCTTTAGGTAACAGAATTCTGAATTTTAAAACAATTTAAACCAATACCAATTTTAAAAGCATATTTCTACCCACTTCTCCCATCTATTATTACTATTATTATTACTATACATCTATTATTACTACAGTTCAGAGAATTCTAATAAAAACATTATAGAGTAAATTTTTTACTGCTTTGATAGATGGGACTCTGGTTTGCTACTCTGTGTACAGTTAGCATCACTCTCTACAGCATTATTTACTTGATGCTGTTGGATGATGGAGTACCGAACTCAATGACAAAGAATATAAAAATATTTGTTAAATAAGAAACAGAAGCTAGAAGGTAATGATTATGGTAACTGAATATAATACTCAATTATTTTAACCTTTAGTAAAAAGCATTGTAAGTTAATGACAAATCTTTAAATTGTAACTCCAGGAATTTATTTAAAGAATGGAAATGAAAAGGACAACATTAAAGATAGGGTACTTACATTCCAAAGCCAAGGAATGTAGAACTTACTGCTTCTTACACTGATGATAGTTAACAAACAGATACATATATATACATAAAAAGCACACTATGTTTTATGATTAGGCAAACAACAAGTGTATATATAAATGCATGTAGTTTATCAAATAAATTACTTTGATAAAGTTTGCTCCTTCATTGTTTGACTTATTTTGATATTGATGACACATAATGTATGCTGCTATTGTTTCAAGTAGATATTATTTTGTATAAATACATAAATGGAAATTTCTTTAGTCACTATTACTGATATTAGTGAATATTACTCACTCTGCCATTTGCCAGAATGACAGCCTGGACTTTGTGTGTGTGTGTGTGTGTGTATTTTTTTTTTTTTTTTTTTTTAAATAACAGTCTTACATCCAACATAACCTCCATACAACTTTTCATTCTCCGATTATAGTTTAGATATGTATATATTTTAATCTTAGAACATCCTGAACTGTTTCCTTTAACAAACAAAAAATACCATCTGTGAGAATGCACATGAAAGCATACTCAGATTTTAATTATAMATCTCATGGCAAAATGCATTCAAGAATAGGTCTAGGGACGGACACATAAAATATTCCAAAACCAGAGAGCGATGTTTTCTTCTGCATGACTTTGTTTCTGTAAATGAAAATGTGTGAGCTTGGGATTTGTAAAATCTATGACTATCACCACTTTTTTCAAGTTATAAGGAAAAATATTTGTAATACGGTAAAATTTCACATGGTAGCAAACCAGTAATTGAATTTAATTAGATTTACACATCAGCCAATGCTTCCACTCTGAAAAGAAATGTTTTCAGGAACTGAGTGTTCTAACTCAAACAAGTTCCTAAAACAGGAATGACCTAAGGGCCAAGAAGATGAAAACATAATCACAGTAATATTAGGACAAATTTTAAAAGGCATATGTGACAAATAACACTAGAAAACTGATAAATAGAAATGCTTAACTTCTCCAGATGAGTGACATTTCCCTTACTAATTACAAACTGCTTTTTTTATTATTGATTCAATAAGTGTTAAGAATTAAAGAAAGTCATCTGTTCAATCTTTTATTTTGATCATAATTTAGTTACAAGACCTTTCAGTTTCTCTTACCTTCTCTTTGCTTCATATGGAAAACTCTACTTTATATTTCACATAGTAATACATTTCCTAATATCTTAATTTAGAAGAGCTTTTCTTCAATGATACCAATAAATCTCCAGGATTTAATGTTTAACTTGATTTTCTTGTTTTTCACTCCAAGAAAGCTGTATTTTTATACATTTAATGTATGTTTCTACACATTCATGTTCAACAATCCTGACATTTACACTAACTGAAGTCAAGAAAACACAATATAATGTATACACATAAAAATGCAGAATCTAAATTTATATATAGAAATTTCTTTAAAGATCTACATACGTTCTTGTCACATCTTGTTCAATCATTGCTCGAAGCTCTTTATCCTGGAAAAATTTATTCCAAAGACTCTGAAATAAGGGAAAATAATTGTATGAAACAGAGACTTCTACTAATACTTAAGGCTTATATACTACATCAGCAAAGTACTGTACAAATATTAAATAATTAATCCTCAACATTCCTGGTAGATAGGTCTATCAATGTTTTATGGGTGAAAAAGAATGTTGGTGACCAGCCTAACTTATCTGAGAAAGTCAGTTTAGATCAGAGATGAAAACATTCAAGTTTCTGGATCCATGTTCTAGGCTCACTCCATTTGATCATCAGGTGGCTGCAGGTCTGTGAGCTACTTGTAAGGGGTCTATGAAGAATATTTAGGAAAGCAGAGTAAATTCAAACTTACCAGAACCAGCAGCTCAACTGAAAAAAATTCAGTAGTTCACTCTCGGAGAAAATGGTCTATACCACCATACTGTACTACATTTCTCCTATGAATGTACGGACGCTAATTGGAAGCTGCTATAATTTCCATACTAAGAAATTCTTTGGAAGTAAGCTAGTTTGTCTCAGTGGAGGCAAAATCGAATAAGGAATGTATGATGATCAAATACCTATTATGAAAATGACATCATTCTAATGGTACATATACACAGTGCAGATCAAGACTGGCCATTCTAAAAAAGTTCTGACAGGGAAAACCAGGGTATTTAAAGCTCACTGTCAACATAAAAAGTATTAAATAAAAGAGTTTGAAGTAGGTTTAGCTTCTTCTATGTCTGTGCTTATGACCATTTCCTTTCTCTTTCTTTGGTTTCCATGCCTTGTTTACCAATATTTTGCAAAAGCTAACCTGAAAGAAGTCAGCAAATGTTGTTGTTTGTATGCTCCAGAAAAAGTACTGTAAAGCCTACTCTTTATTGTAAAGGGATGGTAGCTTGGCCATATTGATCAAAATACAGAAGGAACAAAATCTATAGTGGTCTTTTCATGCAGGTTAGTTTTCAGAGTGCAGCAGCATCAGTGAATGAAATACCGTACAAAGAAAGTGGCTACAATACTTCCAGAATTTCTTGCTCCCCTGTAAACAATTCATTGCCATGGTGGCTTATGCTCCACAGAAAGAAAAAAGAAAGTAAATTAATGTTATCTAGCAGAAGGAAGGTAAAATAACCAAAAAGAAAATGTTAATTGGCTTCTATATTTGTGTTACAAACTATGAAAAAAACCCCCGAAGTTTAAAAGTATTTATCTCCTTGACGATGTCTTATGTAGAACTAGTATCTTTTTAACTTGCAGCTCTTTTCATGCAGCTAGATCACATTTTGAAACTCCCCTGCCCCTGCTCCCACCCCGGTCCATCAGAGTAAAGGACGAAGGAAACAGAATCTTCATTGCGAAAAGGAAGCAAAACCCAGGACACTGAAAGGGTAAAACATCATTAAGTCACTGCAGAGGCTCAGAGGCACTTTGCTCTTCATTCCTATGCCTGGTTTGGCCCATGGCGTTGTTTTATACATTAATCCCCTGCCACATACTCTGACATGCTAACCTTTGTCTTCTATCTCCTAAAGACATCATAGGCAGAAAGAAGGTTGTGCCACTGTGTATAATCACAAACTACAGCAGAAACACTTTAAATCTTTTACATTTGACACAACTTTCTGTCCAGCTGGATGCAAGAATGGTTTGATGGCATGCACAGTCATACTGGCTGCAGAGCCACCAACGTGCCTATATGTTTCCACAAGCAAACCTATCTCTCTTTCTACGTTAAATATAGCAGATTACCACACTAAATACAAACAAAATACGGGCTTCCATTTTTGTGAACAAAATGGAAACACAAGCAGTACCACCAAAGATATCTGTGACAGCCTTTCCAGGTGTAAATGTCTTAAATGCAGCCAAACAAATTATTTTCATGGTATTAAGTTATTTTGAAAATGCGATAAAAAAGAATTTTCAGAAATGGTAACATAATTAACAGAGAAGCTTAAAGATATGTGCTATAAAATACTTAAGAGCTTTTCAGGTATAATAAAACGCAGTGTGAAAAAAAAAAAAAAAATTGCCTAAAATTAAGCTCCCAAATCTACATGCAAACCCTCATCAAAGTGTCATGACTTCGAAAATACCAAGCTAGTAGGAGGTCCCATTAATTTCAGAGAGAGCTGGATACTCTGCACTTAATGAGAGTCAGGCCAAATACTTTTACCACATTTTCAGTATTTCTTTAAAATCTGGATCTGTCATTTTGCAGCTGGCTGCTTTCTGATTAGAAAAGAAACTTTTGTTTCTTTTAACTGTATAAAGAAAAGGAATTAAAAACCTTGGAAGAAATGCGTATCTTGCGGCCTGGTGCTTTAGACATTAACTCAGCACGTATACAACTCAGACATACAACAATTCTATTTTTGCTGGAGAAAAACTTCCAAGGCTGAACAGTCTTCCAGAGGAGGGTTCTTCAGTATTTGCTGTTAACAGCATTCCCTTCATATTGACTGTTTAAACACTCCTTCAATTAGAGCCATTTTGTGTATAAAATGAAAACACACAGCAATAAAAAAGCGTATCAGTCAAAGAAAGGATGTGCTGTGAAACTGGACTTATAGTCCAGCACTGATTTTTGTTCATCACAGCCTTCCCTGTGATAAGCCCTGAAAAATCAGAATATTAACCTGGAAATGAGCATTTCTGGTTCTTCAGCACAGTCTGTGAGCCACTGTTAACACAAATCAGTTTGGAAATTTAGGAGGGAGATTTTAGCACCTGCCATTTTTCCTTCTTCAGCAAGAACTCACTTGTGTCAGTATGATGTGATGATAATTTTAGTAGCACATATGTTGATAGAACCAAGGGTCAACTTACCCCCTCGTCCTGAGAGAGTGGGTTGTTGATTATCAGATCTTGCTGTCCTGCTTTCCGAGGGTTTGTAATGTGCTGGGTAAAAACAGAAAAAAATCAAATCCTCTTCTGTTACATTGTAAGTATTAATACCTATGTCAATGCATGAGAGTAGAGAACCTATTTTGTACCAACTTACAATTTCTTTGATCTTATTGTAAGAAGTTCTTAAGTCTGAGGTGGTTTTAATCCATTGACTTCTGTCTTGGGGTAGAACCTCCAGAAATAACTATCAACAAAACAAAATAAATCCATTAAGTTTAATCAATTTAACATAGCTTTTCATATAAATCCTACCAGACAGCATAAACCATCTCAGAAAGGAGGAGCAAGTACTCCACACATAAGGAGAAGAAAGCAAAGACCTACAAAATAGTCCTGGCTTTAGTACTTTCCAGTCAATAAATAAGAAGCTAGAAACAATAACAGTTCTACAGTAGGAAATAAAGCATTAAAAAAACCTGAAGCCACGAACTCAAGCTTTGTAAACTGTCACAACTTCAGTAAAGTTGATTGAGACTTCCAAGGCAGAAACAAAATGCAAAGAAGAGTTGAAAATAAATATACAAAACTTGAAGCTATTTACATAACACGGATGAGCTAATGCAATGTGCTTAAAACCAAACATGAATGCAGAGCAGAAACTAAGCACTCAAGAGATATACGCTACCTAAGGAATGTGGAAAGCGAAAATCTTAAGTCTATAGAAAAGTAACGTGTTCTAGAATTCTGCAAGACAGTTAAAAGAGTCGATTCTGCAAAAAGTCCTTGCGAATGCATACATCTCAGTTCTTTCACATTTCTGTTTAAAAAAGGTTAGAAAGAAACCTCTATTGGAAAATACTATTTAATTGCACATAAAATAAGGAAAAAACCAGAGTATTTTCTTGCCTTTTAAATGTTTTTATTTACACATTATAAAATGTTATGAAACAGTAAATATTGACAAACAAAAAACATTCCAAAATTATTAAAAATACTTAAATATTTCAGAACTTAACAAAAAAATTGATAATATTTTTAAAACAGGCAGTCTAAAACAGAGCCCTAACCCATATCGGGACATGCAAATAAAACCAGCCTTATTTCTAAAATAAAACCACTCCTTGATTTAACTAGTGGACAGTGAGGGACTTGATGCTTTTGTTCATTCAGGGTTTTGAGTTATGGCCTCCTAATTTAGAGGCTCAAGAAGCAGCAGACTGGTAAAACAATGCTTGTGGCATATATTCATCGGGCCTCCTGAAGAAAGTATTTTCATTAACTTGAAATTTCTCAAATGCTACATACATTTCAAATTTCAAACTTCAATTTTCAAATTTCTTTCATTCATATACAGAGTATTTTAATTTTCTTTTTATAGGTCTTTGTGCCAAAGTGAAGCTTGAGAAATTCCAAGTGTGGTAATTTAAATTATCAGTGTTAATATACAGCATCTCTACTAGGGAAAATGTTCTCTGCTATCAAAGTTAGTGCAGAACAGAAGACCTGATGCCAGTGCAACAAAATTCTTTCAGACTTCATATAGCATCTCAGTACTACTTTGCTTTCTTTCTCTCTTCCTTCCCCTGCAACTTTTAAAAAATACAGTAAGAGACCTCTGAGGACCTGTTGTGTTTTAAGATTGGAAGACCTGGCTTCCCTCTCTATCCAGTCATTACAAGATGGATTGGTCCTCATTTTCTCAATTCACTGGGAAAAGCTGCTAGCAGAAGCATCAGACTGATTTTAAAGCAGTCCCAAGTTCCACAAAACATAAATTGTGAGACAAACTTCCTTTTTGTTTCCAGTGCATGACTTCACTGCATGGAGACTGAGAAGAGAAATGGCTGTGTGGCACTCAATTCTAAACACACCACCCAGCACAAAGAGATTCTTTCCTAGGAATCTTCTGCTATCACCCACAATTCAGCTTCAAGGCAACTCAATATGATTAGCAAATGTCCTATGAATTATAAAAATGAGTAGGAAAACATTGGGATGAAGTCTCTTGGAAAATTCATGATTCTTTGCATCAATAATCTTCCAGCGCATCAGGTAATGTGTTGATATATTGCAACCACAAACTGTAAATAAATATTTTCTCTTCTTACCTTCCAGCAAACACTACGGAACCTGCTGCTTCTCAGCTGCCCATTAATCCCCTTCAGCCGTATAGTTGCCAAGTAATTGTTGTTTACAAATAGTTCTTCCCATTCTTTACTGCGTGCAAAAGCAAAAGGAATGAACATTTAAACAAACAAAAAAAAGTCTTAGCTGATTTAAGGACTATATGACACTACACAATTTTGGATAAGCAGAGGAAAGGAACTTTTTTTAATGTATATATTTAGTTGTGTACCATTTCTAAACGCATGGCTGTCTTTTTGGACACATTTCTTCTTTGGATTTAATGAATATGTAGATCGCTATAATTATGCCAGCTACTGAAATTCATAATGTCTATGGAGGCTATTCCATTTCCTCTAAAATGTTGGTACTGCAGTTCAGTGAATAAACAAGAAAAATGAATATTAATATAAGCACATTCATGTTTCAGCTGTAGACAAAGAAGTACCTTTTCCAAAAATATGCAACAGAAAAGTATACTGTTGACTGTATTAGCTCCTCACATGACATATTTGCTTAAATGAACCTTCTTTTCTTCTTAATGTCAAGCTGGGCAGTTAAGCATAATAGAAGATGACTTTCTTTAACATTTAGTGCTATTTACTATTGAAATCACTCCTACTTCTTTCTACATGATCAGTTTTAAAATTTTAACAGGTGCTAGCAAATTTAAAAAAACATCAAAAAATTAAAAAGCCTCACTGTATAAACTGTTAAAGGCAAGCTTGAGTACCTTGCAGTACCTATGGCTGACTAGATAAACAACCTAAATATGCCTCCCAGGCATGCAGGCACCAGGGGCCTAACACCTGTGCCTCATTAATATACAAGTAAATCTGCTCTACTGGGAAACAATTGGAAATTAATTGTCCCAAACCATCTACTGAGTTTGAATAAAAGAATTAAATCTATATTTCCTGCACCTTCTACTGAAACGAATCTCAAGATCAGGATAAGCCTTTTGATGGTCTTAGTAGCCCAAGACTTGCTCACAGACTTTCTGCAACCGCTCTAAAATCCAAAGGGCAATTTCAGTGTAAAGAACTGGGTTATGTGCAAGGAAATGTGTTTCAGATTTATTTTCAGTGCATGTCCTTAAGGTGAACATCTCCCTCTCCCACTGTCACATGGGAGACTATTACTTCTCCCTGGGAGACCAAATGAAACCAGAAAGAGGGAAACTGCTATTGTGACTCCAGGGTAAGATCTCACCAGATTTCCTTCGCTAAGGAGGGTCACCGAGTGGGTTATACTAAATACCAACAAACTCTGGTTTTGCAAACTGTCCTAAATATATGCAAGCTAGAGTTAGATAGTCTTCAGCCTTTTAAGCTGAGTTGTGAGGGTGACTTTTTTAAAACCCTGTTTTAGACAAAACTTGTTCAGTTTCAGAACAGAATTATATGATACAGTGGCTGGGAATAGTTGGGGAGCGGACTTGGCAAGCCAGGAAATTATGGTCCTGTTCCTCTGAGACAGGAGTGAACTCACAATCCACGCGGAGACCAGAAGCGTTGTGTTTGTGAATGCATCACCTTTCAGCTAGGATCGTTTTCTAAAAAAAACGGGTGTTTACTTCTGGGCCTTGATTATTAACTACTTTGAAAAGCGAAGGCACTCCAGATAAGGACAAAGACGACTAAAGTAGTGTTAGCTTGCAGGGGTCAGGGCTGCTTTCAGCTCCTGCCAACTGCCAATGTTCCCAAGTGACCAAAATAGCAGCAAGTAACTCCAACGGTGTCGGGCAGCTTCCTTCCTTCCTGCCACATCCCCCATTCTCCAAGGCAGAAAGACTATCTGGTCATTTCACTGGCTCCCTATCTCCCATGCATCCTCACCTTCTGCAGTGAGCTGCCTACGATTGTTTACCACAATTCTGTCTCCTTTAAATACAACGTATGGTATATAGCAGACACAGCTTGAGAAAAATCTGGCCCTTTCTTTCACAGTCATTTATACTTCAGTAACTACAGTATATTATGCCTATCTAAACAACCCTCCTGTTTTATCATGTATAATATTCTTCGTTTGCCATTATAAATTTTGTAGCATCATTGGCCATTATAACTACTGCCAAGCTGCCTCCCTAAGGTAGTGATGCTTCAAGAGTGACACATTCCCCTGCGCACACAACAGGTCAGACTCTGAAGCTATTCACATTGCTCTGCAAGTGGATGACATTCCCACAATGTCTTTGAAAATGCTGGTATGTCAGCTGAGTTAGCAAAAGGTTTCAACCAGTGTAACTGTGAATAGAAAGAACAGAGAGGAAAGAAACTCTCCAGGTTATTTTTTTCACCAACTGCTGGGAGCGATTGCTACACAGTAAGAAAGTAATTTCAACACTTCTTAAATTGTATTAGTGCAGATACTGTGCTTTGTCTTTTTTTTTTTTTTTTTTTTTTTAATTTGTAATGCAATTCCAAACACGTTTTGAACAAAATTACATTTAAAACAGCCAAAAGAAATTTGGCAAGATCATATCTCCTCCGCATCCCCCCTTGGCTGCTGGGATCACTAAAAAGAAAAGTTATGAGCAACTGAAAAAAAAGACTTGGAAGCTGGAATCTGCTTCAGTTTTAGTAGGGCTGAATGATATCTAAAATCCTTTCTAAACAGCATTCACGAATTCATTTCTCAAATATTTTGAATGAAGGCTAATAAATTAAGCCTTACAATTCTAGAGACTGTTTCAATAATGGTAACACTGTGTAATCTCAACAAGCTATCAATTCTAAAAGGATAATTTTTAAAATGATATAGCCCTACTCTGTAAACTAATATCTATGAGCCTTGTTAACCCGGGCTTGCAGAAAACTCATCGGTCAAAGTGAAATGAGCAATAAAGATTGGAACTCAAGTCTACCACATCCCATTTGCTTCACTGAAGTGAAAGACTTCAAGAGCCAATTGGAACCACTTAAACTATGAATAAGCACATGCAACGGTTTTTAATCAAACTAGAAAATTAAATGCATAATCATGTGCTAATACCACATTTAGGTTGTACAATTAAAATAAAGGCTAATGCCAATGTTAATGTTTTCTGGTTATTTTGTATATATTTTTCATTTCATGTTCTTATTTAAATATCCTGTCTAATATACTATTGTACATATTGTAAAGTTTTCATAATATACGGCCTGCACGAGGAAAAAGTAATTGGATTAATTAAGATTTCTTTAAGAAACTTAATTTCACATGCTCTATCTACGCAGTAACCGTCCAATGTAAAATATTTATTGGCATGAGTTAGGGACAGTTGCGTTACTTAGAAGTGGGAAAAGTGCTCAATATGTACGAATGAAAAAGCAAGCAAATCAATGGAAGGGATGAAGGTTGCAGATTCGTTCTGCAAGGTTTGTTCTTAGTTCTCATCTGTTCCTTTCCATCTTTTGAAACATGCATTTATGTCATAACTACAAGAGTTTGAATCTGTCTGCAAAAGTATTTTATACTGGGGTCTGCTCTAATATACACACTTTCTTGTTTATAAGGAATGAGGTTGATCTCCTACCAAACCATATATAAGCATATTTATTCTTCTCTTTCTTTCCGACAGGATGTGTTTTGTGGATCTTTGTGATGCTTGTTAAGACAATTAAGACCATTAGATTTTCAGAGATAAAAGTCCAAAGACTTGGAAGAGAAATGTCTCTCTCTGACGACACACTGTAAGGATGGGAGCACAACAAGCAGGACTTTACATCAGAAAGTCTAAGTAAAATTTTACATGCACTTAAATACCATTTTTGAAAAGGTATTTAAATCCCTGAGGTCTAGCATCTTAGTAAAAGACACTGGAATGCCACTACAGCTATAGAGGAACAAGCAATTATAAACTCTTTAAGAATGAGTGACACCAATAATGTAACAAGACACCTGGAAAATAATTCTGGAATTCAAATAGTAGTTCCCAGAGTTTTACTGAGACAACACTGAGCTGTGGCAGTGTTGGGGAGAGGTAACGAAGACTTTCTTCCACTGATAGCCAGTAGCGGAACATCAGCCGCCGGCTCTGCTGCTAAATTTCGATCTGCAGCATAACGGCAAAACCAATGCATTGAGCATAGATATGCAGAAGAATGCCAACTGTAGCCCACCTAAGCGCATCACAAAATAACTACTCTATTCAGAAGAGGAAGAAATACAATTGAGGAAGAGTGGTACAGCACAAACAGTAATCACCGCTAGTTAACCTCTGCATTTACCTATTTACAGAATAAAGCTGCTGATGTGTACAAATGCAGATCCTTCCAAAGTTTAAAGCTAGTGTAAGAAGCATTTTTGTACTACGATGTTCAGACAACATCAAACTCTGTGGAAGACACTAAAACCCATAGAGATGTAAAAATGTGAATAGCCACATCAAACTAGAATCTCTGTCACTGAAAAAGGGCAAATATTCAGTTCTGGGACTGCAGGGGCTCAGACCTAGCAGGTAAATATTACTGTCCATAATTATTTCACTTTCAGTTGAAACTGCAGGTAACAAAGAAACTAGTATCTATCAGGTCATTAGACAGTGGGTATAGTTATTTTATCTCATGCATTTTTAAGATATTTTATGCCAAGTTTTGAAATCTCTTTTTTTGTGTCCATGATGAACCAAGACCAATTCAATATTTGCAACAACATTTAGATAACAAGGAATATTTCTCAGTTCATGAAAGAATACTGCAATACTATTGAAAGGTGTGAACATTTGCATACATATTTGAGATTTCAATCTAAATCTCGAGCTTATTCTACCCTCTAGACCAATATTGAAGGATAAAATGGATAGTCTCATAGAGATCCAAAGAAAACTCTTGAGCACTGCTGCTAGTATTGGCAAAATCATCTAAAACAAAATGGTGTGCATGCTCCCAGAAAAGCGAATTTCACTTTTTCATACTATTTTTTGTTAATCTTCAGAATGTGCTTTTTAAAATGTTGAGACCCAAAATCAGCTCCCCAGAGGCACCCAATGAAGAAACAGGCTACTGAACAGGCCGTCAGAAAGAAAGCAAATTCTCGAATCATTGTGTCATGTTTTGCAATATGAGGTCTTTATTGATAGGAACATCAATAAGTGAATGTAGTACCTATATTTAGAGGCAACAGTTCTTTTCAGACATACTGCATAAATCCAAGAAACATGCACAGTTTGTATTATTTATTATGCCATAAAATGAACATTTGAGAAAAAAGTGAGGCAACAGCCAGGAATGTAACGAAAACAGAGTTAATTCTATAAAAACAGAGGGAAAAAACAATTGAAAGGTAGTATCAAGTAATAAGCAGTAAGTTTCTAAAACAAAACCAGTTCTGAAACACATGGATTTTTATTTGCTACCCTGAAAATCTACTTGACAGCCTTAATGTGAAGGCTTATCAATCTGCTTGGAAAATACATGTATTTTCCTCTGTTTCTCAAACTCCTGCCTCAGGATACGAGGCACAGTTAACAGCCATGTAAGCGCGAATATGCATGGCTGCGCTGCTGGGAGGCTCAACATTCAAAGGCCAGATTTTTCTAAACAGTTCAGGTTTCATCCACTTTTGGCTGACATACAGTTAGAAAGGTTTGCATGAAGAAAGGTAAAATCACTTTCTTAACGTAAACATTCCAGCAAAAACTTCAGGTTGTTAGCTAGCTATGCTCTTTAAGCTACTGGCATGCATGTAGTGCAGTCCCAGGAATTGAAATAAGGCTGCACTGGCAGCTGGATGCTTTGCCAGCACCCCTCGTAACAGCATTGGATCTGACAGATAGCTATATATATRTGTGTGTGTGTGTGTGYGYGCGCGCGCATGCGTGTGTGTGTGTATATATATGATAGACAGCTGATAGAAAGATACCTTTCTCCATACTCCAAATTGTTCACTTCGCCTTGGTGGTTCTCAGCCAAAGAGACAGATTTGGCCATGGGAGAACACCTAACTTCCAACCCTGTAATTGTTTAGCTTTTGTAGAAGAATTCTCGTTACAGTCATTTCAAAGTCTAAACTTCATCAGCTTGTTCTCCTCTACTCATTACTTTATGCGCACATTTACAGAATGGCGAAACAAAAGTTAGATATTATGTTCAATTATTTTTATTTTTGTATTGTAACTGATTTACCAGTTGCAGAGTCAAGGCTTTCTAGTTTGAATCTCCCCAACACCTTTGAAATCCTTTGCACATACAGGCAGAAACATTTACTTTCTCGTTGTCCTGCCTAGAGCTCCCTGGGCAAGGCAGGCCTCGTCCCACCGAGAGCCTGTCATCTAAATGCTGGGCACCTAGTTTAAGCAACGTGGCTAATCTTCCTCTGTAAGGGAGAGAGGGAGAGATACAAACACGCAGTGAGGGAGAGTCACCCAATAAACTTTTAAACATTTAAAGTTAGTTCCCTCCACCTTTTTAGTCGTGATGCAGGCTGCGGAGAGACTATATCTGCTGCTTCCTTCTAACTGGTATTTCCACCATCAGATTTGCTATTTTTCGAACATACGAACAGACATGCATTCTTTAAGAAGGAGAAAAGTTAGAGCTTCCTGTAGTACACAACAAAAGTTAAAAGCCACAGCTCTACAAATCATCAAACTAAAAAATGGATGTAACAGGGAGACTGGAGATACTTTTTGCAGGAATGTGCCCCAAAACGTTTCTGTACTCACACCTGACTACCTAGAGCAGGTCTAGAACTGGCATAGTCATGACAATATTTAAAGATACGCACCTGATTTCAAAACTCAGATGATTTTATGATGTGCAGGGTGACAAATGCAAAATTCTAGTTAATATTGTTAATTCCATCTTAACTTTGTAAATCTGTCCATTTTACATGCAATGACATAAGAAAATGAGTAAGTGATTTCATGATATAACTTTAATCTCTTGAACTGACTAGGTTTTATTACCATCATTAAAAACCACAGTCTTACTAAAAGCAAGTCTCTGCTCTTTACATTTATTTCAATTGTACATTATTTTGCGACAGCTTTTGTCTTCAGGCTTCTTTGGATTAAAAACTGTAATTCCTCAAACCTGCTGTCTTGCATTCAAGTTTTACATACAGTTCTAGGTCATGGTGTTTTGTTTTTTTTTTTTAAACCAAAATGAAATTACTTACCAGATGTATTTTGAACAGAGTGTAGGAAAATCAAGATATCTGGTTTAACCTTCAGTAGTTCTGTTACAAAGGTGTAGTATACAACTCTTCCATTTAAAATCCCACTGACGGCACTGAGCTAGTACAGAGCAAAGAACTGATTCTCTCCAGGTTCTCTTGCTGTTAAACTCAGCCAACAACTCACTCCCAGTTCTGTGGCAGATGTTCTTGCTTTCATGTCACTGGGCATCTCATGGACTAGAAGCTAATGTCAGTATGTTTAAGATGTTAAAAGGTGTACTTTAGCACCAAGAAAAATATGGTGCCATTCGCCTGTCAGTGTCAGTCACATTCCTGCAAAGGTGATACGAGTTCTGAGTTTTAAATGAATGACAATGATGAAGTTCATTGCATTACTTAGACCAACTGACCTTCAGAACTTTTAATAAATATTTCAACTTCATTATTGCCAGATGTGGCGTTAGAAGGAAGAATCGTGAAAGGTTTGGGGGCCAAAATGAAAATCACAAAACCAATTCCATTGTGTTCCTTTCTTTTTTGTCAAGTTTACTAAAAGACTAACGGTGATTACAAAAAAGGAAAATATTCATTTAAAAAAAAAGAAGAAAGAACAAAATACTTCTGCAATTTTTCTAACCTGACATTCCTGACCTCAAATGCTATGCTGCTCATGCTATTCAGCCTAGCACTGAATCTTTGCTTAGAAAATCATGTTTTTCACTCATACAGACCTTCTTTCTTCTGCTCTTGCCAAAGGTGTTTCCTCCTTCTGATTTAGAACAAACTAATTCCATTTTTAGGATTTTGAATAATAGAGTTTACAGAATCACAGAATGGTTGAGGTTGGATGGGACCTCTGCAGGTCATCTGGTCCAATTCCCCTGCTCAAGCAGGGCTACCTACAGCTAGTTGTCCAGACTTTTGAATACCTCCAAGGAGAGCGATGCCACAACCTCTCTGGGCAACCTGTGCCAGTGCTCAGTCACCCTTAGAGTAAAAAAGCGTTTCCTGATGTTCAGACAGAGCCTCCTGTGTTTCAGTTTGTGCCCATTGTTTCTGGTCTTGTTGCTGGGCACCACTGAAAAGAGCCTGGCTCCGTCTTCTTTATACTCTCCATTCAGATACTTACAGACTTTGGTAAGATCTGCCCTGAGCCTTCTCTTCTACAGGCTGAACAGCCCCAGCCCTCAGCCTTTCCTCATAGGAGAGATGCTCCAGTCCCTTCATCGTCTTTGTGGCCCTTCCCTGGACTCTCTCCAGTAGCTCCATCTGTCTCTTGTACTGGGGAGCCCAGAACTGGACACACTACTCCAGGTGTGGAGTAGAGGGGAAGGATCACCTACCCAGACCTGCTGGAAAACACTCCTCCTAATACACCCCAGGATACTATTAGCCGCCTTTGCTGCAAGGGTGCACTGCTGGCTCAGGTTCAACTTGATGTCCACCAGGACCCCCAGGTCCTTTTCTGCTAAGCTGCTTTCCAGCCCCCAGCATATATTGGTGCCTGGGGTTCTTCCTCCCCAGGTGCAGGACTTTGCAGTTCTCCTCGTTGAACTTCATGAGGTTCCTCTCAGCCCATTTCTCCAGCCTGTCAGGGTCACTCTGGATGGCAGCACAACCATCTAGTGTATCAGCCACCTCTCAGTTTCGTGTTACCTGCAAACTTGCTGAGGGTACACTCTGCCCCATCATCAAAATCGTTAATGAAGATGTTAAACGCAACTGTAAACTAGTATTGAACACCTGGGGTACACTACTAATTACCAGCTGTCTAGACTTCGTGCCACTGATCACAACCCTCTGAGCCATTTTTCAACCCACCTCACTGTCTGCTTATCCAGCCCATACACCAACAGCTTGTCTATCAGGATCTTATGGCAGACAGCGTCAAAGGCCTTTCTGAAGTCCAGGTCGGCGACATCCACTGCTCTCCCCTCATCTACCAGGCCAGTCATTTCATCGTAGAAGGTTATCAAGTTGGTCAAGCATGACTGCCCCTTGGTGAAGCCATAGTGACTACTCCTGATGAACCTTCTTGTCCTTCATGTGCCTGGAAACAGTTCCCAGGACTAGCTGCTTCATAACCTTCCAGGGATCAAGGTGAGGCTGACCAGCCTGTAGTTCCCTAAGTCCTCCTCCTTAACTTTCTTGAAGATAGGAGTAACTTTTGCTTCCCTCCAGTCCTCAGTCACCTCTCCCAACTGCCATGATCATTCAAAGATTATTGAGAGTGGAAAAGTAAAGGAAATCCATAATGAAAAATACTTAAAACATTAGTAAGGGAAAATACAACATCAGCTGAATACGGTGTCAGTGGTATACATGCTAGTTTTCACATACAACAGAATAAATCAAGCGTAAACCAAAATTTTCACTTTCTAAACTACCACTCTCCCTTCCATGGCTTCTCTTAATTTACTAACTCCTTCCTTTTTGCTACCAATCCGTCAAGAAGCATTCTGCCAATAAAAGATGCCAGTACTCAGTCCTTCCTTTCTGATTCTCTGTTCAGAGCACCTCAGGCTTTAAGTAAATTTGTTAAATTTGCTTTCCCCTATTTTCTAAGGGATCACACCGCATATGAACAGAAAGCAAGCCTATATTACTGTTTCCACTTCTTTAGAAAGTAACACAATTTTCACAGAAAAAGTTCAAAAAAATCCACAATTTATATCTATTGAAATGTTTAGATCTTAGAAAAAGTATACTGCATATAGGGTTTCAGTTCCTCAACCACAACTTATTCTTCCTTGTCTTATGACATCCTTCGCAAATTCCTTAGGACACCAAGCAAGGAGTGCAGAGTGAATCAGCTGTGGAAGGAAGAAGTCAATAACAGAAGTTTGACAAGATGGAGATGGAAATTATATAAGGGTCCTTAAACAGGAAAAGACAGGAAAGTAATTTTGAAAGAATTCAGAGAAAATCAGAAATCTTCTAAGCTCTCAGTAGGTGTGACAGTGATCTTCTTGGATTTGGAGAAAAAAACTGTTGGAGGAAACCTGTGATCAGTGCAAAGAGTCACCTTCTCTTACTGGAAATATGAGATTTGCAAGATGGAATTGCTAACTTCTTCACAAACAGGGACAAAATGAGCGTACCGGCACAGACTACCACATCCGGAGAAAGATTATAAGCATGTAACTTTCAGAAGAATCACAAAATTCATGGAGAGAGTTTACAGGCTCTCAGACAAAATCAACTTGTACTGAAAAGGCCTCTTTGCACACAAATGGCATAAACCAGGACAGCGTCTAGCAAATGGTTCTAGGGAAGACAAAACAAACACGGATGGCAGCTTTACTGTTTCCTTGTGGAAAGTGAAAAAGGATGCAAGAGCTGAGAATTCTCCTTGCAGAGCAGAGGTGCAGTGCCACTTCACTGCTTCACCTTCTATTCCCAAATTTTTGTATCTCAAAATATTTGAAAACGCCAACAGAAACAAGCTTGTTCTTTACAGCTCTTGATTATGTGTGGACACATAGTGGACAAAGTTAGGAAAAATAAATAGGTTATAATTGCACAGAGGTGTCTTAAAAGTAAAACAATAAAGAAACACCACCTGTGTATGAACAAGACTAAATAGGCTTGTGTAGATGGGAACGGGCTGCTTCCTAACAGATTAAAACAAGAGTTTTCCACAAGGTGGAGGTATGTAAGTTGCCTATATCTTTGCACTACGTTTAACATATAAGGACAGAGGCTATGTAGCCATTTCTGGCTCAGCTGCCAAGAAAAGCCATAGGTCAAACAGGAATTAAACTCGTTTCACTATCCACTTTTGGAAGGGGGTAGAAACAGGGAGGAACAGCTTGCACCCCTTGCCGTCTTTCTTCTGTATGCTCAGTACCAGTCCTGTGGTTGTTGGCTGGCACACAAGAAACATGCCTCAGCCAGCAGGACCACATTGCCTTTTTGCAGTAAGAAAGAAAACATCTGGTAAGCAGAATCTGTAAGAAGTCAGGGGAAGAAAACGGAATACAAAAGTCTTTCTTCTACTAGATCTTCTGCCTATTTGAAATATCAGCAGAAGGAGGAATATACATTGTCTACATAACCCACAACTTTGAGCAATCATCACTTGTCATGGAGTTTAAGCCACACAGGAAAGAACTTTATCTGGATACATGGGGTAGAAATTAAACTTACATACAAGTGCAGAGATGTGTTAAGAAATTATCCAGCGTAGTAGTCATGGGTCTCTGAATCTTAAAGTAAGTTAACAACACAAGTATGAAAAGTGAGCTTTTTTTAGGCTATGTATTTATTAGAAGCAGTATTAATGTATGAATCCACCTTGGAAGAAAATAAGTGTCCTTGAGATGTTAGATTCTATCAGCCAAATTGAATGTCTGCATCAATGGCTCTCCCTAAAAGTCATAATTAGGTCATTAAAATATATTTAGAAAAATAGCCTGTAAAATAAAGTTAAAAAATACTCACCTTCATTTTATTTCATAGGTCACTGTTATACCATCTAATAAGATAATTAAAAACATGCAAGCAGCTGGTACTGAGGCTAAACAGATTAATGTAATAGTCTGTAGTCATATGTGCTGGCAAGGGGTTCACCTCTTTGGCGAGGAGAAGGTCAGCTGCCCTTGGGAAGGCAGGAGAAAGACAGTATTTCCACTTTCCAGTGGCACTGCATTGCAGATACTGAAACTAGAGACCCACACCTATTTTTCTTTTCCTTTTGGTGAAGTCCGGCCAATTTGCACATCCCGAAAAGGCTTCAACCATGGCAGTAAAATAATAAAGTATAGCGGAGCTCAAATATTTTCCTCAAGTTTCTTATGTTTTAAAGAAGAGAGTTACTATATGTCTAAATCCTTGCTCAAATTTTTCTAATAGTGAACTTCAAATTTTGGTGACATGGTTCCAGGAAGTAATTTTCTTAAGTTCTTATTAGTAAAGCTTCTTCTCAAGTACACAAAGAATACTTCCATCAGAGCCTGAAGACCAACTAGAAAATTCTTTGTGACCTGACAGGACGCATTCACAAACTCACAGAATATTTAGAAATATGTGCCAGTCACATATGCTTTTCACTTACATTACTTACAAACTTTATGACCTAAAGAGAAATGCTCACTATGTGAACATAAGCAGCATTAAATCTGTGCCGTGATCAACACAAGCAAGAGCCACGAACTCTAAGGTGACACCATCATATTAAAAATAAAACCATACAAATAGTTCTGGAGCATTATAAATATATCAAAGGATAATGATCTGACATCCTTTATTAATACATACACACACACTCGGAGTCTTGTACTGGATAGTGTAAAATTGTCCTTCAAAATAAGAAGCGTTGGAATCGAGTAACACACCCCCTCCATGGTTTTTTTATTGTGGTAAAAACAATATACTCTCTTAAGAGCACTTTAATAGCAAAACACATTCACATTCAAATATTTTTAAACATTTGGAGTTGCCTCTTCTCCTAAATAAATTGTAAAGAGACTGCTACTGATAAAACATAAAGCAGCTTTTGTTTCAGTAAAAATTTCCAGTAGAATTTTGCATGTATTAGCCTTCTGCAAGCACATCTACCATGATCCAAAGATGCCTTTGCCTCTTTTAGGGCAAAAATTCACTAGCCAGTCTTTTTAAAATACAATAGACTGAAACACGCTGGGTAAACAAGACTATCATCAGTTTTATCAAATTACTAACTTACTGAAACAATATTCATTGACAGTATCCTAAAATAAGTCCAAATCTCTAATGAGTCCTTAATGAAATAACAACCGTTTACCATTGTTACCTTTCAAGGTAGTTTAAGATTCACTTTTTGTCTTTCATAAGGTATTAGCTGCTCATTTTTACTTAACATGCAGCACAGAACTATAACTATCAACACAATATTCAATCCAACTAGCAAATTTACAACCAGTCTCATTATATGATGGGAGTTACTTGCCACTGAGCAGAAAATATTCATTTCACACCTTAAACATTGTAATACTACTTAATAACAGTGCTAGCTTGCCAACTATTAGAAGTCAGAGGTTTCTTTTATATACATATTTGTATACACACACAGATATATATATATACACACACACACAGAGTACTATCTTGCTTTATCATCTTGCCTCTAATTATAACAATAATACTCTGGCAGTGGTATATGGGACCACTTTAAAAATATTAATTAACTTCAGTTTTCTAAGTTGGGCTGTAATCCTCTCTGACAGAATACGATTACTATTCAGTGGAAGTCGTAGCCAACATTGTATCTATTACATGCACTTTGGACTAAGGAATATGGAGATACAAAGGCCAGCTTTAACCTCCTCTTATTTGTGGAGCATTAAAGATGGCTGAGGATTCACTACAGTTTAGGCTGGGCTAGTTTAGCACCCTGGACTGGCTCACTGAGAGATGAGTGCCGCTGGATGAGTGGAGAAGGGGTAGGAAGAAAAGGTCGGACCCCAGCTTACACTCTCGTGGAACCAGAGCCTAGCTGAAGCTGGCTCCTTCTTCAAGTTTTACCTTGGCAGGTACAACAGCTGGGGCTCTTGAGTTAACAACTTTCAGGTATAAGTGTCCTGGAATTAATGGCAGAAAGAACTCTCAACTCCTTCCTTTTGCTGATCTGGCTAAATTTTATCTTGCCTATTTTTCAGAGACTGCTTCACGGTCTCTGTATCTACACATGCTTCTCACCTAAAAACCATGAAGATTATTCTGGGTGGTATTTTTGAGCCCTTCTTTTAACTTAGATAGTATGTTGCATGCATTAGAGAACACAAATATGACAAGAAATCGAGTCAGGCAGAACCCTGAAATGGAACTGCTAACATATTTTTCTCAAAGTGAACACGCTAACTACCCTTGAAGGGTTTTGTATCATCACAAAGTAGGTTTTGTTAGAGCAGACTTACTAGAACACAGAAAATTGGAAGGATTTGTAAATCAAACCTCCCCTGTCCCACTGTGTCCCTGCAGGCACACCCTTTTTTCCAACCTTGCTCTCAGTCCAGAAGCTTCCTCTGGGTGTTTGAATCACAACAAAGTCTTTGCTGTTCCCTCTAGGTCCTTACGAAAAGTCTTTCTTTTCAACATCCTCAAGACCACGCTATTTGCTCCCTGCTCTCCTCAGCAATCTCTCAGTCTCCAGCCTGCAACAGGTTCTCCAGGCATGGTGTCCCTCCCTGCCACCCCACACCTGAGGGCTCCTCATGCCCAGCACAGCTCTGCCTGCAAGACAGTGCGACATTCCCCACCCAGCCGGCTGCAACCAGGACAAGGCAAACAGGCAGGTTCCTCCTGCCTGCCTGCCTGCCTACACCTCTTTGAAGTACAGACTCTGGTAGACTACAAGCGAAAAATGAAAAAGACGCCATCCATCATAGTTGATGAATCCAAAACAATCATGTGGTAAGCTTGTTTTATTTTACCATACTTAAGCATCAAAATCAGATGCAGTCATTCTGGTTAGCCCAAATCTTCCTATTAATTTACCAGTCAAAAGGACAAAGATTTAGCATTTGTAGCAGAGGCAGTATTTTGCTGTCTGAAAGATGAAACTACACATCTGCTGATTACCCTTCTGTGCTTTCAAGTACAAGACACCCTCTGGTATGTGCCCAAGCAAGACTCAAGCTCAGTGACAGTGCTGCAAAAAGTTGCTCAGCATCATGTTTCTTTAACTGGTGTTTACTACCAACAGAATTGAAGCATTATTCTCCTGTCAGAAAACCTCAAATTTAACTAATCCTGGCTTCGGTTTTTGACCTGAAATAACAAGCAAATAGAGTTCCATGTGGTCCATAGATCCAGTTACTTTGGAAAAGATCAGAAAGGTGATCCCTGGTGAGTTATATTTTTCAACAACATTTAGCTTAGCTGCTATGAGTTTACGTGAGAATTTCTACTTTATTGAATACTTTGGAGAAAAAAAAAACAAAACAAAACAACCTTAAAAATATTTAGGCTTACAAACATCCTGTACAAAGGATAACATCCTGTATTAGTTAAGCATTTTGAACAGCTTTCTCAAAAAAGTAATAGTCCAGAAAACAACTTTTCAGATCATTCCTTAATTAAATCCTTCATGTCCTTTAGTCTACTGACAGTTGCAATTTAGATTGTACAATACTCTTAAAATATATGGACCTGTTCTTTTGCTTTAAATAGATTATGCTGCTTATTATATTCAAACTTCTTAAAATTAGAAAATAAACATAAAAAACTACCAACCTGTAAGAAATAAATGTTCCATCAGAATCTGAGGTGTGGTGTGTGCTTCCATTTTCATTTGATCCTCCTAATACAAAAATAAAAGAAAACACCTTTGTTATAAGACAAATCCTGATAATAAATAACACAGTATTGATGAGAATTGCAATTGATTTTACCATACATGGTAACTTCAGTTTGTGACAAAAAAGTCTCAACTTTATATCTTCAAATTCTTATAGCTGGCAAGAGAGACAACTAGCCTCCATGTTCAATTTGGAGTCTGAATGTTCTGAAAATCTGAGATTTAATTTCACTTAAAGTTTTGATTGAGGCCCTTCTCAACTTATTAAACACAATTTTACTAGTATAAGGTTACAGAGCTATACCATATAAATAGGTAAGTTTGATTTTACTGACATCAAGTCAAAGAATGTAAAAGTTCATCTATTTTGTGAAGAATTTCGAGTTGACTGTATGATACCAGGTATTTTTTGTCATAGCACAAGTTCAAAGCTTCTCTGAAACTACCTAAGTAACACGTCTGCAAAACACCTTGTTTTACATCCTGTGGGCTGTTTATACATAGAACAGTGACGTTCATAGAAACCAAGGATTACAAGGAAACTTCCTCTCTATAGTAACTACTTCTATTGAAGGACTGTTAAAAGCCAGAAAGAATCATCTATTTTTCAAACCAAATTTATTCACGTCCTGTTTTATACTATTTATTCTTGCCCAACCTGCCATTTAGCTTGCTAATTCTTCTATGTCCCTGTGTATTTCCTTAATTCATTTACAGATAGCATTGCGCAGCATTGTGTCCTCTGTTCTGCTTACTTAAATCAAGTTCTTTTAGTCTTTTTCCTAAATGAGGCTCCTTATTCCCCGTTTTGTTTAAATCAGTCCTTCTTACACATAGAAAAGAAGGGACAGGAGCTGTAGACAGCATACTAGAAGTTTAATCAGTTGATTCTTTGGACAGTGGTTTTCTTCTCTATCAAAAAAATCTTGCTCAATACAGTCTGTAGTCACGCCACACCATCTTGCAGTTTCACAGCCATCCTTAATCAACACTCCTACATGTTTACCCTCCATTTTTATTTACAAAAAGAAGTTTGCAGTTTACAGTAAAAATTCTTGCTAGTACAATACTGTATTTCACACTACTTTGTGCTGTTCCTAGTCCTCTTTTCCTCAGAAAGGACCAGTCCTACCTGAATACTCTATTTGCGCTTGCACTGGATACTACCTTCTAATATTTTTTCTTCATAAAAGTCCATCAGTGCAGTCTCTCACTTTGTGGCAAGACAACAAATGAAAATATTGGATAAGGTCAGTTCCACCACAAACTCCACTAAAAATAATTCTTTCACTAAAATCTGCATTTCTCCATTCATCTTATAATTACCATACTTCACTAATCCCCATCCTTTCTATTTCATAACATCTCCTGTGGCACTACATCAGATGATTTACTGAGGTCCAGATATACTTAACGTATTTCCTTAATGTATATTTTGAAAGGCTAGCAGGTTAGCTGGGCACAATCTCCTGTTCAACAAAAAGACCGCACTAAAAGTTATGCCATTCGCTTTTCTCTCTTACTTCTTCCTTAAAAACTTTTCTAAAGCCCTGCACAGATAATAGTCAACCTATGTAGCTGCTTTGCTATCACTTTTTTTTCTCTTAATCTAAGTACAGGTACTACACTTCCCTTTCTTCAAATATATGCTATCAGCCATGAACTAAAAGACTAAAAAATTGTTCCATGCAGCAGTATTTGACAGACTTGAAAGACATTTACTCTGCAAGTCAGAGGCTTTAATCCTTATTGTATGTGCTAATTTATAGTATCTACCCAACACCCCCTTTTATTTTATTTATTTATTTTCAGGCCTTTGCCTGAAATTTTGTTTTTACGGAAAATTAAAACTTCTCCGGTTTAGACCATACCTGGATTACATTTAATATCATTTGTCCATTCGTACTGCACAATGGTTCTAGTTTTCTTCCCCAGAAAGCTTCTTTACATAGCGAAGTAATATTTTCTTGTTAATTTAAATTCCTTTTTTATGGTCTAATTCAACTTAACTTTTGCTGATTGTCACTATAACCCCACACTTTCTGATATCCAGGAGGTAGCCTTCTTTGCAGATCAAGCTGGTTTTCTGTTTCTTTCAGGATTTTTGCTCACTCCAGACATTCCTTAAAAAATACTTAATCATTCACTTTGGCATAGAACTTTCCTTCCAAATGTTTTTTCTCAGCTAATTTGGAATGCATTTTTTTTATTAACTTTTGCACCTTTGTCTAAAATAAATCCCAAACCTCTACTACATTTTAGTCTAAAATCGCTCAGTCCAGTTGATTTCACTAATTAGCTCTCTCAATTTATTTTGAAAATGGAAATCCTACTTAATCAATCTGCTTTTTGTTTACTAAATTTAACTAAATTAACAACACCAGATATTTCATCCAGGAGTCGACCCTCCTGTTATTAATAACCATCTGTTCCTTTTTTTCTTGTATCTTGGAAAATAGTCTCCCATATTGGGACAATTTTAAGCAACACGCTTTTTCATATATTCCCCATCTCCACATCTGATCCTGAGCATTCAGAGAAATGAGTGAACTATGTTCAGTCTCTTTTAAAGCCATATGGCTAGGTGCAGTGAAACTGGGCAATTGTTCATAGGGACACAGCACATCAAAATGGGTCCTGAATGCACTACTGCACTTTATTTACACTTAGACAACTCCTAAGCATTCACCTATCACACTAGTCAGACTGAAAAAGAAAACTCRTTCACAATGCTAAGTTCATATGCTGAAAAATCTCTTTTGGGACTCTTTTCAAGAATGGTAACACAATCTTCTTCCTTTCTGAAGAATGAGGTTTAAGAATATCTCAAAAAATGCAAGGCCTTTATCATCTTTCAACTAAACCATTTGTGCTGCTTGAAGAGTCAACAAAGTTTCGCAAAGAAAACCAGAATCTTGGTGATAAAAGTTGTTCTTTCATCAGGATCCCACAATCAACATTTGGTGGGATCCTGGGTCTGCTACATCCACTGAGCTGTCCTTCACAAACTACTCGAAGCGTAGCTTGCTTTATTCTGAAGCACTCTCTCAGAAGACAGTAATTTCCTTTATTTAAACGACTGCCACAATACTTCAGCATTCTTAATTGTACACCCGTTGTTAATAAATCTCTCAAGTTATTGTGGGGGGTTTTTTTTTGAGAGCTGCTTTTGCTGCTCCATCGTATCATTAGCAGCAGCTACCACAACTGGATAGGACTAGGTACATTCAGCTCTCAAAACCAGGACTTAGTGGAGCGGGCATTTCTGTCGTCGTTTTCTAGCTCCATCCCCTTTAAGACAGGTATGTCTGTTATGACATCTTGAAAGATGATTTAGATGTCTTTCATTGAAAGTGATAAAAATGATAAAGCAAAGTGCAAAGTATTCATCGACTTAAAAGAAGATTCCCTAAATTTTACCTACTTTTATCCAAAAGGCTTTCTAGCAAATCCTGGTAAGTTTTCATAGTCAGCAATACTTGAGAACAAATGGGACAGGTGCTTCACTAACTAATGACAATAAGCTGTGGGAATCCATGCCCTGGATCACCTCTCATCAGGCAAGTTCCAGTTTTTCCTCCTTTTGAAAGGTATGGTGAACTCCCACTAGAACAGATAGATTACTTGTATCTTCTTCAGTGATAATGATCCAACCTTCTGGTAAAATTAGGATGTATACTGAACAGTTATGAATATAAGATTCGTGATGCTGGTAATGGAATTTGCAGTCTCCTTTAAAAATCCTAATTGATTCAGTATTATCCTAATCTTTAGATCCTTTCTGAGACTCAAAAATGGGAAGAAGGGCTCTGCTGAAGAAACAGAGAATGCTCTACCAACCCTGCCCCACACCTCCTGAAAAGGTTTTCAAACTTCAAATGCAAACGCTAGGGAAAAAAAACCCGATAGAATAAATCTTACCACACTTTCAGAGGAAAGAGAAGGGAAACAACCAGTACCATAACAAGCATCAGTATCAAAGTAAGCACGGCTAAGGTACCCAGCTTTCAGCACCAGAGCAGTCACTGGTTTTAATACAATAATAAAATAAGGCAGGATCCTTCCAAAGGGACTGAAAATCATTTGGATATCTTTCTTGCTGCTGCTTTAACTGGAGAAACTCCCTCTCCTGGGAATGAACACTTTCTCCTGAAAGAATTCAATTCTATTGCGCTATTTTAGTAAAGGCTGTTCTTGTGCCTGGAGACCAAGGGCTAAAGGGAGCTGGGGCTTGGGTAGCTGGGACCTGGTACTACTGGACACAGCTGGAGGCTGTTTCAAGAGAATTCGCGTAACTTGAAATTGATGCTTTTACTAACCAGTCAAAAAGAACATTTCAGCTGTTTTCTGTGAGGTGCAAAAACTCAGCACAGGACTTCTGACGGAGAAGGGCTGGGATACTATCATAACCAGCTGCAAGTCTATGAAGACAGGAAGCTTGAGTGACATCCCCTTACTCTATGGATATACTCCTACTTTTAAAAATAATTGAACTCTATTGTTTTTTTCTTTTGAAAATACGTTTTGATACTGAAGAAATGTCTTTACATATATACATATTCCTGTGTGTATGTATACACACATATGCATGTCTACGTGTGGGCACACATGTATATTTATATAGTGCTAACCAATTTACCAATCTTGTGTCAGCTATGAAAGGGTTTTATGGCTGGCAGTTTAGRAATTGGTGATAAAAGTGATCCTACTTAGGAAATCAAACTGCGCATTCCCCTGCTTACAAGTGTCAAAATGGAGACATACCTCTCTGCTGACGACTTTGCACTCTGCTTAATATTTTCTTTGTATTCTAATCAAAGGTTAAAATGTTGTTAAAAAACAAAATTTATTTAACAGTTGTGAAAATTTAAGTTCAGGTTGATATAAAACACTCAATCATTAATGCAGTGTTTTATGATTAGAGACAAGGAAAATTTTAACACAAATATATGCTTGCAGTCTCAGGTTGTCAATTCTTATAACATGACTTCCAAATTCCATGCTATATTCATTTTCAGCATATTTAAAGCTTAATAATTTAATGATTTATCCAATTTTAATTTATACTTTCAAAACCACTTTGAACAATCTGAGGTGCCACTGGAGATCATAACAGTGGTCCTGGTTAAGTCAAATAATAATTATAGCGCTTTCACTTTAAAGATGAGATTATTTTTAATTATTGAGTGAAGTACTTGAGGTACCATACTTATATAATTACGCTACTCATTAAATGGTTATTGAAAGCTGAAATGTAATTTTAATGACAGCTACCTATTTTTCTTTGCACACTTTATAGATGACAGATCAGTCAGGAATTCTAGTTTGCTCAAAAAATCCTTGCAGCTGCACTGGTTCTTTCAGGTGTAAAACAATTAAGCTGTGCTTATTTTAAAACTTTAAACATTTTTTTTCTCAAATCATATTTATACGATATACAGGAACTAGTAAAAAGAGAACAATAATGCATGGATATTTTTTCTTCTTCACAATAACACCAAAATTCTGGTCCTAAACTATATACATTCTAAACAATATCCCCCAAAAACTAGTGACAATACAAATATGAAAGAATGATTTTAGTCAAAATGTGTTCCTCATATAAGGCAAACAAAAAAAAATGCTTAACAGATTGCAGACCTTTATTGTGAGTATAAAGGGGTAATCAACATACAATAAGCTTTTTACTATGCATTAAAACTATATATAATGCCACGAGACTCCTTTGCTTTTTGTAACACCAAGGTTCACAACTCTTCAAGCATAAAATTCCTTCATACTGTTTACTCCACAGATAGATATTCATCAAAGTGATCTGGATAAAATTTATTCTAATATGTAGGAATCGCTGACAATTGACACCACAGAGTTGTGGTCTCAGAAATGAGCACCTAAAGACTCATGTTCTGTATTTTAATCCTTTACACGCAATGTTTGAAATTCAGCATATCTGTCCATTGTTCCAAAGGCCGGTATCTTGTTCAAATTAGGCTTTCCTTTTTCACAACGAAAACCAAACAGAAGAGTAAATTTGTTTCATTAACAATATTAAAGCAAAGATTTCTGAGTTTGCTGTATGGGGAAAAGGCAATAAAGTTTTGAAGAGGGAAAAACTGCTTTGTTCCTTCAATCCCCTAGTTGAAATTAATTATAGCAAATGTTTATGAAAACATCTGTTCCATACAGTTATAAATTCTTAATTTTAGCATGGGCGATTCCAGGCTCCTCTATTATTTTGAAAGAGAGCAGTCTGACAATTGAAAGGTTTACAAAAGAGCAGACAATTTGCATTTCTACAGCACCAAATATGCAGTTTGGAAAGTCTTCAGGATCTGTGCAGCAAAGAAAAAAAAAAATACAAAAAGACTAAGACGACGGAAGCTTTCTGATTTGGGTCCGCTGATGGACCAAAATGGCAGTAGGAGGAGAAAAAATAAAAATAAAAGGAGAACTAATCCCAAAACATACGGCAAATTGAGATTTTACTACATAAACCAGATCTTTAAAAAGTAAAACGTAGCGGAGCTATGGATTTCTCTGTTATGTATTTTGATAGATTCCCGAGGAGGGAGGGAGGGAAGCTCACGGCATTGCGCCTTCGTGTCAAGAGAGGGTGCTGCAGAGTTTAAGATGATGCAGTCGCTGCTCCCCTTCTGAAGCTCCATCCTTGGTACCAGCAGCCCCTACGCTACAGACAATCTTTCGGACTTTTTACATAACACCCTTGCAACTACAGTGTTAAATTCAATTTACACCAAATAAGCTTTTAAAATTATTAAATGGAGCAAGCTCGAAGCAGTGCACAGAAACTGAAAATAATGCCTTCAGCTGAAGAATTAAGTGCACAGCACTTCTGATATTTATAAAATAATTATTAGGCTGGAAAGTTGAAGAACATTTCACTCTGAGCAAGTTGTTTAAGTTTTCTGAAATAAATATGATGCAACTTTTTGGTGGGCAATCTTTTAAGTTCAAACCTAACTCTCTATCCTTTGCTTCAAGTTCATTTAGCATTAGATGCATACTTTGAATGCATGCGTTGCTTGGTACAGATGTTTTGGTAGCATTTTAATTTCAACAACTGTGCCCTAAAATGTTATATTTTGCCATGAATGAAATAAAAAATTATACACTATGATAATTAGCGATATATGCAGATAATTAACTGTGAGACTTTGCCATTAGAAGTACAAAAGTCTTACATAGGCTGAAATATTTCATTTATCTTTCAATAGTAATATGAGAAAAATATATTCAGCATTAACAGTGTTTTTTCCCCTTTAAGCTTATTTGAGTTAGGAAAGGAACACAATCGTAAAACACAATACAGCGCCCGCTCATATGCCAATCTTGCGATAGTGAAAGCTGGTCACTCTGGAAAATAGGTAAGGAATGCTGATACCAAGGGGCAAAACCAAAGCCTGTTTTAGCCCTGCAGAAAGCTGCTGAACAATATGATAGGCAAACACATTGGTTTGCAGTTATGAACAAAAACTTCTGGAGATAATAAGAATATCTCATATTGCACATTGCTCAAACCCAGTCAATTCCAGTGTCTTTTGGATTGCTGATTTACGACAATCAAGTGGCATCTTCTATGATCTTTGCATACAAAATCACAATTGCATATGTGTATACGCATATATGAGTAAACTCTGTGTATTCTCCAGGCAAAATCTCTGAAATAATTTTGTCTATGCACTTCAGTTTAAATCAAGACACATAAAAATAAGAGGGTTTCCATTTTAAGTGAAACTGCTTCTGAGTGCTCACAAATCTCAACACCAACCCTGTCATTAGGTTAGCCTGTAAATTAACATACCGCTTTTCCACATGTAAAATGTATGTATGAAAAAGTGTGGATGGGAAAAGATACACAAAAGTCTACATGACTGATTTTTAAATTAGAATGTAGCATCAGTGTTTAAGAAATGTAGCCCCTTGCAGTTGAATTTACAAAAAAATCAACAATAAGTATATTCAAAGGACTTATTTATAATATTTCTTTTCCTGATGAAGCTTCTGTGTTTACCAAAATAGGCTGAGCTATACACTGTACTCTAAACTAAATACAATAAAATACATAGAATAAGGAATTTTGCTCTAATACCACTGAACTAATTTATAGGAATGCTTAAGAAGAATTCTCAGGTGATTGCAAGGTACTGAAATCTTAAATAATTTACATCCAGAAGTGTTTTAATATAATCTCTTTGAGCATGATGGGAAGGCCAAGTTTAACTGTGATGCTACTAGTGATTTAAACACTTCAGAAAATGCATGTACATGGAAAAATAGTTTGACTTCTCGTTTAGTGGGAACCATACAATACTAGCTTATATAAGCAAATGTGACTTCCACTGAAGTTGATAAGCATTTAGTCCAGTAATGCCTGGATTGAATTTTTTACCAGCAGCAGTAAGACTGGTAAAAGAAAACATCCACAGGATAAAGTAAAATGTGATTCTTCTAACTTTTTTTTCAGTTACTGTTTTTCCTAGTGTACCTGTCTTTGGTCCATTGTAAATTATGTCCACTTCTGTTCATTCGCTCAGTACTACAGCCTGTATCTGCTACTTAACCTAGCTGATCATTTTCCATGTATAACTTAAACAAGTTCCTAGGTCATCACCAAATGTGACTCAAAAGACTCCAGGATAAGATACAAACATTTTAATGTAGTCTGATTGAAGCTGTATACCTAATAAATAATATCATCTCTAACTTCAGTAAATTCTTCAAGAGCATATACACTTAACAAAACAGCAAATTAGCAAAATTAGCAAAACAGAGGATAGAGTAATCCAGTATAACTAGGGACAAGTAGCACAATTAGACTTTGCACAGAAAGAAAAAAATCTTAGAAGCTGCCTGGCATCGTCGCTAGGAACTTACGTCCCATGATATACAAATGCCGAGTGACTTATCACTTGCATCCAGAAGAATTTAGCTAATTTTAACTTATAAACAGCCTAAAAGGCCTTTGAGCTATAAATTGCAATAATCTAAAGATGGCAAGAGGCAATAAACATGAGTTAATGACTCAGCATCCTCCTGAGATAGCACTGGTCATGCAGCTTTGCTTAATCTTAGACATGCACAATCACTGTAAAAAGGTGGTCTCCAGAGACCATTTACACTGACAATAAGAAAAACATACCATCTCTTTATATGTTTGAAGGCTACTATTGTCCTTTAATTTACTTCTATTACATCCTATTTTTAACCACATTTCTATCTTATAGATAGATGAAATCCTTCTGTTTGGGATAATAAATCATATGTAAGTATAGTTTGATTTTCCTATTCAAAAGCAGTAATGCATATTCCATTGAGTCTAGGAAAAAAATGGAGCTGAAAAACATTGAGCAGAAGTTTTCTAACATTCTGTTGTTTTGCCAAGATTAAATGATAGAAGACGACAAACGAGAAAGGATTAAGTGCTCTTTTATTGAAATAGAATTGCCCTTTCAACAAGAAGCTAGCTGCTCTTCAACTGAGAATAACAGGTTTATCAGGAGAAAGGCCAGTCTGGCCAGGAAGCCACGCGGTAGTGATACGCAGCCTCACCTCCTAAAGCTGGGGAGGTGGTCTCATGACAACCAGGGCCAGAGGTTAAAAAGAGCAGGAGCAATTCTGCTTGGTTTCTTTACTGTTTCTTATCAAAGGAAGCTACTACACCAGGCTGATGACTTACAGCGCTACTGGTGGACGTCAAAGGCTTCTCCTGAAAGCAGAATGTACTTTCTTGGACCGTCTTCCTTGAGTGTAAATACGTTTAGGAACACTGTGAAAATCATACCGCTTTCCTTTGCCCAGCACATACACACAAAGAGGTTCAGTCTGAAATCAGAGCACCCATGTGGCTACTGTGGTGACACACGCGTAACTAGCTGCTTGCTTATCTGGAAGGGGATAACAGACACCACTTACGGCTAGGAGGCAACCAGAAAGAATAAAAGAAGGAGCACTGCTGCTGCAAAAGGAAACATGGAAATTTAGGCACACGAGAAACTAAAAGGCAGCGGAGCTACTTGGCATCCCGTGGAGGGGCTGGCACTACCCCTGAGAGCCTGCAGCTGAACTGTGGGTTTTGGCTCTGAGGAAGAGGAAGCAGATGAGAAGCTTGAAGTTAGGAAGTTGTCACAGAGATGCAAGACTGGGCAACGCCTGGACTTCCCTCAAATGCTACAGTTTTAAAAGTACACAGTAACAGGTGAAGAAAGTCCCACATGAAGCAACGTGGGAAGCAGCCAGTTACTAAAACGCCCAGGGCAAGGGAGAGGCACTTGGGCACCCACAGCATCCCTGTCACCCCAGGAAGCTCAGCTCCTCTGGCTCCTTCCAGCTGCAGCCACCTCCTCCCCTAGCACAACTCCTTTTAGCACTGCTGGAAGCAGTCAGATCTGTAGGTCCGACAGGCTACTTTGGATTTATATCAACATAAACTGCCGGATAATCTGTTAAATTACTTAGAAATAGGATCCTGCTTATATCTATTGAAAAGACATGTTTTTAATAATGTATCTATGTAACACATTTTAGCAGCATTACACACACACAAAAGTAGAGAGATAACCAATGGTTTATTAAACTATGAACACAACATATTAGAAATGCGTATGATTTTTACTTCCTTTATCCATCATTCATAACACAACAGAAAGCACATTTTTTCATTCCTTAACAAATCTATTGTGTGAACGATTTTGAAAAAGCAACTTAGTCTCTGGGTAAAGTTTAAAGATGTTCCATCAGTAGCAGAGTCTCGAGGTAAGACAATTCACAAGTGCACTGTTGTTAAACAAAGAATCATGTTAGGATACCTTCACCTTATGATAGCACCAGTGCCTGGCAAACTTGAGCAAGACTGACTGAGAAAAACCCCGACAACTTGAAGACAACCAACACTGCCACACAGACTCAAATACTCAACCCTGAAAGGGACGTTCCTGCTGCCAATGGAACCTGCCTTATCCTAATCAAATTAACTATACAGAAGGAACCTGCACCAGAAAGGGACACCTGAGCTGAAAGCCGCCTAGCTTGGTTTTATAAGATGAAGCCAGGAAGCCCTAGACTCCTAATTTGAGGCTGTCTAATTAAGGCTGCTAATTCTCAGAATACATTGTGTATCCAGTAGACCCATACCTCAGAGAACATGAAATGGAGCAGTACCCTACATTTTCTATAAATTTCTCTGATGAAAAAACATGTCACCAAACAGTAGAAAAGAAGTACTGAGCTAGAGCTTTTAAACTGCCAAATCAAAATACGCCAAAGCATAATGAAAACACTAGATTTTAATCAAAATTCTTTTAAATCAACCTTTAGCTAATTTGGAGAGCACCAACTGTGTACTTTGCTGGTGCAAAAGCAGATGCATGTTGTGAATGACGGATCTAGAAAAATTTGAAGAGCAAAGGTATATATGCATTAGCAGTAAACTCTAGATGTCTAAGAGATTAAAGTCCACAGCTACATCAGAATATAAAAATATATCAAATTGACAGCCGGAATGACAAAACACTTCTATTTACTACAGTGCAAGGTAGTTTGTCGAACAATGGTCCCTCTGTTGTATATACTAAGAAAGAAACTCCCCACAAAACATTTCTGTGAAGAAGTATGTAATCCATCACGGGACAGATTTCTGTTCTCCACCCTTGCCCTCCTGTGAGGAGGACGAGTAGCGTGAATCCCTGGTGGCACTTCAGAACGGAACTAAGGATGCAAGTACGAAGCACTTGGAGACATAAGAAATACGAGATTTCAAAAACGCAAATTAGACAAGTATGACTAGATCTTGCAGACAACAATTATACTGAAGTTTTTTAAAAGGTTGATGATTTAGTTTACACAATAATAGGATAAATGTTAAGTAGTAGTCAATTTTTCTAGACAGTTATCCCAGTTCTCTAAGATAGAAAATGTGCAATACCATTTAGCCAAAAAGAAACAGTCTGAGTGCATGACAAAAATGTCACCCAGCATCAGAGAGCATCAGCTTTTTGACTTTGGATTTTTGACCAAGTACTTACTACCTAAGGAAAATGTGAAAAGGCGTGTTTCATGTATGTAGTTCATATTAAACCACAAAAATAATCATCTGCAGAGCAACAGAACAGTCCTGAGGGACTACAAATTCTAAAATATTTTCACTTTTCTTCTGATTTCACCTTCCAAATTTTGGGCGTGGCCATGACTTGCTATGCTGTATGACAGGTGTGGTACCCCTCCATCCAACTGGAGAGGAGAAAGAGCTCTGATCCAGAAACTTTGACTCTTCCATACTAGAGCTCTGCATTCTCAGCAGGTATGACACTGTTACCTCCAACACTGCATCCAGATGGCACAGACCTCAAGTGATGTGAAAGGAACAGGTCTGCACAAGGTCATTTAGGCATATCCATAGCATGGTATTAGAGACTTTGAAGTACAGGTGCAGAATTTACACACATACTGTGGGAGCGAAATTCAAGACAACAGCTGTCTTTCTTGAGCACAGGCATTATTTGAAAAAGTACTATATGCTGTGACTGCAGGTTGTAAGACAGAGCAAGAAAGAATATATACGTCTGAACAAGTTTTCTGTTTCCTCTCATTGGAATGACAGTGAATAAAGACGACGAAAATTACAGCATGTGAATACTAGTGTAATTACTGAATAGTTCCCCACATAATTATGCAAAACAGATCTATCCATAAGTTAATGTAGCCATTTTCTTTTTGAAACAGAATTTTCATGCCATCCATCAGTCACCCCAAAACACAAACCTTAGATGACTTAAATACACAGAATTTACTCATTTGGTCTGATATAAGCAATGCATGTGAGTGGAAATAAAGGTTTAATGAAACAAAGTAATGTACACCACTAGGGAAAACACATTTTGCCCAAAGAAAAAACTAATGTAAATAAGTGGAGACTTGACTACTTGATAAATATAGCCCCAAAGGTTATATGTTTACTGAAAGACTATAAATATTGTACGTGATGTAGATTTTTTTTTATTTGACTAGAAACATTAATTGCTTTCTAAGTACAATAATATTCTTTCCTTTCAAACTGTGAGGTCTCATTTCTTTTACTGCAACACGTAACCAATTACCTAACAAAAATGTTTACATTAATCACAATGACTCTATATTTTAGTTTTTATACCACCGATTTTATTTTTGCTTAGAACTGAACTCCCTCAGGCAATCTTTCGTGCCAACTGTTAATTTCTATCAGTGATAAAGTTCCCTTAAGCTTCTTTTAACATCTACTGGACATGACCTCATAAAATTTAATGCCATTCATTAACCCCAAGCACTTAACTTTACACAGTAATGTCAGGCATCTGACTTTTCAGTGCATGAGAAATCCAAGTGGGAACTGTTTGAGAGATACAAATTACAAATCATTTGAGTAGTAGAAAGAGCGGCAATGAACAGTATTAAAGGGTGAATCAAGACTTGAGCAAAAGTAGGGTTCTTGCAATGCCTTCTATCGAGAATTATAAAACATTTCTACAAACAAGGAAGAGGCTGCAACGTGATCGTTTTGGCTTGTGAGGGGACTGAAATTCAGAGCTGGGGCTGAATGCCAGATTTTTAACACTGTCTGAAGGAGGTATGACGCGCAGTCATGTTTTCTCGGGTGTCCAGTAGCCTTCAGGCATTTCGGAGGAGCACAGGTGCTAGGACCACCTTATGTTCTACAATGGCCACGCACCAGCAAGACTGGGGTAAGCCAGAAGCAGCAGTTTCTTCAAAGTGCTCCTCCCTTTCTTCCTGCAAAAGCCTTGCCTAGGTTTAGCTTTAGAGTGTGGTTGTTCTTCTGATTTTGGTTATGTACCAAGAAAGCTTTCGGAGGGACAGCACTGTTTTTATTTTCCCTGAGATGCACAGATGGGTGATGTCTGCTTAACTCATTTAACCATATTTCCCAGTGGCTTCACACATGTTGGAGGAAATGTGGAAAATTCTAGAGGTGAATGAAAAAAATACTTAGCAACAATTTTCTGGTTTCTCTTGGGCCATTCAAGGACATTCCTTGTGGGGAATGGAAACTGAGTGACAGCCTGTCAAGGCCCTGACTGTAAAAAGGGCATATTGTTAGGAAGGAAAAAAAAAAAAAAAAAAAAAAAAAAAAAGTGGTTTATCTTCTATTTCTGTTGGCTCAAGAGATATCTAGGCATCCTCTGTGAAAAAGGACAGTGCTATGCAGCTAGAAACATGGTCCATCCGACTTCCTGATAGCAATCTGCTTATTCAGCTCTGTTACGCAAAATCCCCTCCCCTAGTCTGTACACCAGGCTAGCTCTTCCTTGGTGTCACAGGCTGTTACATTCTGGGTTAAGCAGTTGATGCTGCTGGAGCAGGGATCAACTTAACATTTCTATACAAATTATACAAGGTAGCTATAAATTGCTTCATGAGAACCCACGTGAGATTTGATGCTGATGTCTCTAAGTGCTACAAGTTTATTTATTTATTTTTAAGCAGCAAAAAGAGCCGGCTTTCAGAACTAAGCAGTAGCTCCTGAATTTACTGATCTTAACTGGAAAATATATTCTCTGCTACCCTATAAATCTAAGCAGATGGAAGTCATTTTGCTCAAGCTTTATTTCCACAGAAAGGTATCTCTAAGCAAAAGGCAGGTATTACAGAATTGAGGTTTTCACATGTGAACAACTGTGATCTCCGATACCAGCCCCATCTCCAATTTCTCAGAATGACTATTTTAGCTATAAACCACACATAACTAAAATCTACAGTCAATACACACTTCATACTATTGAAAATGTTTTTTCATCTTGCCTGCCACTGGTCCAAGATCACTTTAGCATAATTACAGTGTGATGCAACATCAGTAAGTGTGCATCAGTTGGAAAAGTTTTTATTGCCTAATAGCAGGGAATGGTAATAAAGCAGATGTACACCAGGCCACATGACAATGGCAACCAATTGGTCTGTATTTGGCAAAGCAAAGTATTAATGTTTTATAAACACAAAGTATGTTATATACTTCTCTAACAATACGGATGTAAATCTCTGCACAGCATAAACACTTGTGCTGATCAACATAAAGATACTGCTGTGATAGGTACTTTGAAGTTGTAGATAAGAGCTCAAGCTGTAAGATGCCAACAAAAATGGAAGTTTATAAAGAATCACTGCCAGACTCTTAAATGTAGTAGCACTTGTGGGACTTTCTGTAATATAAATAGTAATTACCTTCAATGCAGAATGTATTTGCAAAAATAAATATACTGGTGCATATACCAAAACTCACAACTCCGTTTTCTACTTACGAAGCAAACTTTAAATTCTGTAAATTCTGAGTAGAGCAAACCCCGAAATAATCTTTTGCTCAACACCACCTAATACGCAGTGCCCAAATATGTATATACATGCATGCACATACACAACCGCTCCAATATACATACGCAAACACTACAATCTTAGTGTGAGGGCATCTACCCTGTAGACAATTCAATCAATCTCTCAAGTGACACCCACACGTGCCTGCACACACAAAAGCAGATGTGGCATTAAGATTTACAAAGTTATTGAAACTTTTAACAAGTAAAACGCATCTTTACTTAGCTACACCAGAATGAGGAATAAAGGGGTTTACATATGTTCCAATTCTAAACCTATCAATCAAACCCATGTTATTCCTTTGGGAGCTTATTTACATGCATATTTATCAGCCTCACATGCTAATTCCCTGCTGTTTTATGCCTGCGAGGCATGTTTATGAGTCATAATTGTTGATCTCATTTGATGTATTTCACTGAAGTAAGACATTATTCAGTTATGTGGCCTAATGTCAATGAATTACGATGACCTGATCTTCGAAATGCAACTTGCTCTTTAATTTTTATTAGAGCATAACTTATTCAGAAGAAGAAATACACTAAAATGGAAGGTTACATGCTTTTGTAGTGGTTTTACTTAAACATCTTATTTTTGAAACACTCCTCCCTACCTCTAGGCAAAGTTTTAAAAGTGCAAATCGTAAACACCAAATTAAAAGAATTCTTGCCTGAAAATAGTACATATTTCTCAGAGCGGGACATTTTATAGGTGTTTTTATTTTGTTTTAACCAGCCACAAGACAGGCCTTTGGAGCATTGACATATGGTTTGTAAAAGGAAGAAAACCAGACCGAATCCAAAGCCCTCAAATTGTGCTTTGCCTTAACTTCATCAAAACTGGAACCAGATACAGACTTAGGAGCAGGTGCTAAATGAGAACTACTAAAGTAAGTTAAAAGTCCCAAAACTGACTCATCACCTTTGATGCAAAATGGTGTCAATTTATAAACAGGAAACCACTTGATCATCAAAGAACAGACATAAGCAGGGGAATAATTACAAGGTGCACAAACTTCATTGTGGTGGCTTGGATTGAGCCATCAATGCCTATCTAGGTGGCAAGCCAGAAGGGGCACTGGCAGGTGGCTGAACATGGTACTTACACAATTCTGCTCCTTTCACAAAGACCCATGCCAGTCTTCCAACGCCTCAAGTAATCTTTAAAGGTTTAAATTACTTAAAAAAAAAAATCTGATTAATAAAATTTCTCAATAATCATGCCTTTTTTCCTAACGTGATTATAGCATGATGGAATCAAATCAATAAAGTAACTGGTTATTTTTATTCTCTTGCAGCAAAGACTTGGTATCATCATAGTAAGCACCCACGCTGTAGGATCCATAGTGTGAGTGGCCCTTTATGCTAGGCTAACAGAAAATTACCACTCCACACATAATTTACTACATGATTTTCAGATGTCACCACTTCCTGTCTTAAGATTCAGTATTGTTTTAATGCAATTATTATCATTTTGTTATATACACCAAAAGTAACTATCAATTGACAATTGATTTCAGCTTCACAAAGATCAGAAGTATTTGACTTCTGTATTTGAGTTAAGAGATTGTCACAGTTAATACAATGTTCAATTTGAATTCATCTTTATGTATTAATAAAAAAAAAAACCACTTAGGTATTTTAAAAAGTTTCAAAGTTGCTGCTCTGAGCTACAGCTTTAGCAAGGAACAGAGTAATATGCAAAAAAAGAAAACTGTCTTTAGCCAAGTAATGCAAATGCCAGATACCAAATGCAGGCTCATTTTTCCATAGGAATCTCAAATTGAATCTGACAGATATGAGTAAGTGTCTTTGAAATCGCAGAAAACCTGCAAGTATCTTCCTAAATTTGCAATATCTAGAGGAGTTGTAGTATCATAAATATCATATTAATTCCAAGATGAAAAATCTGCAGCAGATTTTTCATGTCCAGAATTAAATCTGTGGTTTTCATTTATTGCTGCTTTTATGAAAAAAAATCTTTTTTTCCTGCAAAAATTAAATATATGAGAAAGAGCCACAGACCATTTAATACAGGCTTTATATGCTATTTTTTAAAAAAGCCAAGGAACATTTAATACAGGGTTTATATGATATTTTTCCAAATCAGAAATTTGCTTCTGAAGTATGTTACAACCCAGCTTCTTAAAAAAAAAAAAAAAAAAAAACTTCACTTGAACAAGTAGTTATTCTAACGGCACAGTTACAAGGGTGTAACTTTAGTTCATGCAAATGCCACAACTAAAATAAATATAAATTTATAAAACACATTAAATTTAAGCCTGCAGAAAAATGTCTATTTTAATTCCAGAACTTTTAAAACAGAAGTTTTCACTAGTTAAAGTCACAAGAACCCCAAAACAGAGCTAGAGTCTTCCACAGTATAAGCTCTGATTTACATCCCTTCTTTCTTTCAAATTCAAATAAGCAAAAGACACAAACTCATCTGCCAGGGTTTGTTTTGTTTTGTTTTGTTGTTGTTTTGTTGTTGTTTTTTTTGTTTTTTGTTTGTTTGTTTGTTTTTGTTTTTGTTTTTGTTTTTGTTTTTAGAGTAGCAACGATTAATGCTACACTTTTTCTGGCAATCAAATCTCAATCTTAGTGTAGCCAATAATGTTGCGGCCACCTAGCTGTGATAATTCAGAATGGAGCTTTGTACACTTTTGCAAAGGAGTATTTTCTTTCGTACTTCAATAAAGAATGAACCAATATTGGGTCACAGAAGTTTGGAGGTGGCCCTGTGGCTCAGTATGCTTCTCTCTTCCATTAAGATAACATCTGTTCTGGCCACCAGTCAGCAAATCAAATTTGATGAGAATTCATCTGAGTGCAAAGTAGAAATGCCCACTAATGGACAGATTTATGTTCCGTTGCTCCGCCCTTTAAATATTTCAAATGAAAAGTAAACAAAACCAACAATGGTATCTTCAAATATTATGACTAACATATAGAAAATGTACCCCACTGTAATGAAACTCAAACATTTTCACATTATTAAAAACATATTTGCACGTGTATTACATGAGCACTCTATCCCTTCAATTGCACTTAGTACTGCAACACTACACAGTTCATTTTTCCTAAGGTTAAATCATTGATTCCATTACAAATCCAATTTCTCAGAAGAAAAGAATTATCACCACTATAAAAGCTTTATCTGGATGAAGTTTGTGCCTTTTAACTTCTAGGAAGATCAAGAATAATAATTTGTAATGGGATATCAAAATTTTAGTGGGGAAATTTATCATACAGGCTACTTGCTAATATTTTGGTTACATGGTCCCAGTTGCACTAAACTGAATGGGATTTGTTCAAAAATTTGAGTGCAGTCTTCCTATCCCAGAGTTTATGTATTATTGTTTATCACTCTAGTATCCAAGCAGAAGCATTTAACTGCCAGCTGTTTGTACAGAATTAAGATATTTAACAGAAGAAAATTAGAGCAGGTTTTTTTTAAGTGGCCATTATAGTTTACTTACATTAAATTTAATTTTTAACCTTCCCACCTACTTTCCATGAAATATCAGAGACAGGTATTCCATTTACCTCAACAGTAGCTGCAGGGTAAACATGAAGGTACCACCGTGTTCACTGATTTGCAAGGTACATCGAGCAGTATGTCAAGCCAGCTAATGCCCCCAGTATCTAATAACATAATGCAACATTAAAAGCAGTATGTAGTGCTTACTTTAAAAAACTCTCTTAAGAAGTTTTAGTATTCTCCCTCTTCTTAAGACAGGAGCTGGCAATGCTGAGATACAAAATAGTGAAATAAACAAGCACAAACAAATCAACTTTGATAACTATTTCATTAGGCTGGAGTAGCATTCCTTAAACTTGTGGCCAAATCATGTTTTAATAGTAACACCCATATATATCTGTACTGAACCACCATTTACTAAAGTTTAGGGAATAGTTTAACATACTCAAAACATTTTAACTTTATTTGATTACTCATAATACTGAAAAGGTGACAATGATCTGTGTGTTCTAAAATATTTTTCATTTCCATTACGAAAAATACTTTTAGTTGAAATTTCTAAGCTGACAAGTGCTTATTTATTTTAAGTTTGTACACAAAACATGAAAAGGTTGTGTGTCTGTGTTCTGATATGTACCAAAGTTACTCTTTTTTTAGTGAATTAGCTACCTGCCTCACCAAAATTGGCTGAAAGAAAGCAAGAGCTGAAGGACGGCATTGTCACCAAGGCAGTGTCCTGGACCTTGAACAATCTGGGTCCAGTTCCTGGCCCTGCTACAGACTTCTTGTATGAACTAGGCATATCGTTTCACCTACTTCAAATTTCTTTTTGCATGAGAACATGTAGTCTAGTTATTCTTCCTATAGCAGTTATGCAAATGAATTTCGTAGCTCCTTTGGCGTATGACACCTTCTAATAGGATGAGGTAAGCACACAGATGCAAAACAAACATCCCAAGTCCCGCTTCCCTTTTTAAACAGATCAAGCCATGGAGCACAAACTGYGTCATAAGATTGTGTGATTGTCACAAATAGTGAAAAAAAATCTAATTTGCTATATCCTTTTGTGTCATTTGTACTGCAGTTGAAACATTATAGTCACATGATTACCGATGCGGTGATGTAAACATCTGACATGATGAAAAAGCTGAACAGGGATACTTATGAATAACTAAAAGATATTCTAGATCTGACAGAAGTGTTCAATCTTGTCATCGAGTGTATATATAAATCCATATAAATCTCAAGCTTAAAATATTTAGAGACAAAACCCAGCAATAGTTCACTTACACAAAACAAGATTTAAACTTAAGCTCGCACACGTGCATTTGAAACATGATGTTCCTTATCCAGTATTGTTTAGATTTGGGTTAGTTTGCTATTTTGTTGACTGTGGAGAGACAGACAAAAGCAGAAAGGTTACGCACATTTCTCCCGCTCCCCCCATTTTAGCACTCCATTTTGTTTAGAGATAAAGGCGTTCCCCCATTATCCTCTATATTTAGCCTTTTTTCAATTATTGTGCATCTTATGAGTAAAATGAAAACCAGGACCTTTARAAGTCAGTTATATGCACTCTGCCTCTGCGTGGCCAAATCTGGACACCAAATGCTTGAAATCTGAACACTCCCAAAATCGAGGAACTCCAAGTAACTAACCACAATCCAGTACCTTGGGCTAAATTACTGCTTCCCTTAAACAATAAGGGCACTCAGGCTTGTTACCTTTACAGTCAATTGGAACCTAGCCACTAATTTTAATAGGATCAGGATCAGGTCCCTGACTTTTTCGACATCAAAGAAACATCTTTCACAGTCATTTTGCTATAAATAATTAAAGCTGATTAGTAATAATACGGTACCTTAACTAAAAAGGTAAACAGCGGAGACATTTATTATCAAAGTAAGAAAAGAAAATTAAAATAACCTGCAACACTTTTGTATGTGCAATTCATCAGGAAATGTTGTAAAAGAACAAAAACAAATGTTGGCTCATTCCAGAGGTTCTTTGTCATCATTAATGTATTCAGGTTTTCACAGCTGAATTGCTATACTTTGAAAAGATTTTCATGAAAGGAAACTCAAATTCAACGTTTAAACAAAGCTGTCAGGTTACCAAGATTCATATTTGCTTGTATGTCCAGAAGATGTTTTCTCCTTTTTAAAAAACCCTCTAGGTTAGAGGTATTATTATTCCTTTGCTCTCCATTTGTAAACAACAAAAAAATAAGCTTTTGTTAAGCAGCACATATTTATTTATTTATTTGCTATTGCGAAGCTGAAACCAGCAGTTAGAAATATCTGTTCCAAAGCGGAGGTGAAACTACCTGGTACGGATATTTTACTTCATTACTAGTTCTGTTCCTCAAATTGATACAAATGGCCTCCTTCTGTTTCTGTCTGTCTGCTTGCCTGATCAGTGGAGCTAATTGTCAGAGCTGGGGAGATCTCCTATACCTAAACAGAAGATACGCAGTTTGTAACCTGCTTAATTTGCCTTATGTCCTGGATGGCCCTCAGTATGTTTTTCATTAAAGTATCAGCTGTTTCGGTTGTAGCAGTGGCAACCTAAGCATGGGCCTATTTTTCTTTGTTAAAAGGCCAGATTGTCAATAAATAATACACATCTTACCAGATAATTTCTTACCACTTAAAGTAAGTATGATGGTACTTTATTTCTCTCCCCTTCCACACCTCTTAGTTTTGCACGTCCAAAGAGGACAAGGATGGGGTACCCAAGGAGGCTAAAGAATAAGGCTTATTAGTCCATCAGAAGCCTAAAATTGAAGCCTTGCAGTATCACTTGGCACTTAAGTGATAGTAGGTTGAACGCTTCCCTTTTTAAAATAAGGAATTCCAGATCTTTATAAATGTCCACATATATGAAAGACAGGAAAGATCCCATCGGTGCTGACGTATTTCTGTTATATAGAGCAATCAATTTCTAATACAATCAAATCTGTGGCAGTTAAACTCTTTCAAAATGTTTTAACATACATTTAATCTCAGATACAGAGGTCTGTAACATCAGCTAGCTGCACACAATTCACAGACTGCTTTGTAAATTACAATCTTCTGTACGTCAGGACAGACGTGAACTCAAACATTTAATTATTATCCTGCACCAATCATGCTGGCCTCAGCTAGAATTCTGATTTACTAGTGTCTTATTATACATACACAAGTACAATCAAACTTGTACAGTTCAATTTTTTTAAATTAAGAGAATCTGCCTTTTCCATATGTAGGAGATATAGCCATTTAACATAATTTGCTCATTGCCTGGAAACACTTAATATGTGAGGTGCTTACAGGTAGTAACCTTCATATTATATTTTTATATCAAATCTGAGTAAAACATTTAAAGAATTACTCCATTCTCACCGTTAGCTTCTGTATATCTTCTAATAATGAGCTAGTTTTAACATACTCTTAAATACATTTACAGAGGTCATACTAAAAAAGATTATTCTGTTTTAATTTTGTTGTTCAGTAGGTTACTATAGTTAAAATGGAAATTTCTGCTCTGTATTTTAGGCTCCTCTAAGCATGTAAAATTTAGTAAAAAAAAAAACAACTTTTTTTTTTTCATTCAACTTGCATCATTTCATTTTATACCACATGTATTATACTACAGGTATACTAGGAAGCGAGATGAGAGCCAACTAGTTGAGCTTTAACCTGGATTTGGGAAAAGCTAGGAAAAGAAAAAGAAACACTGAAATCAGCTTTTCCCAAAGTAGGGTCACAAGGAGTTATTAGAAGAATGACATGAGGCTGACAAATGATTTATGCCAGTATTCGGGCAGGGCTGTATCTGGAAAGAACTGGAAACTCCCAGCTGAGATGACTGAACCGAGGTAGAGTGCCAACGTCATTAGTGAGAATGGTCTTATTTTCCGATTTAGAGTAGAACTTTCAAAATTAACATTTTAGATTTCTTTTAGATCAACAGACATTGCTGTCCAAAAGGCCTTCTCTAATATCTGCCTTATCAACCACTGAAGGCAATTTCCCTATGTGATGTTTGTGCCAGTTACCCATGCCACAGTATAACCTCCAGACTGGAATTAATGTAATGTGCAACTCACGTGAAGCCACCAAAAAAACTGGAGCTACCAACTCCAGAGAGGAAAATCCAACTCTGGAAGCAGGTAACCCACAAGACTGTGTCAGCTACTCACATTCGTTCCCACAGCTGAAGTCATTTAAAATACTCCTGCAGTTCCTAAATATGAATTTGCAGCAAGGCACTGAAACCTAATGGCCCACAACTGGCAAATTTCTAAGGGCATGTCAACACCCGTACAAATACAGTCTTTAAAGGAAAAAATGTACCGCACGCTGGCTATTTTCAACTAACTTTATATTAAATATATGTATTTTTAAACATGCATAGCTTCTCCGTTAACTGATCTCTTAATAAAAATGTATTTCTAATACAGAAAAGAGAAGAGAAAATGAAGAGTTGTAGGGAAGGAGCTAGTGACAGGCTGAGTTAGCTCAAGACATACTGTGTTGCTCCAATAGCCTTTGTCACCACAATCCTGTTGCTGCTCAATTAAAAGCAAGCTAAACAGTAGTTATTATTAATAAATGAATATTAAAATGCTTGTTATGTTAGCATATGGCGTTTGAAGATGTAAAAACCATTCTTGCTTTTACTCATCCAATACGAAGCAAACCAGACTGAAGGCAGCTCTTTCTCCTCTAGCGTACCTGTGCCTTTAATGGAAAAGCAATGCCCAGGAGGAGAAGCACAAGGGTTTTGAAGGAGGACCACTAGCAACACCTGTGCTGGTGGGGCACACTGCAGCTTTCTGCCTGAAGGGTAAAACTCGCCAATGAAGGACACAGGGCATTCTCAGGGCCTGGTCAAACCATAGCATGAAATCCCAAAGGCATTAAGAACAATCACAACCCTCAGCATCTCCTGCTCTGTTCCAATCTTGTCTTTTTAATGAAAACACAAAGTAGCATGCATATTTAAAAGCACTCGTAACACAATGCTATACTTCATGTACATGTTCCTCCCTGGAGAGAAGATGAAAGAACACACATTACATGACACACATGACATCATACAATATACTATCGAAAAATATTTGATATGAAAGTAATAAGGCTTCAAGAACTCACTATTTGCATTCTCAATTGCTTTTACCTAGGAATGTACTTCTCACACAGAGAAGTCTAGACCTCTACGGTTGTTTCTTTTAAATGTAATCATGGAAATGATCTCTAAAAACAGAGACAGATAAATGCCATACAGGGCAATCTGCATTAGCATTGTCTCCCTGACTGAAGGGGGTTGTAAGGGCAAAAAACCCCAACTCATAACACTGAATAGCTACTGACTGATTAGGAGATAATACAATTTTCTGACAGCAAAAATTCACTTAACCCTGGAATGAGTGTGAAAGGATGTACCCAAGACCAAAACAGTCCCATGTGAATTACACTTAAGATTTGGGGAAATTATTTGACAGCACTTGGGTCCTGTTAGGTCCAGAGAAGGTGGCATTTACTTTATTAATTCATTCCCCTCTGTTTCTACATATTTTCTGTATAACACTGATACAAACCAGGTATCTCAAACTCCACGTAAGGTATAGTTCTACACGGTAATACTTTCCAGTGATCAGGGCTATGAGGTTAATACCAGAACAGCAAAATTCTCCAAAGACGAGCAATGGAAACACACAGAATATGGTCAAAATGGAAATATGAATGTTCTCTTACCTTCTCTCATATTTTTTCATTGCAGCCTTGAAAATCAGGAGGGATGCAATGGTAAGTAAGTATGAGGTGGGCAACTGATCTATCTCAACTGGATTAATTTCAGTCACACACTCCGGTAGTTATCTTTGTCCTTCCAGCTACATCAGCCTTTTCTGTCCTCACCACCAACTATAGCCTTTAGACATGAAATATACCCCCCCAAACTCCAAATCCAAAACACTCAGACCCATTAAAGTTTCCCCTTCTTCTATTAAGAACAAAGAACACATTACATTTTTCTATGTGAAGTATGCTATTAAATAATAGCTTGTACACTAATTAAAGCAAATGTAATTGTGAGAACACACTGACATTGTTAAAGTAAATTACCCAATTCGTTAATAGTTTCATTTCAAGTGACCTTAATTGTATTAATTGTGATATTGAGCAAATTAAATTGAAGAGTATTAAATGCATTGTTCCAGTCTGTCCTTAGAGGATCAACTTTCTCATTACATCAATGAAATGGGAATACTACCTACTATGCTCTTCAAAACTTGTGTCAGAAGGTGGTGAACGCTATAACTTAGAGTAAAAATTTACAGCAGCTCAGAAAGAGTTAACCTAGTTATCCGGTTTCAATGTAATATAAACCTCAAGCATTTGGAAATGAACAAAATAGTTTGTCAGATGCAATACACAGTGAGAAGGCAGAAGAGCAAAGTTTCTGAAATTTCTCTTCATATATTCAGGGTTTATAAAGTCTCTGCTGGAGACAAAAAAAGGTAAGATTCATCAGTTTCTCTGATAAAGATCCCTATTTCAGAGGGAATCATTCAAAAATATTGTTAGAATAAAATGAACAATATCATGAAGATTTTTAGAACAGAAAATGTAGCAAGATACCATCAACTTATTATAGTCAAAAGAAAACATAACAATGCACATATACATACATGCATGTAAATTAAAATACAACCAGATCCAAAAGATACAATCCAAAATTAAAATTTCTTAAAAGAACTAAAATCTTCCATTTTAAGTATCAGATTGCAAAAATGAGAATCCATGCCACAAATTTCTTACCAACTATTAAAAATGGTATTTAAAAAACATGTATGAGTGCATATATGCAATGCACATTTTTCTATCTTGAAAAAAAATCAGACACAAGGAAAATAACATAGGCCAAATAAACCATCAGAAAAAGACTGAAATACTACCTTACCTGTTTTTCTGGAATATTTTAAAGGGATAGAAAAAAGATCTTGACCGTCAATTAGTTAAAAGCCTACCCTGAATTTTGTAAACTTGCAAACAAGCACATTCTCATGATTCACCATAACTCAAGATTCAAAGTTCCTCAGTTACACAAAATTTGGAGTGCTACGAACACCCAGATCTTTCTCCAAATGACACTTACCTCATCTGTTATGCTCTACTTTTATTTGTTCAGCTAGGTAATTGACTCCTGCCTAGCATTTGCAACATTAAACCTCGCAGCTGTTCCTAGTGAACCACGTCTTACTCTTCTCAGGTCACTTCTCCAAAATCTCAAGAATACTTTGAATTGTATGTCTGCCCTCCATCATGCTAACAGCCCTGTCCCAAATAAACCATGTTTTCTCTATATACCTTCACTGAGATTTTAATAAAAGCACTGAGTACTACTAGACTCAATCAACATATTTCTGGAATCCCATCCAATATATCTTTCCAAGCTGAGAGCAAATGAACAAAAAGTAGGCTATGCATGCAGTTTTCCAACCAGCTATACTTAACAGCAATCCACGTATTTCTGAAATTTCTTTCATTCTATGGAAATGCCTTGTGAGAGAATTTCAAAACTCCAGCTGGACATGACATCTCCTGGTTCTCCATCAAGTTTTGGTATCAGTTGTACATACTAAAAATACAATACTTCATGTAGATTAACAAATCTGACCAGCTCTATGATTAAGTATTTATTCTCAGCATCCTTATCAGTGACGTGCTTTATTTTTATTACCTCATCTCAGTGAAGACTTCTATCACTTTGCCTCCAAGGTAATACCTTAAGTATTCAGCACAGCTTCAAAAAACAATTCAGATGTCCTGATATTCCACAATATTGCATAGAACATCTCCGACTGATGGACCACCTTTCTTGCAAATTTCTATGATACATGATACAGAAGACTTGAAGATACAGATTTTCACCATTCTGTATCATGCCTGAAACTTGAGGCTGAGTTGAAAAACCTTGTCTTGAAGTACTTCTGTGAAGACAATGATGGACAGACTGCATGGACAGGAACGACTGTATACTTTGATGCCCAAAAACCTAACATCATCTAAGCATATGCTTTTTTAAAAATGAAGTATTAAAACTTCAAAGACTTATTTTGGATATATAAAGTTTCAAATTAAAATGCAGTATGTGTTTCACAGTAAAAAAAGTGTATGAAGATGAAATGGATGCTTTATATAAAATATTTACATAGATAGAACATAAAAAATGTACCATAGTTGGTAACCTTTATGACTTGGGGAACCATGTATTTACATATCTTTATCTTCGCATGTGCGTATGTGTGTGTTGTGTATATATTTTTAACAGTTGACAGCTGTTTTAGAGCATACAGAGATGCCAAGCTGAATGAGGGTCTTGATTACTTCAAGATTAGCTATCTAAAGTTTCTATTCATTTTAAGTGTTGTTAGTGCGAAGAGTCATTAGTCACTTCCTTGTCTCATAGAACATCAGCATACATTTACATTGTTAATGAACATTTGGGGTAAATGAATTAATGGCACTTTTAAACATCAATTCAATACTAATAACTTTGTATGTCATAGAAATGTTAAGGTTGGGATAAAAATGAGAAACCTTTTCAGTCAAGGTAACTAATCGCTTCTGGGCACAATAAAGGCTAAAATTAATTTACAGTGGTTTTCTTAACAGGGTAAAAATCTTGTTTTTTCTTGAAACAGAGTTGAGAGAATTACCAGTATTTTTTTAAGGAAAAAAATCAGAAGAAAATGCTTATCTTTTTCTTGATTGGGGAAGACTAGAAGCAAGCTATATTTCCTCTGGAAAATGGTCATTATTTTAGGTTATTGCAAAAGATTATTTTCAAGTTTCTAAAAATATGTAAAAAAATGCATTTAGTTTACCAAACTAAAATGGCTCCATATCGTTAAGGTGTCAAATATTAACAGAGGAGGAACACTGACCTAGAAAATCTATTTCATTTAATCATCAGGTTTTAAAATACTTCCCCCTAGATGTTCATTCTCATTTTCTAACATTAAAAAAGCTTTATAAACCAATGAAGAAAAAAAATAAAAAAAAATTAGCTCAAAGGGACAATGAAGTTTTACCAATATATTTTAAAGCAAAACGTCAGCTTCTTATAAACTGAAGTAATAAACCTGACTAAGCAAAACTTGACATAGCTTTTTTAATAAGCAYTAGTAAACAGAAGATTTATAGACAGATACACCCACACAGAGTAGTTGATCTGGGTGAGGGACTTAGGAAATGTGACAAAGTTGTTTCAACTCTGTAATTTAAAATAAATTTTTTATTTTGCCTTCCTGGTACATGTGTTCAATGACTGGAAAATTACAGGTAGTTAAGGTGCCACTGTGTATAACTGAGTACTTGAGGAATGTTTTCATGACAAGGACGAGCTTTCTCGTTAAGCTTATCACTTTCTTCGAACGAACTATACTGTCACTACTAGCAAATAAGTAGAAGAGACAAGCAACACAGACATGCATTGCATAATGCAAGCAGTTTGTTCTCACTGTTCATTAGAGTCTTCCAAATACTGCATTTAATTAATTTACTTCAGTTTACATAGTAATGTCTACCTTTAGAGCCTGTTCATTCCATCTCAACTTCCAGGTTTTTTTTTCAAATAAGAATATAGGTGCTGAGTCAAACAAAAAAAAAGGAAAATCAGCCTTTTTATTTGCATAATCTCATCCAAAACAACATACTGAACTTTAATGCAGAATTAAAAAAAAAAAAGGAAACAGAAAAAATTCCTAAAACCAAAGTGTAAGAGCCCATGCTTGAGAAACCAACACAAAGCCACGTTGCATTTCAATATTCTTATGCTAAGTCAGTGTTTGGTTTATGCTTAAAAAAGGATGACAGCGCATTAAACATTTGGCTAATGTTTCTGTCTGTAATTGAAAGTTGACTTTTYGTGGTTTTCATTAGTGTCAGAGTGTTCTACACATACTTTGTGAAATGTTCTTTAAGTTGCCCTGTTCAACTTCATTGAGAGAATTAAACAAATTATGACGGGTACAGTTATCGTGACAGACTTATATAAGGTTTCTAGGTATAAAGCCAAAAAAGTACGGAAATACAAAACTCACCTTCCCCTGGCTTGTTCAAATAACTCTGCAAGGGATCAATGCCTATTTCTTGTTCCTCTGTTTGCAAAGGGTGACTGGTTTCAGACACAGAATGATACATATTGGCAATAGTAAATTCCAACTGAAGGGTATTTATCTGGAGGAAAAAAAAAGAAACAAACACTTCAGTGTTTCTTTAGCTATTTTTCAATCACACAAGTCAATAGCAAAAATGCTTAAAACCTTTCCTTATTTTCCAGGCGTAACATCACCATTAGATGTCTAATAGCAGAACAAAAGTGTTTCCATTCAAATGTTTTATTATTTGGAGTCCAACAGAATTGTTATAGTACCTCCAACTATCACACTGCAAGTAAAAGGCCAAGTGTGGTTTCGACAGACTGTAAAGTGGGGCAGAAGCCTTCTTTCCTTCCTTTTTTATAGCTTACCCAACTCATCTTTTAGTCTGATTCCGGGGAGAACTCATGCTAGTCCTTGGGGATGAGGAAGATTATAGGGCAAAGCTGAGGAGAGACCCATCATCATCACTCTTCTGTACTAAGGACCTCTTATCCTAGGAAGACTTCCTTTTCACCACTTCTTTTTCATAAATCATAGGTCAAGTATAAGATAACAGAGAGAGGGACGCAAACACATGCAAAAAGAGAGAATGAGATAATACTAACTGGTATGATGGCTGATTTCGGTTTTATCAAGATTTATATTAGCTTTCTAGAAAGATGGTGTTAAGGAAGCATTTGAAGAAACACAATCCGCTAGCTAGTGAGTATTTACAAAGAAGTTCTTCCAAAAACGAAGGGCGAAAGGGGAGAAAGCACAAAACTGGAAACCCAGGGAGCAGGTGATGCGGGTTCATCATCACAGCCTGCTGAACGGCATTCACATCACTATCACGTAAGTGAACAAGAACTATGTTAGAAGTTCATGTGAGGAGTGTTGGAAGCTAATATTGGCTGCAACGAATAAGAGGATGCCAACAAAAGGGTGAAAAGCAGATGGTGTTATGGTCAGAGCAGTAAGAAGGAAAAACAACCTTTCCAGTGCATAAACAGTGCAAAAGTACATTTGTCAAGACTGCATTTTGGTCACTGTACAGCAATTTATTAACTTGCAACACAAAAGAACTATGCCAGCCAAATAGGTTTGATTTGCCCAAGCACAATAAGTAGCTACCTACGACTGCCAGCTGAATTTTAAATATCACTTACTGTAACTGCTTAGTTTACAAGTAACATAACTTTCTAACTCCAAGAAAATCATATTTAAAAAGAAATATACAAAGACAAACACAAAGAGGTATGCACCTACACTTTCAGGATTGGTGTATCATCAATTTGGAAATCGCTTCAATTACACTTTTCCTTTGGTTCTTACAAGGCATGGCATTGACCATATATGCTTTATACCTTCAGTTTACTGTCAATAAATGAAGGGGGACTGGGATTCTTAACACCTTTCTAGTTTTATACACTATTCATCTGCTTCATTTTCCTACTAAGTTATGTGAAAAAAATATACTAAATAATAAACAAAGCTAGTTGGGCCACCGTTAGGCATTTCCTTCAAACCAATGCACCCAGACTGTTTCCAAAAGGATGCGCTCTCAGCTGTATTCCCTGAGGGTTTTGTCCTTTATTTGCCCCAGCACCTGTGGTAGTGTGGTGCTGAAATGATCGCACCATCATCTCCCACTGCTTTTTAGCTAGAAGAGAACATCTGAAGCTCTTGGGAACAAGGAGCCAGGAACTGAGGGAAGGTAGGACTGCCCGCTTTTGCAGTGGTACACCTTTATTATTACAATCGTACAATCATATGATAAAACATACCACTAAAACACAGAATTGCCTTGAACAACTCTTTGTACTAGCTCAACAAAAAGTATTATGAATGCAAGTACACATCATGTGTTTCCTATGTAATTTATAAACCATAATCATGAAAAATGCATGAATGGTAACTTGGAGGAAAACATTTATAAACTTGCTAGCCACTTAAATAACATTTCAATGTTTACCTGCAGTCTTATGGCTACATAATACAGAGAGCTGTTTATAACGACCTGATATCTTAAACAAATAAATGAAAAACTTGAAAGAATTTACTTAAAACAACAACAACAACAACAAAACAACAAAAAACCCCAACCAAAACAACAAAAAAAACCCCAAAACCCACAAAAAACAACTTTGCAGAGAGAGATGTTTATAATTTTCTCCTGCTGGAATTTTAGTTGCTGCTCTTGTTCCCTTTGTTATATCATTGTAATTACCTTTCTACTGATCTGTTGATTTTGTCTTCACAAACATTACAAGCTTACTTCAACGGTGCTGCCAGAGTTTAACTTTTTATTTTTATGGTCCTTCAGACATTGCTACATGATCTGGCCAAGGCACAACCCCAAGTGCCTTTCAAACTGAGAACCAGGCACAAAATGACCTTACCACCCTTTGTAGTTTTAGCAGCCACCACTTAGGTAAGACACAATATGCTTCAGACTTACAGTGTCTTACATCCATAACACGGTATGAAATTAGCTCTAGTAAGCTTGTTCTTCTATATTCTTCTGCTCTGTATGCACCTTCTCTTTTTTTAAATACTCCCCAAATGCCATGCCTTTACAACATATAAGAGCCGTAATTTACTCCACAGACAGTTAGAACAGTTTTAAACAGCTGAATAGATTTACTTTTGATACTTGCACAGTGATTTAATCAGTTACTTGTGTTTGTTTACAGATACATTTGATTAGTGTTAAAAAAAATATCACTACCTATTAGTCTTGTCACTCCTTAGTCCAAGCAATTTTCTTTACAGTTTTACACTTAAGTTCTTTTCAGCTCTTCTAACAAAGAGAACTATTAAACAATTATGATTACACTTGGGATCTTACTCTGAGACAGATTAATTCTTTACAGGTTTGTGGTTGATTTGTAATGGCCTATAACATATTGTTCATATTAAATAAGATGCAATTTAAAAACATTCTCAATGTGAAACAATAAAAATGTTATAAAAAATCTGAAATTCCAATATTAGATTACAAGACTCAATACTGGCTATCTAGTTAAACCCTAACATCTCAGTCAAAGCTAAAAGTGACTCTCTTATCTATTCCCACTTTTTTTTTCCTCCAAAGATGAAGGGCTAAAAAACCCGAAGACCAGGCACCCTTCCCAGCACCGGGAGTGCAACTACTCTTTAATATACATGAAAAAATAATTAAGGCTGCATATGAAACATTCATCTAGTTAGGGGAATGAAAAGAGACACTAATCCACCCCCGAGCCCAAGGAAAAGACAGGCAGATAAACTCCTCGTCTGGCTACTCTCCTTAGGTACGCGAGCAGGGGGAGCCCTCACGCGCCGTCGGAAAGCGCTGCTGTGGCACGGCCCCGGCACAGGGCTCAGCTGCTCTGCCATGCCTCCACGGAGGACAGCATCACAGGTCTGCTCCTCACCGACCAACGCATGTGGAGTGAATCCAGTCTGCTTTCCAGCAACAGTGAAGGCAGCTTGTCAGTACGTCTGTGATCTGTCAGCCCAGGTTCTCAATGGAGGCCACCAAAAATGCTTTGAAAGACAGGCTTGTGGACTGCAACACAGAACTCCACTGGATATTAAAAGGACTCTGTAGAGATACGTGCTTATAGCACATCATCCCCTCTCCCCATGACCTCCATATTCCATAGGTGATAAAATGCCAACCTATTTCCTTAGGAAAAGCTTAACTGATGTTTACTAACATCTACCTTACTAACAACCTCCTTCTACACAGCAGGGATCAACTACTTCTTGTATTAGATAGTCTGATTTAACATACCCATTCTAATTCAGAGAACTTTTCTTGTTCTCAGTAAGTACTTAGCTTTGAAGTCTGCTGCTTCTTTTTTAGACATGAGGAGGTTTGTGCACCTGAGAGTTCACCAATTTTTTGCCTTCCATATTAGCTGCTCTAACACATGACATTATTGCTACCACCTCTTGCCATGAATTAGTCTTTCTCACATAGTCATGCCTTCATCAGCATTGGCATTCTTCCTGTATACAAACCTGTGAGTTTGGAATGCTTAAAAAAAATAACATTTAAAACATTCAAAATGAAAACCACTTTTTCACCAGACTGTCAGCAGCAACAGCCTCAACTCAGCCATGCTTCATCTTCCATTAATATGCATAAGTCATACCTATCTAGCTAGAAATACAAGTCAAAGATAAAAGTCTAAGTGAGATATGCTTCTATCATTAGCTGAACTGCCAATGAAGCACCAGTCATGTCTGGACTGGAGTTGGGCAAAACATGGCAAAAACATGTATTACACAAACATAAAAGTATACTGCTATAACCAGAACTATACAAAACAGCAGAGTCATCTGTAATAAGATTATAATAAATGTTCATATAATAAACTGATTATAATGAATGTTCAGTTAGAAGATGAAAAGTTCAAAATAAAAACAAACTTTATAGAGTTCTTTTAGCAGTGAGACTATTCACTACCACGAGAGCAAGTGGCAAGACTACCCTAATTCCAAAAATTTTGATAAATTTAAAATCAGTATTTCATAAACAAAACATAGCACAGTTGAACATGAATACTGTACCTTATTTCAAGTCATAAGACATTCATTTACCTCTTCACTTGCAACAGATACTGAATACAAATATTCAGTATTCAAAGGAGCAGTTTATGGATAACAAGCATTGTTTCAAAAATAGTTACTAAACTATTTCAATTAAAAAAACCCTAAAAACACCTCATCTAAAATGTTTCCCTTAATCATCAGTGTTTATATAGACTTTTTAAAATGATTTATTCAAACTACAAAACACACCAAAACACATCAAAATTAATGTTTAAGATATGAAGAGTATTCATATTGTTTGGGCAAAATCAGAAAATAGAATCAGTCTCACAAAGGATATTTCGAAGGTGTAACTGAGTCGGTGAAAAAGAATTAGGCAATTCTGAGCTTTTACAACATCCATTTCCCCTCTTCCCGCCCCCAGTGGTGAAATGAAAGGAGAGGAATTGCAGGCTTGAGGAGGTATTTAGGACCAGGGCAGAACAACTGCACAAATTGCAGCACTTGCCCCACTCTTGCTCCCTGACATCCTCTTACCCCCAAAACGATCAAGCAAAAAAGCACAACGTTTTATACTTAAAAAGAGGAAAAAGAGAACCCACTAACACTGAGAAAGAAGCTGAACAATGCTGTTTAATCTTGGATATGCTAAAAATAAAAATCAGTTTATATCGGTACCAGCAAAGCTACCGGAATATGACATTTCTGAAAACCACCGAAGCGTACCAAAGTATTTAAATAATACTTTGCATTCATTCTATTAGACTGTATCAACCACCTTCTCCAAATTATCTTTGGGCCTTTATTTCATGCCATATAGCAAAGTTTACCATTTTAATTACTTAAATTGATGACAAGTAGAGGAAATACTTGTTTAGCTAAGTGATAAATTAGCTGCCCTGTGAAGTCAAATTGATTAAAACGACCTGACTAAAAGCAAATGTCTGATGTGGTAATGGTCTTATGCATGTTTTGTTAAGTTTGACAGCATCATGTTATGAGGGTTCACAACTCTGCCCCTCATTTGCAGCTTATGAAGTAATCAAGCATGTTAGCACACAGAAGTGAGGATTCTCCAGAATGTGAAAACATTTTAAAGTAGATAAGGAATTAAGTATTAGGAGAATAAACATGCATTGTGTTTATTTAAAGCAATGAAGTACAGATGACTTGCAAATAATCTAGAAATAGTTCCAGACCCTGGGTTTTCTTTCACTGGCCAAATCTCCTGGGCCTTAAATTATTCACCCTAAACTAGGAAAGAAGACAAAAAAAAAGTTGTCATCCTTTCTCTGAATAGAGAGTTGAGTAGGAGACAGTCCTGAGCTTTGGTAAATGAGGATCATATGGTATGTTTCAAGCTGGATACTTTTTACTAAGACACTCATTAATAGGCATTTTTGAAAATTTTGTTCCAACCTGTAATATTCACTGCTTTATTCTTTGCTCTGGGAGTGACTTTTACTCAGGCCACATGGACCACCTATCTCATAGCACTGAGCTCTTCTGCTCTCCATCACTTGAGCCCTTTACTACCACGACCTCCACTTAAATACAGAAGGTTCAAGTGCTCCAAAAAAAAACCCCCACCAAACAACCCCCTCTCCCCACACACACCAGTTTAAAACTAGCTAAGGTTTCTACTCAGCCACTTCCACAGGTTGCTACCACCCACTGAAGAAACATGCCTTAGGAGGAACACTTACTAACTCAGAAGAAAAGTGCACAATTTGACAAACTTTGGATAGCATAAAGCAAGTCTGTTTTATAAAATGTATCAGATTATGTATCATTAAAATAGAATGATGCAAACATAAAAATGGACTGACATGGTAGAGCAGATTAACATTAACATCAGCTGGGGTCCAGAACAAAACAAACAAGATCATGCCACTGATGGACAGGTTAACAGCCAGTAAGTCTGATGATCATGAAATGCAATTAATTTTGTCCCATTTAATAACATTTCCTGCATTTTAACTTCTGCCTGTCTGATCTTTAATACAAAAACAGAGTTACATTGGACTTTAAATAAGTTAATTAAGTATTAAAATCAATCATGAGAAAGTCTTAATATTTAATATTGTTAGATTGTATATCAAAGTGGTTTTATTATTTATTTACTCCAAACCTTTCCAGAATACTTCATGTGGCAACAGGGGGTCTGTATCTCACAAGATAAATGCATTTACAATGCCAAATAAATTATATATAAAAGCATTTGTCTTAATACATGTCATTCAATATTAAATATCACCCATTGGTACCACCCTGAAACCCTAATCCATTTTTACCAACCACACATTTGTATTATTCAAATGTTGTCTATTAAATAGTTGTCTCAAGAGCCACAGTAAAGGAATACATACCTAAGAACAATTATCATAGGAGCTTTAAAGCACTGTCTACAGATTTAACCCTACAACTTTCATGTCTTACCAGTACTTAAACATGCAAAGTATAAATTCAGTAGTGAATTAAAATGTCAGGGATAAGAAACAACACAAATAGCCTGGGACCATGACAATGTATTCTCTTGGTAATTCACATGATAGTTAAAAACTTTTTTATGCTAGAAGTTAAAAAAGAAAAAAAAAACCACAAAACTTTATCATAAGTAAACACTTTATATTCTATTAATTTGGAAGATAGGAACTTTTCTACGTATTTGTTACAAGCAGGGAACAAGTTCACGCTGTTGCTAGCTTACAGTTTTCTTGAGGTTACATGATTCTGTAAGAAATACTAGTTTGACTAAGAAAAACTTGAATAAAGCAGAGAGGATCGAAATCCTTATGTAATGTTGACCACTACATTCAATACCCACAGCCCCCTACCAACCTTGTCAACAATGTTTCCCAAGTCTAATGCTATGAATAATGACATTTGATATTTATGGTGAAACAATTTCTCTCTTCTGCATTGAAAATGGTGACAACGAAAGTATAAACAGCATCAACCATCTTAAATTCCCAATACTACAGTTACGTGTTCAGTATGGTCTCACCTCAAAAAAAACCACAATAGCCAAAGCCAGTCTCCATTTTGCAGTTTGAATTTCCTAAAAATACCAAAGCCCACACCCTCAACACAAAACTATACCTATTTTTAATGCAGGCTTATGTGACAGCTCCACAATGAGGCTGTTAGGAGAACACAACTTTGATCTAACATTGATTTCAAACAAGAAATACCAGCAAAACCAAAAAAAGATCCAAAGTCAACAGCTAAATGTAGCCCCTGCCCTGAACACTCCTCCAACCCCCAGGATCTAGCTGTTTAGCAGCAGATGTAAAAATGTTATGTTGCTGTATTTTTACCGTACTTCCTTTCAACCAAAGACTCAAATAGAGAAAGGCTCCTCGTAGCCAAAACAAGTTGATAAAAACGAGGTGTGTAAATCTCCTCCCATCATCTGGTGCTGCTAAGGCCTGAGCTGAATTAGTGTATCCGTCTTTAGACGAATAGCACAGAACCAGCTGCTGCAGTCCAGAGAAGAGCAACAAGACCTATTAAGAGCCTAGAAACTATAACCTATGACATAAGACTGAAAGAAACTTAATGTTTTACTTAGTGAAAGGAAGATAGGAGAGAAGGTGAGGGAAAAATGCAGTTAGATTTCAAATCTTTACATCATTCAACTATGAAGCTATTCCCTTTTCTTGCAGTAATCTAGAGGTGGTGAAAACCCTATTCATATTAAAATGATTCAAACAATTGGAAACCCATTAAATGAAAGAAATCCCTTGTTTATTTTATTTTAGAATATATTTTATCTACCCAGTTACAAAACAATTCAATATAATTTAAATTAAAGCTTTGTCCTTCCAAAGACAGTTAAGAGGTTGAAGTAGTTTACTGCTGTTTATGGTATGGAAATGACTGCTTTTAAGTATTTAAGAGTTTTACTTTCAGGAACACACAGGCACCATGCTATGCTACACACTTTATGTTTTAGTAATACATACGTAACTCAAAGGGCCAAAGAATGTCAAGACTGAAAGAAATCATCAAAACAATGAACTGGAAAAAATGGCAGCTTCGCCCGCAGCCTTACCCAAAATGATAGTAACTAGCTTAGACACTAAAAGTGTATTCAATGAAATAAGTTTCTAGGATATCACAGCTTTAAAGTAGTACGCAATTAATCTAGGATTCAGCCTGTATTCTTTCACTATTTTTAGAAAACAGTTTCCTACAGGGGTTGACAGAATTTTATAGAAACACCAGCATGTTCATGCACGCACAGAGGCATTTACATCAAATATTTCTCTTCTAGTTTTCTCTTCCAGATATGCAGATGCTAAAGCAGCATGGTCTCATGCTGAGGTACAAAGAAAGTTGGTGTAAGCCCCATTTGCTAAGGAAAAAGGACAATTTCATAGGCACTTTCAAAGGAGCACAGAGAGACAGAATTTGTTTTGTATCTTACAGTGAAGTTTTTACATAACGTGAAGAACCATAACCCATGTTCACCTATGCGATCCAATCCTGATGAGTGAATTCAAATGGGCAGAGTTGCAGAGGAAAACTAGGTGCAAGAGGAAAGCAAAGACAAGGTGCTATCTGAAATCTAATTCAGCTGCAGTGCAACGAATGCAAATTGCAAGGATTTTCCATTACTTCTGCCAATGGGAGCGGTGGCTTACTTGAGTATGTCTAAGCGCCATTCTCAGAGGAAAAAAGGTTCAGAGTAGGACTACCCCTGGTAAAAAATGGGAGGCTGAAGCTTCCCATGAATACTCCCTCTCACATCCAAATGCTCAGTTGCAAGACATACCCTTTGTAAGGCACAGTATTCATGTCAAGTACTGCCTGCTCACATTGCTTCTCTTCAGCCTTGCCACATCAGGAGAAACAAAAGCAGGGTGCTTAGGAGCCACTCTAGGGGCTCAGTATTTTTGTAGAATGCTTATTCATACCTAGGATGCAGTGAGTTTCAAACAGCAATACCTAAATAAAATGAAATAAAATAAAATACCTCAAGCAAAGGAAACCCCTAAGACTTGGAAACACAAGGTATAGATGAAACCTGCTAACCTTAGTAGGTAGTTGACTGCATGAAAGCACTTTATACCAAGAGACCACTGCTGCTGTGAGTAACATTTTACTTGTGTTTTTTTTTTTTTAGTACGAATGTACCACTGTATTCCATGCTACTAAAAAGATGACAAGGCAGGTTCTTCCTTTTGCAGACAGTGAACTCTGCTGCTCAGCACATTCGGCTGCATCTCGTTTGTTTCTGGTGTTCAGGAACTCTTAGTACTAATTCCTGCCAAGGTTAGTAATATTATAAATGGGAGAAAATTACAGTGCACTACTCTTCCTTCTTTAATAATTTGATCTCTTAATACAGTGCTATCTGTTACAACTTATTTTCCTATCCCTTCCCACTCTCATATTTTCCATTCAAATTTTTGAGCAGCTGGATGAAGTGTTCTATGCTTTCCTGTACATACACATCAATCTGTCAAGAGAACAAGTGATCTTGCTGAAGTCTTCAGACACAGAGAAGCTAGGCAGGCAAGGCCACTGTAGCATAATGATTTCTGTAATGCACTGTTACTTAGAGGCATTTATTCCTCCTAAAATATTTTCTGGGCAGTCCCTGCTCCTTGCCAGAGCATCTAAAACACAGGCATAGAAGTCACCAGTACAAACAGCATGGTACATCAAACACACACTAGCTGTACCGCCTCAAAACCTGAAATAGATGCAGGTCTTAAACAGCAAGTAGGAAAGCAGTACTTTGCAAGGTTCCAGAGGAACAAAAGTCTGCCTATAAAAAAAAAAAAAAAAAAAAANAAAAAAAAAAAAAAAAAAAAAAAATTAATTCTGCAGAACTTTAGAAATGTACCCTAAAATTTACAGTAAGAATCCATAACATAGATTAATTCAGAAATAAGGATAAAATACACTGTTTAAAGGGGGAAATATTAATAAAAGTGAGTTGCAATTTGTGAGTTAAAAGGGCTTTTTGGTTTGGCAGTAAATTTGTCCTACCAGAAACATCTGTCACCAACAAGTTCTATTCTCTTTACCATAAGTCCTGGGTTTATTTTGCTTTAGAAGTGGGTCAGTACACACTATGCAGCAAGAAGCGAAAGCGTGGTTTTGCATGACATTCTTAGACAACACATAAATAGCAGGGCAAGATCTTAGACAAGACCAGAAGTAGTAGGCTAAGGGATCAGTTGCCCTGAGAATTGTACATGCTCTTCTGCTCTGGGGAATGAGAGCAGAACAACAGGCAGGACTCTCTAAAGCTTTTTGATTTTTAATAGGTAATGCAGTAGATTGACGGCTCCTAAATACGTTAGGCTTAGTTGAGTGCTCTCTCTAATTCACCAACCACTATGACATGACTGAATCTCCCAGTGTTGCCTGAATACMAAGTTTTGTTGTATGCAACCAACAAAAAGGAAATGGAATTCCCACAAAACAGTGATCAGATATGAAGACTTGTACTGGAACAACAGCTGTCATACTTTACAGAAAGCTTTCAACACCTTTGAGGCTAAGCTTTTAAGCCCATTTTATTAAAAAATATAACAGATGTAAACAAGATATGGTTAGAAACCTCCTTGATTAAATTTTTCCTATTGTTTTTAGAAAGCCTTTGCAGACAGTTTTCTTCTCTGTGTTAGACGGGCCAGTATGACTTTTTAAGAATATTTAACATAGAAATCATGATAGTATTAACACTCTGAATCCTCCTGGACAAAATAGCTGTTTTCACATACTTCTTTCCAACTCTTTTTTTTTTTTTTTCTTCTGTCCTTCTGACCAATTTTATTACTTTCTTTCTCTCCAAACACATGAAATATCAATTTGCAAAAAGGTAGCTTTCAGATTATTTTTCCTGCTGCAGACTGTATGATCTCATTCTTAAACTGGTCACATGCAAAAGCCTAGAAGAATGTTCTTTTTGCTATGTTGTTGCATTTCTGGTAGTAGTTGAGGTAGAGAAGTGACCTAGTTCAGGTAGAGAAGTGACATAACAGCGGCCAGGCTACAGACCACTTAGTGTATTAAGAAGAATGAAATGAGAACTTTCAACTGGATCCAGAAGTAAATGGAAGGAAACCAAGCATATAGAACACAGGTGTGATCTGTTCTCACTTTTCTTTCTCAGGTAATAGTAAGGCTGTGCATCTTGGGGCACCTAAAATGAGTAGTTACTTTTCAAATCTTGGTCTGTCATGTATTACTCATCTCTCTTTTTCTCCTAAAAGGCAGACATAAGATGGCAGTAGCAGGTGTTCTTAGCTTCTGGATGGAAAAGGACGAAAAAGTTGACCGAGGGGACAGATCTTTCTTCAACGGAGAGGTGACAGATAGAGATTGCCTAGYTGAGATGACTATTCTCCGTCAAACACATATTGCAATTCCACCTGTTGCCAGGAAGGCTTGAAGCTTAAGGATTTCTCAGGCAGGCACCAGATCCTCTGCCTACTCTTCCAAACTCCTGTGCTTGGGAAGTTCTTGTTCTTTGCTGTGGAAGAAAAAGGGAAATCCTGTTCTGTTTTAGCAGCCACATTTACAAGCAAATCACTGATACAACAAACCCAGATAACTTTTAACATTATTCGTCATTTTTGGTTTAGCGGTTTTGACAGCGTCTTATCAGAAATGAAAGCCAAAATATAAAAGATAATTGAAATAAAATGATTTAGAAAGACAGAAAATCACTCCTTCGCTATGCTACTCCAAGTCAGCTTTCTTTCTCCCAAAGAAGCCCACATAAGACTCCCCTCATCCATTCAAATAACTGAATGTGGTATTTTTAACATAAAGATTTATTTCTAATAATATCACCTAGTATATCTATATGAAGTTAGCCTGCTAGAAAGAATATTTCCTCGCCTCCTTTAAATTCAAGATTGCCTCTGTATTTAGTGGACCTCTTTCACTGCACTCATGTCAGAAACAGCAGCTGAAGAAAGCGGTCTCACCTTCCAAAGACATACACACAGTTTGGCTTTTAAAAGGTAACATAGAGGACTAAAGAATATTTTAACTAAAACTGTTTGCATTTTTTTTCTCAAAGCCAGTAGGAATGATCATGAGAGATGTGCAGGAAAAGGACAGAGTTTTTGTTGGGTTGTTTCTTTTATGATTGAAGTACCACCGAACTCCCCTGTTCACGGATAAAATGCTTTAGACCTTATCCATACCCTAACATTACATATTGAACTTTTAAACTTATTATTTCCTACAAATGGCTATTTTCCTGGATATGTGCCATGCTGTCAAAACTCTTCTTCTGATTCATACTATCAGTGGTCTTAAAGATACCATCTGAAACAACTGCACCGGTTTTCATTCCCATCAATATTAGTCATGGTGCAAACCAATGTGTGAATACTTCTTAAATTTTAATACAGCAATTATATAACTTAAGACCAGTTTTCCTAATTAAAGGCACACACAGTCTGTCATATCCATCCCAAGACTTACACCCGTATGGCAGTTCTGTACAACTCAAAATCAATTTAGTCATTTTGATTCTAGTTTATATTTAGATAGTCCATCATGAAAGAGCTCTGAACTTTACCCTAACCTAGGTCCTCTGTATGCCATATGTATATGCAATCTACTACATCAATCAAAACGGCTCACAGTTCAGACGATGTATACACAAATAAATGTGCTTTACCTAGAGGTCAAAATAATTTCTGTAAGAGCACAGTATATTCTCTTGTTTTTAGCTACCTCCTACAACCATGAAGTATAAAAATTTAACAAGCTGCAAAATAACAAATTGAACACCATACATTGAGTTTCTTTAGTGTCATGCTATAATTATACTCAAGAATACACTTCACTTTTAACACTATTTTTACTGTATCCTTCTACCTTGTGGCCCACAGTGGCCTATGCCAATTTTATTACAAAATAGAGTTATGGGGAGGAAAAGGTAAAAAGAAATAATCAATTCTGCTACTCTGAGATCACATGTGCAGGAACTAAGGTGTGGATTTTGGTTTTTTAAGACAGTGCCTATATGTTTTGCCCGTATTCCTATCTCAGCTCTTGCAATCACCTAACACAGGCCGGTGGATCACCACGACAGTGGATAAATTAGGATTTCACTACCATCAAGTTTGATTTGTTTCTTAACAACGCTACGAATCAGCATAGTTCTGATTTGACAGAACCGTGAGACTTTCAAAACTGCACTTTCAACACATTAAGTACAATAGGTAGGATTTTTCAAAAATGTATTAGAAATGCTGAGAAATAAGGTAGTTTGAAATGTATACATATCGCTACGTTAGTCGCATGAAGAGAAAGCTGCAACACAAATGCACTGAAGAAGGCAGGAATACTTCTCTATACACGATAGGAAAAAAAGATTGCTGAAATGTTGCTGATCCACTTTCGTGCTTATTGCTTTTTTAACTGGACAGCAACTTTCTTCCTTTCATAGGCATTGGACAATATTAGGCCTATGAGCACAAAAGTTTTTTAAAAAACCCTATAATTTATTCTTTCTTCAAATTTGACTGAGAAAATAAACATACATAGCTGAAATAAAAAAGGAATGGACGCATTATATATATGACAATTCAATTCAATGACTGTGTAATATAAGTGTGTGAAAAATAGTTCCTGAACTTGTCATGAGAGACTACAGAAGACTGAATTCTGGCTTCTCTAAAACTCCCACTGATTTTATTAGGCTGGATAGTCAGCATCAGTGCTCTAATGTACATGCACAAGGGCCACTGCTCTGGATTCATGAGTTCTGACCTTGAGACTTTTTAATTTTGTTTGCTCATCTGAGTCAACTATGTAATTATTTTAAGAACCTTTCTGTATTTCAGTATTATGCATATTTCCGGTAAAGATTTGGGAATCTAATTTAAATATACCGCATGTTACTGTGACTTGTAGGTATTCGATTAGTAAAGGAGAGGTCTGCACTTGTACACCTTACCTTCATCTCTGAAAAATAATTAATACATACCAGATGCTGTGTAATGACTTACTGAAATATGCAAATAAAAATATTGAAAGGGCCTTCACTTATTTTATATCAATGAAGTCYGTAACTATGATATTCCAAACAACCCTAATCCTTATTTTCTTAAGCATACACATGTACAATGAAACACAGAAGTAAAATCTTAGCTTTCTTCACAAGCAAACAGGATTTAAGTTGGAAGTCTAAGTGTCAACCCTGAACATTATAAAATTATACAGAATAAGGAGGAAACAGGGCTGATAGTGCATATAAATATGACAGTGTATTAGGCTGCATTTAATTACCAGTTCAAACAACAACCTGATCTAACCTTTGACAAGTAAAATAAATGTTCTGAATAATTTAACCAAAGCAAACATTTGCTGTTAAATGCTGGCTAATTATAGTAAGAGTTGTACTGAGAGGGGGAAAAAACCCAAAAGAGATGGTAATTTATACACTTCTCCTGCAATTGCTACAGCTATTCCTTGAAACCCTTGAATATTTTCCATGCAGGATAGCTATTAAGTATCTACTTCGGGAAGAAAATCTGTCTATGTTTAAAGGAAGAAGCACCATATTAGAATAACCAGCCTTGATTTACAAGCACTGAAGAAGTAGTCCAAATACAGAAAGTAAGGTAACATTAGTTTCAAGAACATCCACCTTTTCTATTGATGGCTTTCTGATACAAAAGGTCTCCGTTTGTAATGCTCTGTATCACACTGGAAGGTAAGAAAGGGTAGAATAGCAATTAAGTCTTTTCCAAGCATCAGTGCAAAATCACACTAAAGCCTCATTACAGGATAGGGGAGCACAGTTCAGTCAAATTCTTTCTTTACATAAATACTAGATCAACAGTTAAATGACATTAATAAACCAGGGAGATTCTTGAAAAACAACCCCTCCCAAATTATGTAATGACAAAATAATTCCACCACTATGACTTTTTCAGATATATTATCTATAGCCAGATATCCCATCCATATGAAATATTGAGCTTGTTTCAAAAAGAAGCTAAAGATCTTAGAAAAATAAATATATGTGACAAGGACAAATATTTAAAGTTGGCATGCTTCCAATGTCAGAACATTAATAAGCATGAAATTGAAACCATTAGAAAAAAGGCGTTTTTTTCCTGCTGCATATATGCCTTCCAGTTGTAGGCTATTTTTAAAGAAATGAATGGCTTTTGCTATCTTTGGGCCAAGAGTTTCACTTATTTATGCGATGAAAAGTTAGCAGCGGCATCAGCTGTCTATCTGCATGCACAATAACTATGGTTCAGAAGAATCAGAAGACCATGAAAATTTCACGGACAAGCAACGTATGGTAAATGAAAGAAGCCTATAAATCCCTAATCTTGAATATATATTAATATTTGAAGGCTTTATATAATCTGCAAAGTAAAAAGTGAAAACCATTAAAAATATTAAAACTGACTGTAAGTATGCTCCTCTCTTTTCCCAAAAGTAATTTGTGTGCAGATAAGTTCTGGCCACAAGTTTCCAAGACAAACATATTATTTTTAAGTTACCTTTTATATTTTCATAAATATTTAAACTCTCCCTGAAATTTTAAATATGTTTATAGAGACACGAATGCTAACATTCTTAGCCTCTTATAATGAAAAAATATGAATTAAACTATTTCTTGCACACTGTAAGACAAACAATTTTTAAAAGAAACAAATAATAAATTCACAAAAAGTTTACCACAAATTGTTTACTTGATAATGAGTCAGGTGGATTCAAGAAATTGAAGTGGATTTTCTAGCTTACAGTGTAAATTGAATATTGGAAAATTACTATTCTTGCTCCATAGCTCAGGATAAAGTCTTTAAGCAAACAAAGTAGTAAAGAATTTGACAAGATCCATGCCTGACACTCTGGAGAAATTCAAGTACAGAATTAATTTTACACTGCATCTACAGCTTCATGCCAAATGGGCAGTGAAATGCACTGGGTTTTCTTATGCTGAGGCATCCATAAAAACATACTCAGCTGTATTTGGACAGGACAGAGGGAAATCTTAGGCAGTCACTGGTAAATGCAAGGAATCAACTCTTCTCCACTATTATACTGCACATACAACTTTGGCATTTAAGCATAAAACTGGAACAGCTCTTCTCTAGAGTTGTTATGCTTTTTGTATTCTGCACTTGAAGTGTTACCAGGTTCAGTAAGGTAAATTTCGCTAACAGGAGATACCTTCACCTTTCTGTGAATTAAAAGGTAGCAAGAAATAAAAATAGCCACTCAATTCTAAAATTTTATCTTCTCCAAAATACTTATATTTTAGATAAACAACAAAATAAACAAAACCAGCCAGGTCACAGGTTGCAAAAGCTGATGTGAAGACTGCTTCTTGATAGGTAGCTCACACTTAATGCTAGCCACTCATCAGTGCCAGTTACACTTTCCTGTTACTCCTAATTTTCCAAACTGTTGTGTACTTTAAGTACAACATTAAACATCTAAACAAGAAATTTTATACAATATTTTATATTTAAATAATTAAATCTGATAGAAACACTGATAGAAATGCTAGTGTACTAAAATGCTAATATATTTAAAAAAAAAAAACAAACCAACAACAACCTCTCTTGGCCATAGCTGCAAGGAATATGCACTGTTCCTGAGTATCATCTTAGGTATCAGTCTGATATAGCAGGTGGTGTACCTGGAAGAGTGATTACAACCAAATAACTTAGTTATGTATGTACATGTACTTGGGCGTAACCCAGCTAATGTCTTTACCCAGTGTGGCCCACCTGGAGGACAATTTCTCTGAGTCCAAAAGACTGGTCTCCAACCAGACCATTAAAGGAGAAGAGGAATACCATGATGCTGAAACTAGCCAAGCTTCTCCCCTGACTTTATGCACGAAATTTTAACACTGAAAACCACAAGAACTAAAGATCGAGTTGGTCCTTTAGATCCATACTTTTGTGCAATAGGTTACAGAGAAATCAGAATTAGCAATAAAATGAAAAGTAGAATGGATAAACTGACAGAAATCGTAGCAGAACGTACACCTGTGGGGTTCTTTTTGAACTAATCCAACATTTCACTCTGGTCAGTCTGTTATTATAAGTAACAATTAGTTTAGTCTGTACTGGAAGTTTCCTGCATATTTTAGTTTGCACGTACTTGTAAGGTATTCCTGAAGAGAATTCACTTTTGTGTAGAATGGCTTTGTGATGTGGATTAGCCTCCGCAAGGGATCTAAATTGACAATAATGAATTCATTTTATAGAGTAGGCTAGACTTAAATGAGAAGTGAAAGACCAGTGCCAGCAGAGTTCAGTGATCAGCCACTGTTGTTCTCTATATAATTTACTGGTTGAGTTTAATAATTACAGCATTGCCCTGATAATCTGTAGCTGCAGCATACTGGAAGGAGAGGAAGAGAAAATGCTTCTTGTGTTAATAGGAGAATTGAATTTTTTTATTTAAATGCAGACCCACATAAACTACAGAGTATTTATAACGAACATCTAAGAACACTGACACTGGTTTAAACTAAAATTAATTTATATCACTCAAATCCGGAAAAACATAATTTCAAGCCTTGATCTTATTAGGATACTTAATGTAATCTTATTAGAATGTGAGCTTCTATATATCAAAGTGTTTTATACATTGCAAATATATTTTAAAGAGCTCCAATAAACATTACTAAACAATTCACTACTGATCTCCAAACCTAGTTTCACAGGGGCAGATTATTGGATCTGTAACTAATACAGCAGGAGAGGCAATGCCTTCACACAAGCAATATTCTTGCTGCTATACAGAACTGGCTGTCACATGAGTGTTAAGCAAGTTTCCAGGACTTTCTCATCTCTTTAACTGCCTGAGATTTAGCACAGAGCAGCACGCTTTCCAAAAGGACAGAGTACCTACAGCTTCAGCGGAAGCAAATGGGGACTATAGATGCTTAAAATTTCAGAAAATCAGGCCTGGTGCCATATACAGGGAAAATGCTGCCAGAAATGTCACTCACAGAATCCATGCCTGCCACTCCACAGAGATTCATATATGCTTAATGATGGCTAGCAAGTACAGAGAGCAGACCTAGCTAAGGAAAAACAACAGAAAACTAGGCAGCAGGCAGGCGATGAGAACTCTGTCTGCACTCATATCCCCACTGGCAAAGTAAAAGTAAAATGGTTAAGAAACCCGTACGGCTGATGCCAAAAATTTAAACGTTTCTAAGGACTATAGCAGACCTTGAGAGATAGAGTTTTTAATCTCATTTGAAACAGTTTCAATACTTCAACATTAATGTATGCACATATATATTAATGAAGCAGACATGTTAATCCCCCCGATGTCGATGTCTGTGAAGCATCTTAGCTCTTACTTCCTTCACCATCAGTCGTGTGTAAGTAACATACTGTGGCAACATATGAATAGTTCATAGCTCCAGCAATGAATGAATGAATGAACAGTGACCTAAACGCAAGCAGCAATCAAGGTTTCTGTTTCTTTACCCATCAGTTACTGCACATACTCACAGCAAACAAGTGTGTTTTTCTGACATGCACACTTGTCTGTTAATAAGTTAAAGAACTATTTCAGTCAAGAGCCTTTATGTTTTTCCCCTACACGCTTCGTTTCTTGCTACATGCATTGGAGTTTATCTACTCTGATAGAGATGTTGATGACAAGCCAAAGAAACGGAGGTGATGCTGCCAGGGATTAAGGTAAAGAATACTACAATACTTTGCAGAAGCACAAAGGGTCTGCCGTTGTTTCCCTGCACTTGGAAAGCTTAAGCGCAAGCTTTCTGAAAAGCACAATGAGAGCTTCCAGTTAGCACTTCTATTTGTTTTCAGTACGCAGTGATACATCCCTTGCAAAACTTTAATGTACTACAACAAATTATCAGGAAAAATTGCAACATTTTAAAAGGCAACAAGCATGAAATAATTACAATATGCTGTTTTGTTTTGTTTCCTGTTTTTTTTTCGAGGCATGTGTGTTGTTCTTTAGGTTGGCTGTGTTTTTTGTTGGGGTTTTTTGTTGTTTGGTTTGGATTTTTTATACTTCATGGGGGAAGAAGAGAAGAGCAAAAAAACCCACAGAGAGCCATGCCTGTTCTTTTTCACAGGTTCAGTTCAAAATAATTCTACTAATAATCTACTGCACGTTATCAATACAGTAGGTATGTGTTCAGAGATAAATTACATTATAATTCACCCCAGTGAAACTAAATTCCAGTTGCAGAATCTTGTTACAGGTATCATCTGTAAGAGCAACCGCTGGCCTTTAAGGGACCAGCAGGTACAATTTTAAGTAAAAGTAGTTCACAAGAATACTTTTCCAACTGTAAATAGAATGACTGACACAATCTTACCTGACAATGAAAACTCTACAGAGATCAATTTTTCAAATCTTTTCTCTCAGTTTAAAAATGGAATCCATTTTCCCTATTATCTACAATATATGGTTCAAAATTCTCAGCCCCTGTTTGGCAAAAAATGATCTCTGCAAAAATAAGCTGAAGAAAATTAAGACAATCCAGACCAAAGAAAAGAAACAGATCCTGGGAGCTGTTAGTACATTAAATAAGCATTACACTAATGCATTTGTCTTTGTAGAAAGTAGAGAAAAACAGAAGGAAAGCTATCTGCTTGAGATAAGTTGATTTTTTTTTCTCTTCTATAATAAGCTTTTTAGATACAACAGTGTAATTTTATTTTATACTTTTTTAATCAAATAATCAATGTGCATAATTGGTCAAGGGAACAAAAAGTCTACTAAAGTGCAAAGTGGATGATTGGCTCCTTTATTCTTGAAGGTTGCATCATGCTGCCTTGTGATTTTTAAAGCCAAAATTTGCAGGGAACATGTATTCAATAACTAATGTTTAACACTTTAACAAACTCTTTACATTCCATGAACAGTGTGTGCTACAGAAACGAACAATCTTCATCATTCAATATTGAGATTAGCTCTGCCCCTTCCAGCGTCAATTCTGAACCTATGGCATGTATCAGGTATGTATAAATTTTTAAAAAAGCACTTAATTTTACATGATACTGGTTTTCTCCAGCACCTCACTATGTTCTTAGAATAACAAGGTATGACTTTTCAAACCTTTGCTGCCTCCCAGCCTTTAAGTAGTCAGAAATGTGCGTGTATGTGGGGGTTTGTTAATGTAATACATACATTACTATATAGGTAAAATACTACCTTTGCAGGATAAATGATGCTACTCCTTTTACTAAAAGATAATTTTAATATAAGGGACAACAAGAAAAGAAGAGAAGCAGAACATGAAATAAAGTTTTTCACAAATGAAGAAAATAATTATCAGAAACCACTTGTTATGAACAATAATTTAATTTCCCTGAACTCAAACCCTAAAACATTCAGCTAACACTTAAGAAACTGGAAAGTAAAATGACTCATAAACTGCCAAAAAGCAATATGGGTGAAAACAGAATTTGTTCTCACTGTCAGAGGCAAAAGCGACAAAACGGTAAAATGCAAACTCTACTTTAAAATGTAGGTAACGTTGACAAAGATCTGATTGAGAAGAAATGTATGACTGGGCAAAGAAAAGGCTAGCTGACCGGACTGACAAGAGCAGAACAATTTGGAAACTGCAGATTCAGCTGGTCCCTACTGCTACTTTACCCAAAGCACATGAGGGGATTATATCTCTGTAGGAAGGGGAACAAATCTGGCGAAGCTGTGGAAAGAAATAGTGAGTTAATCTCAAGTCATAATGGGTGGACTTCTCCACTGTGTGTAATGCCCTCCTCGATATACAAGAGCTGCTCTGCAGTGCCATTTCCTGGATGCTTGGAATTGGATTATCAGTTTTGCTGCAGATTTACAAGGCATTAAGGTAGCTTTAGACTCCGTCCCTTCTTTCTCTCCCTGTCCTCCCCAAATATTAATCTCACCTTTATTCTTGAAAATTATTTACATTAGAAATTAAAAATCCTGTAACAGAGATTATAGGAAAGCCACCAATTCAAATTTTAACTTTCATAAATAATGATCTATTTTTATTCTTCTTCGTTTTAGGACTTCCTTGTATGTATTCATATATTACTTTTCAATCTTGCCGGAGCGGAGAGGTTGAATGGACACTGACAGACCATTGAAGGAGAATAGGTTCTTTCATTATAAGCCAACATAGCTCTGGGCCAATTTTGGACACTATTTGGCAAGCGTTACTGTATTAAGGAAGCAATTTTTCAAGGTTCACATGCACCAAGTGCAGTGTGTATTATACAGCTTTTAAAAAAGCAGCATTAACATAAGACCGAATATATCTTGTTCATGTAATTATCTACTCAATTCAACATGCCCACACAACATTTACATACAACTGAAAATGTAAAAACTCACAGAAAGCAAAATCTCTACTGTATGATGCTCTTGGATAGCTTATACTCCCACTTCTTTCTTAAAGCCACATCCAGTAATATTGTTCAAAAAAGAACCTTGCACGTCATGTGCCCACCAGGCTTAGGAGTCTTACGTTCATATCTACAAAAATTATGAAAAAGCAATCAGAAATTTCATGGACAGTATACACACTTATTAATATGATCTGTTTTATTAGGTCCCAGCGAAAACATCTTATTAGTTCTACAATTAAATGATTCAGAAACCATCCACACTATCTTTGCCTTTTAACAGTTCCAATCAGTAGCAGATCTAGGTGTAATCAACAGCAGCAGGGGGCTTTAGGAAGCAAAACAAAACAAAAACAGTAGGGATCTTTACTAGTTTACAGTAATTGATACAAGGAGATGTTATACGTTACTGCAAGTTAGCCCAAGATATGGAAAAGCTATGTGAAAATTCCCTATTATCTACAACTACCATTTCAATATAGCAACAGCAAT
>JAYKAV010001088.1:698256-739372 GCA_035582835.1 Phoebastria nigripes
TATGATATGAAAAAATATAAAGAAAACATGGGGAGACAAAAAGCTCTTATCACACTTTCATGTCAAGAGGAAGACATTTAGTGCTAATCATCTCTTATTTATTACACCTTTTTAAACCAGAGCCCCATTCGTAAATGATTGTTAATCAGTGACACACACTCATGCCTTTAACTTACTCCATCTTTCTGTGCATCTCTGATGAATTCAAAATTAGATTATCCTCATTACTTTCTGAGCAAAGGATCACTGTAAATCCAACTCAGAACTAAACTCAATGAGAAAAAAAATCACAGGAAAAAACTTTCATGGATGCAAGAATCGTGTAGGCAGTTTCAGAACAGCTCTTGACTAATCTTACTAATCATTTATATAGATGCTGACCTTAGCTATAGCAGCAACAGCTAAATCTGAAAAAGGGGACTAGAGATGAAAAGAAGTCTCTTTCTTATGTACTTGTCTCCTTATATGATACTTATTCTTTCAACACATGGGCCATTTTTGTAGACAATTTGACAGCATGTATTAAAGGTTTATCATATGCTTTTCATATTCCTTTAGAGAATTATGATAAAGTACACTTATATTCAGTGAAGACAAGTTTTCCTTCCAGAAGAATTGCAACTTGACGGTTCTGTACCAGAACAACTATCCTTTGGCAGCAGATTATTTTTTCATTTTGATATTTCAATGCCTACCCTGTACGGTTTGCCCAATCATTATCACAGGATGGTGTGGATAGCACCTTTACTGATGAACAAGAAAGCAGTGCCTTTTATGAAATCAAATGTAATAGCATTAACATCTCCAACACGATTAGTTTAAGTTGAGCCATTTCTCCCACACAGTGCTATAAACCAACTAGGTCTGTCGTAATACATGCACTGATAGAGGCTGCTTATTTGATGAATGTCATTTTATTACTCATCCTCTATGAATCTTGCTTTCCTTCTTCCAGTCCTTTTTGTAAGAATCCCACTTCTCTTATTTGAAACCCCCATTTGCATAAACAATAAGCTTCACTCTGATGCTACTACATGATTATCTGGTGTTCACATTTCCACTCCTGGGGTTATTCACACTGCCCAATTTAGGCTGCTTTAAGACTTCTAAGTCAAATGAGACTTTACAGACTAAAATTAGAGACTGAAGTTGCTTAGACAATCAAGGAGAGAAGCAGGTGCCTTCATGGGGGAGATTCAGTGCTCCTCAGTCTGATACCTGAGGCAGATCTGGTGAAACAGTCAAGAACTGAGAAATGACAGTATGTCACTATTGGCTGCATTCACTATCAAAGCATCCATACCAACATATTTTACTGGAACTGTGGATTTTGCACCTTATCCTTCAAAATCTATTTATACAGTCAAACATGAAAACAGAATTATTCTGGAAGCTATAAATGGCACTGATATTCCAAAGAAAGGTAGCGAGTAAAGCTGAAGCCCTGCTAAGCGCTGCAATAAATTGGAAGTGATGATTCAAAACTCTCTAACGGCCATAAGAAAGCCTTAATGCAAACACACTACTTTTCTTATGTTCCAAAAGAAACAAACAAAAATTCTCAATGAAAGATTGACTCCAAAGAGTATAAACTATTTTAAAAACAAAATTCATGCTACTATATTTCAAAAGCTGCCTTTTTTTTTTTTTTTTTTTTTTTTTTTCTTGAGTTTTTTACAAAAAACAACCCCTACACTGCTACAACCGGACAAGTTTTGCACCAAAATTCCTCCCCTTGTTATTTTTCCAATTTTAAAGGAATGTTATGAACCACAGTACTTGAAAATGGGGTAATTTTGTTGCGTAAGCAGGCTTTCTTAAAGAACATTTCAATGACCCAGTTATGTCTCTGTTTTATTTTTGTAATATTTTTATATGAACTAGGATAAGACTGCAGTTAAACGCTGTTCTTCAATTTATTTTTCCATCTGCTTTTAGCTGCAGGATAGCATATTTTATCACATTTGATATACAGGGTCAAAGGAATAAAAAAATTAACCCTGTATTTTTGCATAAAATGTATAAATAAATTCTGATGGTGCAAGCTCAGCACGTAGAATATTTTTACTAGTACTATCTTATGATAATGTTTTTGTAATCACTTATATTTCAGCTGCTAACAATTGAATGCAGTTTTCTATGTTATTAACACAGTTCTACAAATCACAGGGAAAAATCCAGTATCTGAGCAAAAGAGGATAAAAGGTCACATTTTCAGAAGGTAATCTTTTCACACATACAAGAGGCAATAGGCCAAGTCACTTAGCTTTTCCTAGCTAATCAAACTGCACAATTTCAGCATAGTGGTTCTTTTTAGATGTAGGTGGTGATAAAACGATCCTCGGCTTGGGAACACGTCCAAGATGCATACACACTCCCAAACACCTCCCCCTACTCACCCCACCTCCAGTTGATTTGAACACAGACATATTTATCAATACTTTTTAAGGTAGCAACCATGCTGATGGGGACAATTATGAAACAAGACAGAGGTCACAGTAAATCCAACTCAGAGTATGTGACCAAAGTTACGTGGGGAAAAAACGAACTCGTGTCAGCATCAAGCATCTGTTGCTGCTGGTGCGCGGACAAAGCGAGTGCCAGAACAAGGAGGCAGTTTTGTAGATCTACTGTTTGTCAAGTCGCCCACTGAAGCAAGCCTTGAAATCAGTGTGTGTACTGCGGCCATCTGTTTACTTTTCACTAGCAAAACTCTGACTCTTACCATTTCTTTGAAGCCATGGTCAATGTCAAGAAACAGGTACAGTTACGATGAGCGTGCATGTTTTTTTAACTTGGCAAGGGGACAAAAGGAAGGAGGAAGGAAGACAGAAGTATATAATTAGCTTTTAAAAAAAGGAATTACAGGAAAAGGATCTTCATTTATTCAGGTATATTATACCCCAAAGGGATTAAGCTGTCAAGGTCCCATGAAAGCAACCAGTGAAAACAGAAAGACTGACCTGCCACAAAAAATGATTTATTTACTTAGCTTCGTAACAGAGAGCTTCTGAATTGACCTGGACTTAGGAAACTTGTCTCTGCTCTCTTCCCTCCAGTGACCAAGAAGAGAATACTTCAAATGATCTATGATAAAGTGGATTTAAAAGCTCAAATACTCTCAAATCACTACTAAATCACCAACAAACACCACATTGCTAAATTCCATTGCTGATTAGTTTCACCGGGCAGAATCTACCCAGAGAAAGCCACGGTCCATTTACCAACGTTGTTCATGAGATAAGGCTTTTTTTTTTTTTTTTTTTTTTTTTTTTTTTTTTTTGAACCAACATATACTTGCTTCAACCTGTACTATAGAATCTTATTTACTTACGTACCTTGTTAACTTTCTCCCTGTTTCACTTGTGTCATGTATCTACTTCCACTTCCTGCCCTTTTTCAGGAGCCCCACAATTTTTGATACAGATTTTTCTTTGAAAAACTTTCAGGCTTTCTCTTTCTCTCTTTTAATCTTTCAAAACTCAGAGGTGATGTCCCTTATTTTCACTTTTTCTTTTCCTCTGTCCCAGGTCTTAAAAAGGAATATTTAAATTAGAACCCCAAAATATCACAGGTTAGGTACTGTATGATTTATGTATGTGTGTGCGTGGCTTACAATGTGGGCTGCCCTGCACTAATTCCATTAAAACATCCTTAGACAGACATACTTATATTGCATACAGGACTAACGAATCTAGGTAAGATACGGTTATGTGATGAAGGTAATGCTGTGTCAGCAGTAGATATTACTAAAGAATTGGAAAAATGTTCACATACCGGGTGAAGGTATAGGGTATGATTTCTCCAGAACTACAGAACTTTTAAACGTAAAAGCTAATTGAGATTTTTCAATGCTTGCTGGGTGTGGTAGAGGCATGCGTGTGTGTATATACACACCTGCGCATTTTGAAAGCACCAGTCAACAACTGGATATGCTGGTTTTTTCAACCCATTGAAACTTGAAAATGAACTACAGATTTTGCGCAGAAGCTAACATTTTTACAGTTGAGTCAGGTCTTTCACCTCTGAAACAACTGCTCCAGACAGTACTCTTCGCAAATAAAAGAGATACTGCTCTTGAAAAGTCTTATGCACAACGTTTAGAAAGAAAGAAAAAAAAGATGTAAGCTTACTGTCATGTGGGTAGTATAAGAGGCTATAACTTTGGAGAAATACAAGAAGTATTACATCTTCCTCTAAACAAAAAGAATGCACCTTTTGGAGTTGTTTAAGTTCAGTATTTCCATAGAGCACATAAAAAGTAATCACCAAAATTAGTGAAATGTTTCAAACTTCTTATTCCAGAGAATAACCTGATGAAAGCAGACCACTCACTAATAAAGTGCAACTTAATAAATCATGTGAAATCTTATTTTGTTCAAACCCTTACTAACTCCTAGCACCATCTGTTACCATCAAAACTATATGACAAGATATGATATATAATTAATAGGTAAACAACAATCTAATTAAAATGGACAAATACTCCATGTTCCTGCCATTTGGGAGCTCTAATTACAGACTAAATTTTAAGCTTGAATTAAATATTTAAGCTGGAAAATTAACTTTCCTTCTCGAGCCTTGAATACATTAATACAGATATGTGAAGCGACTTCCTGATGGGAACTTAAACATGTAATTTAGTTTCATCAAAGCAGTTACTAATTGTTAAGCAGCAGTACCTTACCATATGTACACAATAGCTATTTAGAGCCGAAAAGGTGGTTTTAAAGTACCCCTCTGCAACCCTTTCCTGACATAAATATAAAATGTATATACAGCACAGCAGTTTACACTACACACTGAAAATAAATTACACAGAGACTTCAGCTTTCAATGGGTCTTAGTGTGCATAAGTCTGAATAGATCTAGATAAACAAATGCATATTTTTGCTGCTGAAACTAAAGAATGTCTAAAAAAGTTAAGCTATTTTTATATTCTACTTACTTGTAAAATTTTGAACTTAAGAGTAAAAACATGCAATTTGCCCGAGCCATCTAGCAAAACAAAATGGTGAAAAAAAACAGGTATTTCATCTAACTTAATAAGATGATTCAGATTTTCTTAAATACTAACATCAAAAGGACAGAAATATGAGTAAAATGGAGAACGGCATTATACAAAACATCGTTAAAAAGGTTCCAAGTATGCAAGTGGCTAAAATTTATCTAAAATCAATGCAGCACAGTAGATATTCTTGTATTAGGAATCTAAAAAGTACACGAACATAGGAATTTGGAATATTTGCATTCTGACCAGTACTTGGATGTCAGATGTTTAACAGTGCCCGCCACTCAACAACGGACTTCACTATTTTAGAAAAAATAAAAACTCTGCTCTTCACGCAAACCACAATGCTTTCCAAATATTGCTGAGTCGAACCACCTTGCAAAGCATTTCCCTCATCTTATGGATACAGAAAGTGAGGCACAAGGATGCTAGGTGACACCCACAACCATATGTCAAGGCTTCAACGGTGTAAAATACTCCACATATATGGAACACTATGTTTTTCTGTGTTCACGTGGAACTTTTTTAAGGGAGGGCACACAAAGACTTCAGTATGGTTTCAATCAAGAGTTGGCTCTTACAGGCTCACATGGCCCAAGTCAGTGATATGCGTGAAACAAGAATCCAGATTTCTTGATCTTCAATATTCTCTTCTAATCCTAATATTCTCCTTCCACACAACAGAAATACATTTGACTTGCTTTAATTTAGATTCAATTACAGAAAAGCAGGACACAATGTTAAGAGTAGTAGTGCATTTTTCTTTTTAAGTATCTTTGAGATGGTATGTTACTTAGTGAGGAACAGAACATAAAAGAAATTTCATCCATCCATCTAACCTTAATAATTTTTATTTGCAGCATAAATACAGGTAACAGATAAATTACTGGGCCATGACTTCATCAAGGGATTCTAGTGACATCAAAGCCAAACCTCTAATAGTTTGTGATGTCACTACAAACCCTCAATGGATTTCTCGTTCCATAACTCAGAAGAACATGGCAGCTTCTCAATTTATGTAGTTAATGGATTGGAGTCCCAGAACATGCTTTAGGTCCTACTCTGTTTCTACCGCTCCCTCACTGTTATCCTTTGTCCCATTCCTACAATACAGTTATAATTTTACTCTTTCTACGTGATGAAAGCACAAGGGCAGTTTACAATAATCAAGCTGGTATTTTCAGTTACACAGACTCTGATACTGTTCTTTATACAGAGCTTCAGACTGTACTTGTACTATGTAAGCAAAATTTACATTTTAAATTTACTGAATCTCTTAAACATTATAAGCCACTTATTTTAACAATAGCCATGTCTTCACCATACTTTCATAATACAATCTGTGAAGCTACTTAAAAATGATTAAATAATTCCTTAGCAGTTAAAAGAATGAAAATCTTCCCTCCTGGACAAAGCTGACTTGAAACTTAGGTACTATAAATATCTTTTAGAGCCGTACTTACATGAATTTCACCCATGTCCGTCCATCCATCATTTTCTCTTTGTTTTTTTCATCAGTACTCCTGAGCTACTTAGCTTTGAGCAGGCCCATAGCTTATGTTCCAATCCATATTTTCTGAGTGATTAGAGTAGGTACTCTGTATAACACACATACACTCTTGTGTTAGGTGCTGAAAACAAGCATGGACTCCTCTAGCCGCATACGCTTCATTCATTTGGCCAAGCTAACTGGACAAGAACACTGCACAATTCAGTCATTTCAAAGTGGAAACACTGAACAGCCCTGACGAGAGCAGAAAACCCAGTTTTTCTCCCAAGCCCAGGCAGGGAATGAAATGCAGACACCAAATGAAGATTCTTCTGGCGGTGGACATAAGATGTGACAAAGATACACTCCACGACCTCACAGCCATTAAAATTTATCTTCTTTCAAGTACAGTTGTTTAGGTTTTGAATCACACTCTGATTAGAGGGAAAGACTGCTGCTAGGCAAAACCAAGTACCAAGTTCTGGGGAGCGCTATCGTTCCCTCTGCAGTCCAAGATACAGCCATATTCTTTCCAGGCCTATTTATAGACCATATTGTACTGTACATGTGCCATGGATCCTAATGTGAGGAAAATTATATAGATATTCAAAGCATGACATATTGATTCAACATATTGAACGGATTGTTTTTTCCTCTATTTATTTAAATGATTATAATAGTTTATAGTGAGCTTAGCCCTTGAGACAGATGGTTGTAAACTCAAAATTTAAGTTTTAAATAACTGTATTAAAATGAAGTAAATGATTTTATCCACCCTCCTCATTGGAAGGAGAATGAATTTATCTAAACACAGTCTTTAACCCTCTCCTGAGTTGTTTGTGACTATTTATCAAAGAAAGTGAACTTCCTAAATTGCTTCTGCTGATGAATTCACAACTCATTGACTGGAATTTTAAAATGTGTCTCATTAAAATGTGTCTGATATGCATAATATTTTTTTACATTGCGTTGGGCAAAAGTAAGCTTGGTTTTAGGGCAAAGAAGGGAATTCTACAATTATCCATTTTGAAAAGAGCCTTAAACTGTAAGTCTACAGTTTATATCTCATCAAATGCTTTCCAAGAGAAAATTTCTAAATTGCCAGGCACAAAAGCATGAAGTAAAAAACTCTGTCCGTAACTCATGCAAGTGAATGAAACAGTTTTCCCTTAAAGACTACAGCTCTACAAGAGTTCTGCCTCTGAAAAATACTGAATTATATTTATCCTACAAGAGCTTTATCCCTTTCCATCTCCCAATTTTATGAGCATCCCTTTTGTCCTTGCCCTCTTAAGCCCTCCATCATTGCACCTTATGCTGACTTCTGAGTTTCACTGCTGGACAATGCCAAAGGAGAACAGATCTTTTTGCAAGTCACTCAGTATTTAAATATGATAGCTAAACTTCATGTCACTAACTCCATTTGCATCATTTAAAAAACATGCACTGATAAATGTGTTAACCGTCCAAGCCTGACGATCAGTCCGAGCCCTGCACAAACCAGTTAGAGTTCCATCAGGTACTTCTAAGAGATTCACAAAAGGTGGATCTATGTCAGCAAGTGGTAACTGGTCAATATGGGCAGACAGAATGAAACAGTTAATGCTGAGGACCAACATTCACGCAATACATCTTTTAAGGGGTTTTAATTTGGACTGGTCATGTTCAGGACCAAAAGCCCACTAGCAGCTGTAAAAGAAGTTCATTTATACACTGCTGGTGTGCAACTTCTGGTTTAGCTTAATCCAAATGAAACCAATTTTCCCAATGCTGGCACTACTCTGCAGTATGAACACAAACACAAGCACAGCGGGGACAGTCTGCTTCAAAGATACATTCCTGATCCAAACTAAAATGCTACCCTAGGACCACACCAGGAAAATCAAACCTGCTTTCAATTAAATTGGTTACTTAAGGGTGCATATAAGGGTCCACTAAAACATTTTTGGGGAGCCTGCAAGTAGAAAGAAGGATCAACACTCGCCAAGTTAGATCAACAGCTTCTCATGCTATAATGCTGCTGGGCAAAGACCAACATCTTACTTAAAATACCACCTGCCTCCCTTCACCTTTACTTTCAGCAGGCAGCAGGGTGAGCACACGGCAGGTCCACAAGGAGAGGTTAATGACCATTCAGTGAGATGGCAGACCACGAAAGGTGTGAATATTTTTTTAAGCCTAGCTAATGCCATTTACTAATCTGCAACCCCAGACTTAGCAATGGTTGTGAAAATGTTAGAGTAATACTGAGTGAGTGAGGAAATTTATGTGCATGTGTTTTAGGTCGGTTTTTTTAGTGAGTGAAAACTAAAAAAAAAAAAAAAAAAAAAAAAAAAAAAAAAAAAAAAAAAAAAAAAAAAAAAAAAAAAAAAAAAAAAAAAAAAAAAAATGGATTTAGGAAATCAGATTCAGTGAGACATTTGATAGAGAAGGGACCTTTTTTCTTTGGTACTTTAAGGCACTTATTAGGGGCAATGACATACTTTACAGTAATTTTGAAGAATCTGTCCTGTTAAACTAATACACCAAATTTGACATTTTGTAGTGAAATGACAGTTTCACTACGTAAGATGACAAAAGAAACAGCAGAAAACTTACAGTGAGCAACTATTATTCCTGTTATTTCTGAAGGTCTTTTATTTTTGTACAAGTCATCTTAAGGACATCACGTCTATTAGTTTCAGGTTACCTCTCAGGATTTTGCACAATTCCCAGAACGGGCCAAATACTTGGGCAAAAACATGTTTTCTGACGAGCTTTCAAAAGCAGCATCTCTACAGTGTGCATTTAGACCTGTACCTGAGTGAAGAAGATGGAGACCTCCATTATAATGCTTAACAAGTGCTTCTTAGCATTACTCTGCATTCTCCTCCCATTATCTATTTTTCTTTACTACCACTGAGGCAGAATTTGCATTGCTAGAGGAGTGTTATCAGTAATAACTGCTCACTTGGGATGGTCTCTTTTTACATCCTGTTTACCTCCCCTGACTTCAAGATCCTGATATGCAAGTCTTATTCATAAGAGTTACTTAATTCAGTATTTTTTGTAATTATTTAGGAGTTTCCTGAGATAGAATAAAGATCTTCTTTTAGATATATAGAGTCCTGACAATTCAGAAATTAGTATATTCCAATACTATGCAATAATCTCGAGTTCCACACTGGTTAGAGAAACTTGGTCAATAACACTACTGAATTAGGTTACATGTTTAATTAATTATTTAAAAGAAATAATATAATAGTAAATAAAACTGTGAGCCATTGGCTATGAATAAATATGTTCTTTCAAAAGGCTACTAAAAATTCCTCATAGTAATTATTATTAATAATAAACTATTTGGCTAAAGGAGTAATCACTGTCATGCATCACAAAATAAGTGACACAAAATGAAGTGCAAAATATTCATGTAAGAAGAGGAACTAGATACACAAAACTGATATTGTACACGAATTGCTTTTGGGTGCAATTATCTTCCTCACATGTTAATATAATTTTGGCATCTTATTATATGTTTTATCCCACGGGGAATTTTAATTCAGAACCACAATTGTCAATAAACTTTCTTCACTAAAACTATCAGTCTCACCTTCTAGCCTGATTTCATATAATCCTTCAAACAGCAACTGGTTTTATACATCCTGTGGTAAATCCAGTGACAGATATTGTGCAGGAACAGAAGTTTAGAGCATACATGTTCCCTGTAAGGACAAACATTTCCTTTCTCCTGTTTACGATGCCACACAATTTATAACAACTTTGGTGTCACTTGGAACATACAGTACCCATTTCATATTGATTAAAAAGTGTTTGAAAACATTTTATCACATTTTAAAATACAGCCTGCATGTTTAGCTCTATTTTTGATATCCACAAATACAACAGATATTAAGTGTAGAAGGCATCATGAGTAGATCATAAAATAAATACTTTGACCAAAACCACAGGGCATTCTGTGCCTTCAATCAAACCACTGCAATTAATATGAAATTCTAAATACAGAATATAATGCCACATAAATAGTACAACAGCCAAGTCCTGTCTAAGAAGCCATATGTTTTTTCCCATTGTTCAAAAAAAGGAGATGACTTCCCGTCACTTATGTTTCTGATTAGCAAGGTGATTTATGCCACAATCACTAAAAATGCCAGCAAGTGAATGAGAAAATGCATAGTGACTGCACCAGATGTGCACAATAAACAGGAATCCCATTGTAATCTCTGGTACTTAGTTTATATGAAGGTAATGTAAGAAACACTCTTGGATATGGCAAAGTCACTCTTTTTTTACATTTGACTATAAATGATATGAAATAAATTGTGTGTTTTATACTTTATGGCATGCATACATTGATAAATTAGGTACAGTTTTGTATCCCGACTTATCTACAAGACAAACCTGGCTAAGATCATGGGGATTAATTGCTTCAGAAGTGTGAAATGCAGCTTTTCCATTCTTTTCTGCACACTCAGTGAAGAAACAATGATTAATCACTGTTTAACTATTCTCTTGAGGATCTACAAGATTGCCAAAGCAGGACTTATCCTCATAAATCCAAAAAACACAGGTTTAGATTTGTTGCCAACAACTGAAAGAACATGAACTTAAAGCCATTCGTTATCAGATTAAAACCATGTCAAGGCTTTAGAACCCCCTACCAGTGCAAAATTATTTTTAATCTGCACCTAACAATGGGAATTGGATTATCAAATCAGATTTGAGAAAAATATATGTATTCGTATATGTGAACACATCCCCTGTTATCAGAAGCAAAACATCCTGATAATAATAAAGCCACTTGCATTACTCCAGCGTAAGAGAAGCAGCATCTTTAAACAGGAATGTTTCCTTTGATATTAATGCTCAGTAAATAACAAAAAACCTAAACAACTCAGTTAAAATTGCATCCATTTCCATTTGGTTGCAACAAATCCCACTTACGTATATAAATAATTTGTTTAAATGTGTGAGAATTTGTCTAAACATCTTTACTTTTTGATAGAAGAATGTACTGATAACAGTGTTTTACATTTGTCTAACAACTTTATAATCAAAATTTAATAAAAATCACTTTAATAAATAGCTCACTATGTAAACAGATCACATGATCATATGAGAAATGCAAAAATTACCTTTTAAAAACTTCCTCCATTTGAAGAAGGTATTTATAAAAAAGCAAAATTTTATCAGGGAAATAACACACACTGCTGCACAGTCTCTGGCTGTATACAACAGCATCAGAGGAGTGACAGCCTTTTCTAAAAAGATCCAGTTTAAAAATTTTAATACCTTTTTCTATGCCTTTAAAGGGACACAAGAATAACTAATGTCAAACGCTTTCTAAAGATCCCCCCAGAAAAAAACCCACTACATCTAAATGATTGTAAAATGAAAGAAACGAACGTTTCATCCTTCAAAAACACCATGTCAGTAACACACAGACTGCCGTGGGAGAGAGGAAACCGTCTCTGAGCTCCCACGTCCCCGGGAGCCCGGGGGAAGGAGGTAAAAGCCTGTTGCTGAGGGATGGTGGTGGCCTGCAGCTGTCCCCACCGCGCCGCGGCTGGCTGGGTCCCCGGGGCGCTCCACGGCCTCCCGCATCCCCAGCTGCTCCTGTTCCTCCACTCCCCCATCACTTCGGGGTTTTTTCCCCCAAAAAAGTTCATGCTCATAATGTCTCCCTACATGGCTGTATGCAAAGTGTAAGACCAAAAAAGTCAATGCTGAAAACCTCTGTAACTTGACCTGCGCTGTCCGCCTGCAGCATCCTGCTGTAGGGGTCCCTGCAATGCCCAGGCAATCCTGCCCTGGGGACAGTGCCATCACTCCATGTTACTACACATCACYGAAGCGGCAAGCTTAGCCATGGAAATTGGGGTGCTAGAATTTTAATATTGTACTGTAAGAGCCATTTGCTGCAGAAAATCCACAATGTGTAAGGAATTAATTTCTAAATGTTATTTCTATAAATGTGACAGTGAACCAGAGGTCACCAGGAAGGGACAATCCTTCTCTAGGTGAAGTTAGCTTCAATGCAAGGATAACAAGAAAAGAGGAAACTTAAGTTTCATGCAGACACTGTAAGCACACACTCTGCCCTGGCTAAAGTACTGGCTAACTACGTGAGAAATAAATGCTCATCTGGATTACCCTTTTGCTTGCAGCATCATTTTGAATTTTCTGCCATTTCTCTTAGTTTCACAAACTGGAAGACCTTGATTCAGTCCCAGGTCCATGAAGGTGTTTACAAGCTTGTATCTCTCTCAGAAACAACTGAAAGCTAAGTTTGTAAACTCATCAAATTTAGTTTGGAGAGTTCAGGCTTCAGGCATTAAAGGAAATGCTTAACTGGTATTTCAGCTCCTTTTTCAGATCAGTTCACAGGGAGAAGCAGTGTCCTCAATCAAATTCCACAGTACGACTAATATTCACTCCTGTTTGTAAAGCACTTCAAGATTTCCAATGACAAATATTAACCAGCCTATGTTTACTAGGATTTTCACATTTAAGCAGACCAATACATACTTTTGCCTGTTCCAAGAAACATCTGACAAATATTATTCTACTGTTAGCCAGTATTATCTACTTTCTGAGGTGAGGCACACTGCTTGAAAGACAAAACCAACCGTGCAATGCATCCCTTGCCTACAGCAAGAAAATAATTCACTGCTAACTTGGCCATTAAACAGAAGTCTTTACAAACTCATATAAGCTGAGGTTAACTGCTCATAAAAGTGGTTTAAACTACAGATTTTAATCTTATTTACCTAGTTGGTATCGAAAACTATTCTTTCACCTTCTCTCCAGATATGTAACTTCCAGTACCTAATTAGGAGGAGTTGTACATTACAATTATTGTGATGTTTGTAATTTATGCATTATTAGTTTTAGTTCTGCTTTAAACATGTTTCACCATGCACTGGAATGTGAACACTGTAATATGTGTTATCCTCCATATTAACTATGCAAAATGAGTGAGGGGGAAGAAATACCTAAAAATGAGGATACTCAAGAGTTATGGATCCTGATGCTACCAGAGTAATTGAAAAATACGGAATAAGATTTTGCTTTGCAAATGGCTAACATGCAATAAACCCGTAGATTTTACACTGTTACATTTAATGTATACACTTTTTTTATTAGAGGCACAGTGTTATTTGTGACAAATTTCTTATTGTAAATTATAAGCATGTATGGCAAATCAGATTACATATTAAAGAAAGTCTTTTGAGATGCAGTGCCTGATGCATCTGCCTATGTAGCTTTTACTGTATGATGTTCATAGCAACAGAAACATTTTTAACTACCTTCAACCATCTTTTTCTTTCTATCTAACTACTGTAATAACTTTCGCTCCTGTTGGACTAGTCAGCAAAATATTAAAGGTTCAGAGAAACAAGGAATATATAACATTACAAAACTGTTTTTGGAAATGTATTACTTGAAAAATTCCTCCAAATATTTTTGCTGTAATCAAGAAAAAAAATGTGCTGATGTTGAAGGATGCTCATCATCAGCTGCTACAATACTACATGGTCACTTTAAACCCTATTTTAAAAGTACTCTCAGCAATGTTGCTCCTGTGAGACATTCAGATTGCAGTAACAACACACTTCTCTCTTCCTACCATTTTCATTCAACTAAGAGAAACTGTCCAGAGGAATGTAGACAATCTCCACTACTCCTCATTCCAGCTGGACTTCCAAAAGGCATTGTACCTGGGCACAGGGCCTTACAATACACCTGGTGAAAAAATGCTCTACAATGTCTCCCTAGTAATACTACTAACTACTATCAAGGCAATAATACCACCCTGGGCTTTCCTGCATTTATTTCCCATAATTCAATGAATTTCCAGTCTCTTGTTTCTCAGCCCTGTATATACATGGGCTAAGTCTCAGGAACTCTGAAAATTTCAGGATGAAACCGTTCCTTACGACCCTTTTCCTTGGACATGAAGGAACTTTCCAGAGTAACAACAATGTTTCTCTGTATTCCCCTTCTGGATGACTCCCAGACTACAGAATCAGCTGCCATAGGAAATAATTTCAAACAATGAGTTTCATCATTTTCTGTATCAATTATTTGCATCTCCTTTCCCTACGATACATAACTTACATACAGATATACCATACATACATTACATACAGATACACATGCACCCACAAGAGACACCAAGATACTGCACAGCACAGATATTACTACTCCCCTGAAGAAAGGATAAGAAAACAAAAATATTAAAAATGTTTAATGGGAGAATGCTTGGCAAAAAGCTTCTTTTAAGATACAATACAGGAACAGAAGCTCAYATATTAGCTCCTTAAGCAGTACCTCCTACCATCCCCACATATCTCTGGGATTCAGCCTCGCACTGAGACCTCTTACGTGAGGTGGTGTAACACCCATCAGCTTTCACAGGGACCACAGCTGTGTCATACCACCCCTCGGGAATCACCCCTAGCTCTTTGCAAGTGTCAACGAGTACTGAATGCTTCAGAGCATCTTTTCAGCAACACAGACTACAGTATCACCTTTTTCAACAGGAATCAAAAGCAGTGTTTATCTCCATTGAATACAATAGGTACTACAACCTAAAGCTGCTGAATGATACCTCTGCTCTCCCACACATCTTGTCAACCAAAGCAGAGTTTTCTATGACAAGATTTTTTTTTTTTTTTTGGTACACCAGACAGAGATCTCTCACAAGCCAATCAGAAATCATGAAACAAATTCACAACAAAAACTAAGTTATAGCCAAAAGCCTCACTGCCTTCTGTTTCAAACACAAGGAACATTCCTTCAATTCGGCATCATCTAGCATTGACAGATGGAAGCACATACCTACAAAAATCATACCCTTCCCAGAAAAGTGAATGAGAACTGTCGCATATAAAAATGCTAGTCATAGTAATAAATATCAATAAATAGGGATATATTATTAAAAACAGTTGTACTAATAAATATTGCTGGGGTAGAAAGTACCTTGAGATTTATTAATGAGGGTAGGATGAAAATCTGTAGAAAAGAACTGTATGAAATACAAATGCTTACTGTATTACAAACAATATCATCTTTACTACTATAATTGCATTTGTTAAAATGATGCATTCACATATATGTATGTGTATATACATATACTTTTTTTTTTTTTTTTTTTAATCAGAGACACAACATTTATTTTTTCTCAAGTGTTTAAAGTGCCAGTGGTCATAATCTCATTTAATAACGAGAAAACCCTGAAATATACATCACTTAGGCAAAGCCAGTCTGGATATCAGGATGTATGGATCTTCTTGCAATTTTTTGTGGGAAATACTGAAAGAAAGAAAAGTGAGAACAACTGCAACATTTTCTAGCTTTTCAGCTACTCAGAGAGTCATAAATTGTATTAAAGTTTTCACAGAACACAAACTTCCATGTTTTTTTCATACCGTAACTTACAATACAAACATGACTATAGAAATGTTTGAAAGCGAAAATATCTTATGAGCATTATTTCTCACATCTTTTGACTCAGAAGGTTTTATCATTTCCATCTACAGGTCTCACATTTCATCCTTATCTTTATCTTTATCCTTTACCTTACAAAAGTTCTCTGATCCCACATTTCTAAACAGAAAAGGAATGGTGCAGAGGAAGTTGAATGCAAACTTCTGCATCAGTAATGATCCATATGATTCACCACAGATCCAGAGAACTAGATGGCCACATCAGAACTTGAACGCCCAATTCTAACTGTACCTGGACAGTAACCAAGACAGACCAAAATCAGTGGCACTGCTAGGGCCCACAGGGTTAATATGAAGTATTTAACTTATAAACAAAGTGACATGTCATCATTTCTTTCAAATGCTTTCCCAATTCTTTTCTTTATTATTTATTGATGCCTAAACAGTAGCAGAGAGCCTTGGAAAGTCTGCTTCTGATTGTGTAAGGTTGTGGTTTTCAAAAGCAAAGCAGCTGCTCTCTCCAAATTTCTTTCAGAATTGTCCTTCTTGAATCTGGAAGGAAGGTCACCAGACCAAGGAATAACAGGGAATGCTACCTGAATGAACCATTGCTTTCTGGCAGGAAAGGAATTTCACTATGATCTGTGGCCAAAGAAAATTTCAGTAGTCATATCTTTTACTGAAGGAAAATCATAGGTGTTCATAATACTTGTGGAAACACCCTTGAATTGCATAGATCCACCCTTAAACCAAAAGGCTGGCTGAATGCAGATGTATTGCTCCCTCCCACCATCACAAAATTAATGGATGGATACTGTCCTGAGCTGGAATTACAATTTTACCATTATTATTTTATTAAAGTCAGCAACGGTAAGAGCACCAAGGTACAATGACCAAAGGTTTATACCAGTTTCAGCTGACTATGGAGAAAAACTTGGACACTTCTACCGAAGCTAGAACCCGTGCTAGTGCACAGCTGAGCTACGTCCCTAAAATGACCAGGGCAGAAAAGGCATGGGGGGATTCTAACAGGTTTGGGCTCGGAGGTTAAGGTTGCTCTTAATTCTACTAGAAAGTAACAGTAAAAGAAATATCTTCCAGGAGAATGGAATCATCTGTGTGTGCTGCAATATGGAAATGACTTCTCAAGGAGACAATAGGGAAATTAAAGACAGCCTGCTCACAAAAATATACAAAACTAGCAAAGAAAAGGCAACAATATCTCAGAGAAAAACAGTGGCTCAAGCCAGGCTTAGAAGTCATCACTGCTAGGGGTTTGATACTGAATATCGAAGTTTCCAAAGCAGTTTTTTCCTGAAAATTCAAGATACACAGCTGGAACAATTTTACTCCTTTTTATACAATTTCCTTTTCTCCCCATGCGATCTGACTCTTGCAATGTGAATGAATACATATGCAGTGAAGGATTAACACATCACTGATTTTTTTCCCTGTTTAAATAATTCTGTGTAGGCAACACAATTTATTGGTATAAAGTAGGATTTATGGTAATATATTTCCTCTTCAAGACATAAATAAGATTTCTTAATAGTTTTCTGTAATTCATTTTCATATAGTACCACATTCTCATACATTTACTAGCATAATGCATCTGCTAGAATAGCAATTGCATACCCTGAACACTATTTTAAAAACTCTTCAATACTAACAATCTGCTAGAAATATTGTTATCCCTCTTCTTCCACAATTCATTGTCTACTTCTTGCAGCCTTTTATCTTCCTACTGTATATGTTGGATTTTACAAAAATTAAAAAAAAAAAGCAACGCACAAAACAGAAGCGTACAAGGTTTCAAAGAATATGAAAGCTATCAAGCTAGAAAAGTAGAATGTTATACTGAAATAATTATCTGAAAATTTACAGAAGGCTACAGGTCTTTATTTTTCAACATTTCCCCTTACTGCATGTTGTATTGCCTTCATTTTCTGAGAAGTTAACTTTTCAGTCTCTGGTGGTGATAATTACAATACGAACTGCACATATGTCTGGTTTTTTTTTAACGTGGACAGAAATTATGTAATTATTCAAATTATATCAGAATTTATATTCAGAAAATTGGTTGTCAGTCAGAAGTGTCTTCTTCATAAAATGACAAAACGACTGCACTAAGAGCAGATGAATTCTAGCATGAACATTCACTTACAAAATTCTCTCTTCAGTTAACACATTCTCAACATTTTAGTTGTCTTTGCCGGACTACCTTCTACTAGCAAGCCTTAGGAATTTTTTTTTTTTCCACCGCAGAGGAGCTAAGAGAACTAAAAGAGTCCACAGTAAAGAATGGGGTATGTCAGAGAATAAAGGACTTGACTGCAACTACATTTTAAAATTTCAGCTGCCTAGTACAATATCAATATGCAGAAAAAATGTTTTCCAAATATTTAATGCCAGTTACCTGAAGTACCCTTCGTGAGTCTTAAGATTTGACCTATTCTGTTGGCAGTGCCTTTTTCAGGAACTTCCTTTCAGGAGCTCAATGGATAGTATAACACAGGAGAGAAACACCCACAAGTACAGGTGGAGTTCAGAGGGCCTACCTAAGCTAGAAGTTATTTTTCTAGTGCTATCCACGTAGGAGTTGCATAAATGTTGCAAAATACAGAAACAGACATACACATACATATGCACGTATAAAAGTTATTGTCAGTGTATAAGTTACTAGTATCCTGAGACTGAAATAATTTATGTAACATCTGTTTTCTTATTTTTTTCTAATTTTTTCTAATTAACATGCATATTTAACGCATAAATGCTCAGACCACCTATTTTTCTGCTGATTTTGTCCCTTTCCTAAGTCATGTGTTCCTGTGGGGTGCTCAGCATAGATGAAGCATTAAGTCTGGTTGGAGGAATACTGGGTGAACAGTAAACAAAATATTTCAGACTATCCAAGAGAAGAAAGTATGTTAAGAAAATAATCTAAAAAAATCTGCTACAATGGGTTATAATATAAAAATAAAGGGACTTCCCAAAGAAATGCAGTCTTCTGTTCATGCATCAGAAGTGGAATGGGAGTGACCCCCCCACCCCTGTTCAAGACATTTAAGTCAAGAGTTTAGCCTCTAAACTTTCAGCATCTCTACTTTCAGCTTGTATAGAAAAGCAGGGAGTAAAACACTGCTGGTAAAACCAAATTTTAGTGATGCAAGATGCCACAGTTGTGTTTTTTTCATTTCTCATCGCCAATGCTTAAAATATTCACTTGATGCTAGATGTTACAAAGCACTAAAAGTCAACTATATCAGAAACAGGTCTAAAACCACAGTAAATGTTCCTATTACATCGTGTTCTTCACCCAATATCAAATTGTTAAAGTCAAGTTAAGAATCTAAAAAGTTGAGGAGAAAATAAAGTCATGGGAGTGGAAAGAATTTATCCCTTTACGTTTACAGAACTAGGGGGAAAATAGCGTATGTTTATACAATCGAGTTATTCCTTAGTAGGCCTTAGAACTGTGAATATGTTTTAGTCCATCTTTCTCCTACCATCTTGTTGCTACGAATCTAAAATGAAGCGCAATAAAAGCACATGCCATCCTTTTCTGTATATATTCTACATAAAGACTGGTTTTGCTGTACATCATCTACGTTTGTGTGAACTGAAAATCCATAATGCAATTCAAAACAGAAGAAGAGATGGGGAGGGAAGCAGGTGACTGTTATAATTCTTGTACCTGTCAGATCTTTTCTGTTATGCTATTCATAGCAGAAGTCTACTCATCCCTAGAGACGGCATGGCCTCCCTGTCCAAGCCTAAACAGACCCATTTGTGTCCTCCTGGGCCTGAAAGTCTCATAAGCCTAAAGTTCAGATATTCCCAAGCTTATCCCATTTTAGCCATTATGAGGAGAGAGATGTATTCCTCATTTGCCAGCTCACCAGTAAGCAGAAGACATGATCAATGCCTATCACTGTTAGCTTTAACTATCTTCTCTCAGCACCTTCTCCCTACAGGTTTCACGAGGTGCAAAGTTAGAAAGGCAACCACATTCCCCACACAGCCACAGTACACCATTGACTGGCAGGTGATCCAACAAGGAGCCCTGGAAGGTGGTGCATCTCCCACCTTTAAGCAATCTGTTCTTTAATTGATGTGAATGGCATATCAGTTGAATGCAGGAAACATTTATCTTTCTTCTCTGTAGCCCCTTTGCAATCTCAGACACATACATATTTTAAAATAGTAACCTTCTCAATTGCTATGAAAGAGAACAATCTGTCTTTATGGTCCCCATATCAGAAGTYGGACATGTTAAATTTCTTTTGAACACTCTTCAAAAATACTCAACCTCGAGTTGTAATAGAAATCCTCTCAGAGTATAATAAAAATTAGGAATATGAACTCTCCATTCATACCTCAATAGCAATTTGCCACATTTTAATATCACAACTAAAACAAAGTGCACCAGATGAATATATAAATACAGCAATATCATGACTACAATTATTACAGTTGGGGTGGACTTCAATGAAACTGAAACCTGGGTCTTTGCCAGTATTTACATGGAAGAGCTTAGCAGCATGCATTCTGTGAGCAAGGTGGACATTTAATACAGTCAGAACTTCTGAAATACTCCTATTTCTTCAGCATTCTGTTGATATCCTCCAAACTGAAGCACTTCGAAGCTCTTTTAAGCTTTCTAAGCATCCTTCTTTACCTTTGCATGTTTTTAACACAAAGAATGTTACCAGCTTGAATCCTTACAAATGTAGATTTGTAAAGAAGCGTAAACTGGGATTTATTAATGCATCAAAACCAAACTTTAATCCTCACAATCTCACCCCAGTTACAAATCACACCCTTGTTGCAAACTCCTCTTTTGGCTGGCCAGATTGCTTCTTTAGTAACAATGCTAAAGGAGCCTGTAGATAGCTTCTTCACAAATCCCAGAGACCTGGGCCTCCCTCTCCAATCCTGCCCCTCTCACTTTGGCGAAAGACTTGACCAGCAAGCTCCTATTCCTCAGATGGAACAGACAGGATACCACCCCCTTTGCTTATCTGAGTTGGACACAAATTTGCAAGGTTTTATGAACTAGCACCTTGTAGCGTCACTGCAAATTCCACTGGTCTGTACTTGAACTGCTAGGTATAGGAAAAGGTTTTCAGCAAAGATTTTCTCAGACGCCACATAAGTATCTGCAACTTTTTTTACATCATAAGTCAATACTTTCACTATAAATTAAGGAGGCATCATCATGGTCACAACCAATGAAACTATCAAGACGAAGTCTGAAGCACAGCAGTTTCCCCTCAGTTGCTAAAGAGTAGAGGGAAATTTCTATTATGCAGAATTGCTTCCCCTTAAAGGTAATTTTTTCAGGGGAAAAAACAAGAGGGCAAGATGGCACTATATGACATGGCTTAATGTTGAGTTCGAGGAATTTCTAACAGCTTCCATTTAAGCTATACCTGAGATTCTATATTAAAAAAAAAAGTTTCTTCAGCACCCGTACTTTACATTTCACCAATAAATTCTGAACTAAAACTTTGAAAATATCTGAATTATTCTACTGTTACCATGAAAACATCTTAACTCTTGCACGTGAGCCAACACTCACAGTTCCCATTGTGCTCATCATTAATACTAATCTGCGTATTAAATAAAAAGGTATACTGAAGACAGCTTCCTAAGAAGTTTACTGACTTTTCCCTTTGCTAATCTTAGCAGCCCAGAGACACACACTCACAAAAAATGGAAATGCAAGTGTTTCAAAATAATGTAGCATGTTGCTAATAAGAGAGGATGGGGTCCACATGAAGTCCTTAAATATGTGGCTGCAGTATAACATCTCTTGTACACAATTTTGTTTATAAGTACTTCTCACCTTCGTTGAGCTCTCTGCAGCACAGAACAGCGATCTGACTACTACATCCCATGGGTAAAAGCACTGTGATATCCCTTGAGTAATCTAATATCGTTACATTTCAGAAACACAATTTTCATCAATAGGGAATCAAGTCCAAACTAACAATTTATATCTTATTAAGAAATTTCTGACTATGAATTTGACTCAATTTTATCTGTCAGTTACATTTATAACCCTCAGGTTAGAGATTTGAGGATAACTGTGCATTAACGAAGGGCTGAAAAACCTTTGGTTTTGCTGGTGCTAGCATTGTCTGCAAGCTCAACAAACCGCTGCATTCATTTACCTAGTAAAGAATGCCTTTGCAACCAACTGGGAAAGGTGGTCAAAACTGTCATAAAAGTTTTTTCTATGGAAATAAGGTTACATGCTCACAAATTGTAAGACCAATCTACAAAATATTTTGAGCATATGCACATACAAAATATCTGTAAAGTGAAATTAAGTTTCCAAAGCATATCAGTTGTGTGAGTGCATATCAAGATTCAAGAACATCCGGTTAAAAGGCACCAAGCTACCTTGATTATATCCAGTATATTAACAAAGAGCTATCACCCCATCTTTTTACTACCTCTTCATGCAAAGATTGAAACTGTGCACCACAGAGCACCAATTTCAGAAACAAGTATCACATCTTTCAAACTATGTATTATGCTTCATCAAGACTTGACTTTTGGTCACTGTGCAATTGGTGTATATCAGGTTTGCAAATGGGTATATGAAAGCTGTGGATTTAATAATAAATGCATGACTGGTTGGTCAGGGAATCCAAGAGATTCACCAGTGTAAAGATATGAGAACCTGCTTTCATAAGCTTTGTATGTTTCCAGCTCTTAAAGTGTCTTTAGCATCTGTTTATCTTATCAGGATTTGAAGCAGTCTTACATGTACAAATAAAAAGGAGCCCTGAACAAAATGTTTACCCTCCAACTACAGACTTTTGAAACCTCTGATAATGGTACTAAGATCAGCAGAAGAAAAATCACTTCACTCTCTTTAGAGACTGTCTTCATTCCTTTCTGCCTTCTCTCCATGTTCACCTAAATTTCTTATGGACTTGCAAGGAAAAGTGAAAACATATTTGGCCTCCTGATTCTCATGCACCTAAAGGACTGCTTATACAACCTCGTACATCTTTCTTTCCTAGGAGCACAGCTCTTCCGGCTGTGGACAGGGAATGCTATAAGCATCACAATCTTTCTGGTGACTCCAAATCCTTCATCACAGCCAGGTCAGGTTGGAGATTTTTCTGCCTTCTTCAGCAAACCAGAATCCCACGGGATATAAGACATGTAAAATTCACCTTCTCAGGTAACCACTGAATGAAAACATACAATAGGAGACCTACTTCTTCAATAAAACAGAACAGAAACAGATTATAAAAAGGCCTTATCTGAGAAAGATGGGGAATAGGTCTGTAGCTTTGAATGTTCAGCCCTTTCAGTTGTGAGGGGTAGGAGAAGGATCATAAACTTGATGCTGGTAGCGAGGCTGCGGAGAAGGAGAAACTTACGCTGACTGTCTGTGATGCCATATTCATACAGAAAGGATGACCCGCACTGAGCACACTACTGGCAGGTAGCTGACGGATTAACTACTTATTATTGTCAGAATTTTTTCCCAACTTCCACTTTTCAGAATTAATTAATTGAAAATAATGAATTAATGCTTCTGATATACTAAACATCTTCAACCTTAACTCGCTTGACAGAAGTTTGTTTTCTACCCGCTGTATTTTCAAAGCACATCAAGAAAGAAGTAATAAAATCTTTGAATGGGAATGATGTCTTCCAGTGCCAGATATTAAGTAAAAACTGATGAATACGGCCATCTTGATCATAACACCAAGTAAAAACCAATGAATGTGGCCATCTTAATCACAACGCCATGCAGAAAAATACCACTGTTCGTTTGTTCAAAACCTCTGAAGCATCTATCAAAATATGGTCACACTCTGCGAGAGAATACGTGCATACAAGTTACTGAAATGCACAACGATACCAGCAGTTGGAAAGACAAACACAAACACGTTCTATCAAGTTGTGTGCATCATCATCTTTTTGAAGAGACACTGTCCAGAGCTTTGTTTATTATCATGCCTGCCTTTGACCTCCACAACACAATAGAATTACTTTTGCTCTTTTACATTCTCCACCACTACCATAATATGAGACTATATTTCCTTTTTCATGTTCTGTCCTGTCCTGATAAATACTCCACCTTGTAAGGGAGTCACTAATTCAGCCCAGCCTCTTGGTGAGCAGGCTTCAGTATGTTTATATTGAGAGGCTGCATTGGTAAGCTGCAGATCCCCAAAAAGCATATACAAAGCTAGCATCTTTACAATGATTTACTGAAAGCAGCAGCTCGTTTTAATAAAACCATCCCAAAACATAAAATGGATTGAACCAACTGCTGTGCAGGGCATACACAACAGCTGATCAAAATCATTCAAGATTTTTATTCCTATAGAATATCTCCAGAGCTTGTAGAGTTTTTCCTACTTTATTACTTCAGTTCTCATACACAACTCACATAGGCAAGCAAAAAAATTAAGGCTGAACTGATATTTGTTCTGATATTTTTAACCAGAAATTTAGATAAACTCAAAATAATCTCACACATGAAAAACGAAAATAAAAGCCAAATATACTTGAAAATCACCAGCAGTTTTTATAATGTAAAGACTATTATCTTCCCAATTATCACTCTTCAAATGATACAGCATGCCTTGACTAATTGTATCCCAGAGAAGCTCCAAAACATACAGATTACTCTAAAGAGCACAACATTTCTTCCATTTCAAAAAGTTTTAATGGATAGATTTGTAATAGCATTTTACTATAAAAAAAGACTATTGTGCTTTAAAAAGGCAGCAAAAGATGAAAAGTTTTTCCAAACTGAAAAGATATCATTGCTAACTTTACCTTCCTTATACAAAATATCACCGATAAGAGTTTATCTATTTTGTTGAGCCTAACAAAAAGTTCACCTTTTCAGAGTGTGCTACATGAAGCTTTGCTTGCCTTTTGTATAGTAAAGTAATTTTATGGTATTGTGTCACAATGAAGGACAAAGATAAGCCAACTGTTTAGATTCCTCTCCTTTATGTTGTGGCTTTGATCACTAACAATGCTGCGTGAACAGCCAACAGAAGGCTGACATTTCATAAAATATGCAGTGATAAAAACTAATACTGTAGCATCTGGGAGCGATATATAAAATGCAGAAATACACCTAATAACTGTGATCTTAAATTACAAGTTACTAAAAGCTAAATAAGCAGCATACCTAAACGAAACGGAAAGATTAAGACAGGATTTTTGTGCTTCTACTCCTAAAAACAAATTTTAAAAAAATTAATCCAAGATATGCTATCTATTATTCTTAACAATTCCTCTGGTCCCTTGGATCTTAAAAGCAGCCTTGTAGAAGAGTGCTTTTTTGCCATATCATTAGGTATCAGCAAAAGCTAAACACATTATAAGCCTTCTTTGTGCTGTATTAATGCTCTAATGCTTTGTGAAGTCCCCTTTATTGTCTCTTTTAAAATATCAAACACACAAAATACATATAAAACCTGGTGACTGACTCTTCACTGTTATGGGAAAAGCTGAAGCTCTATGATGACTAAAATAAGTAAAAATCCTTCCAATAAGCTGCATAAATTAAGTAAATCTCAGAGTAGAAATTACATTATTTTCATTTATTTACCTTAAGAATATTAAGAACATACAAGACAGGCCACATCAAATGGAGGATTAAATCCTAGAAAGCAGTAAATCCCTAAAGAACTTACAAGTCATAGTAAATAACCAACTGCTTTTTTTGCTCTTACCATGTTGCTGTAGCTAAGAAGCTAAAAACAATCCTTGGGTGCATTACAGGGAAATATATGGTAGTACTAAGGACCTGAAATTATCTGCACATATGGCATCACTGGAATGCCATAACCAGGCCTAGCATCTTTAATTTAAAAGAAAGTTGAAATTAAAAGAGCCCAAAAAGGAGTTACAGGAAAACCTTCTTGTTATTGTGTGTGAGAGAGAGATGTAAGATCAGTATATTTAGTTTATTTATGATACAATTAGAGGTGACTTGATTGAGATCTACAACTTAGTACACGTGGAAAAGATGTAATAGTCAATAACTCTCTAATCAAGCATAGAAAAGGATAGTAAGACACAATTATTGAAAAACAAAATCAGACAAATTCAGTCTAGAAACACATCACCTTAATTATTACGTCAGGTTAGCTAGGGACATAATGCATCTCCTTCTGTATTTTAAATATCAAGCTAAAGGTGAAGTAATGATTTTGATTTAAAAAAAAAAAGAATTAAATCTTTACCTTGTATTATGTCAAAGATGTAATGGCTAAACAATCAAAATGATCTCTCCTGCACTGAAAACAGTTTAATATTAAAGAAACTGCAATACACAATTAACTTTAAAAGACAGTTTTACAGACCAACTCTGTTCTCATTTATGATTCCGTGGACCATACTTTTCTCCAATTACTCAATATGGAAAAATTACTTTATCTAATGTAACATAAAAATAATTTTAGGGAAGGGTGCAAGTATATTATCTATCTTTACAAGAATACATCATTGAGAAACAAAGAAAGAGCGACCTATGTGGTGCAATAGGTTAATCAACCACTGGTCATCCACAGGTCTACCTAACATTAATATGAAGATGGAACAATTAAACAAAAATCAAAGCTAAAGTAATTGCCCCAAATAATCTGAATATAATGGTGCAACACCTGCTTATGGCACCATAAAATGGGTAGGACTTCCTCAGCATAGTTATGAAATCTAGAAAAATGCCTAAAGACCTAATCTTACCAAGGAAAACATAACGAACTCAGCTTTTTAGTATTAGGCCTTCATTTAGTAGCAGGGGAGAAGGAATCATGTATCAGATGAAAAAGAATGCAAAAGAAAATCCATATTTGGTGCCTGAAGAACCGTGAAGCATATTTTCTGTCTGAAAAACCCATAACAGTTTAAGTACGTGGGAGGCAATTGTCCTTGTACTTATAATTACAGTCCGAATTTAGGGATTTCACTGCTTAATGCACACCCACCCGCCTGTTATTCTTACCATGGTTTTTTATGTCACTTAATGGAGATGAATACTCTTTTCCCACCTCATATTTACATCAAGGCTATTTAATTTTTTTAGGCTGCTATAATAGGTTAAACGGCAGTCTCAACATCACTCTTCATCTCCCACTGGACAACGAATGGCATTATAAGACTGAGAATAGATGAAGGCATATTTACATTCATAATGTTCTTGACTATAACATTTATGTAAATTATGATTTTACATTTGCAAATACTGTAATTCTCAGTTTCAATGAATACTTTACTACTCTTTCGTCATTAACTTCCTATATACATTACATGGAGAGAAAACACCAATGAAAAATAAAGAAACTAAGTGCTGTGATCAGAGAGGTACAGATCTTCTGTAAAAGGAAAAAATGCTTTGTTTCTAAATCAATCTTACCCCTGTATAGATAGGGTGCTGGACTACACCTCACTGCTCATTCAGAGTGCATAAAACCTACAGAGGTTTGTAAGAAGGTAACGAAAACCAAATTTCACATTGACAGCTTATATTTTAACCCCACCAAAATCAAACAAATGTACTGYTGATGAAAATGAAATTTTTTCCCCATCTGTATAAATAATATTTTTCCTATTCATTGATGAAATGCCATGGAAACACTATGTTAATTACAGAACTGCATGTAGAGTTTGGGAACATGTTTACAGATGTTACACAAGAATGAAAAACTCCAAAATATCAATTTTCATTAACTAAGCTGTTGCTCCACCAAATGCATAGAATGATTTTTAAAGATCCTCAGAGTGGAAAATGAACTTTTCAGTTAAGAAGAATAGTTACCTGTCATATCTATCTTAACACATATACACTTACAGACAAAAATGGTCTATTTCTATGTACACTTTGTCAGGATTTTTCTGTGATGGTCAGCTAAATATTTCCTTCAATCTTTTAATACATAAATCTGACTCAAAAAAAAAAAAATCTATGCTTCCAGAATGAAAAACTGTCAAATCAAATTGGACCAAGTATTCTTACGTTTTAAAATGAGGAACTTTTTTGTGTGTTTTGGTCAGAGCATAGTATGACATTTTCAGACTGTAAATACAAATATATGTAATGAAACAGCTCTCAAACTACCAAGTCTCAAGATACATATGTTATTTTTAAAGAGGTGGTTCCCTGATACCTGAGAACCACTATGTGAATGAAGAAAGCTTCTTAAGGAAGCAAAATTGGGCACGTAAGACAAGTCAGGTCAGCCCTAAGTATAATGAAATTGCTGCTTATGTATGTCGTTTTTCAAGTTATTCGACATGTAATCATTAGAAGACTCAACTTGAAATGCAAGGACCGTGTCTACATTCAAAGAGAAACTCTTTAAAAGAACAGTGACTTTTCTGGTCACTTTTACCTTTCTACCATTTTAGTAATAATGAATCTAAAAGGACTTCAAGTTTATGTTCCAGTTTGGCAAGTGGAGAATGTATGGACTCGGACAATGACCCAAGCCATCAAACTGTCTCTTCCATTAAGTATCACTTCCCTTTCCACAATTACTCGAACCAATTTATTTTCTGTGTAAAGTACTAAATTTCCTAAGTTTCTGCTGAATGCCTGGCAAAAGGGAAGTCAATAGGGGTACCACTGCTGCACCRGTGCAAATTATGGCTACCAAACAGGAATTCCTTCCTCTCAGCACCCTACAAATACTGTGAAAAGGGACAGTTATTTTGTGGGACTTTTAACAGCAAAACCTTCAGGGAAGTTGAGGACACCTTCCCAACCTCACAGAGTTTGTTTGTACAGGAAACAGTGAAGTCAATCTAATACCACTCCCTAATATTTGCTGCAGGGAAAATACTGAAACCTTAAACTAACCTCAACATTAATTAAAAAAAATTAAAATAGTCACAAGAAACAAGATGCTGAAAACTATTTGAATACTGCCAAAGCCTTGTATACAGCTTTTACCCCAATTCTTCAAAGAAGTCTGCACATGAATTCTTCTGTGTTTCAGGTTCTTGCATTTTAAGTTTGCCCATTAACGATATATTCAAGAAAGCATTACATCAGAAGAGTAGTATCAGATAAGTTACAAAAACTACATAGGTCAAATTTTCTTTTCAAAGAATCTAGGAGCATAAGGCAGATCCCTGTGTAGAGTAAAAATAACTCATGTCATGAATGAAGAAACTTGCTGAATATTAGAACTTTCTTTTTGATATGAAATAGTTCATCCTTTTAATGATGTATTATACATTATCTTTTGGAATGAGAAAAAGATTTTGTATGAGAAAATGTTTTTATACTTATGCTAGTCTATTACATTTCTTTGCTAAAAACTAAACATTGAAGTAAAATGAAAACATGATTGTTTCCTCCCAAAACGCTACAAATCCATGCAACTTTCATATCTGTAGTTTTTGTGCACAAAAATAACCACAAATTCATTCAACATTTACACTTCATTCATCAAGATGCATTTAATATATGAAATGAATATAGATACACAATTAGTTGGTCACTATTCATCTAGTTGCTAACTATTCATCTGGAGCAAAGTTTCACACTATAAACCACTAAATCCTGATTAGAAATAACTAGATACTGATTCACAACTTAAACATTTTATTCATTTCCCTTGTTTTTGTCAAAACTTGCATTTACTTTTTTAAGCCAAAATCCAATAGAAGATATGACCTTCCTCCTTGTTTAAAAAACAAAACAAACAAAAAAAAACCAACCTCCACTAAATTCCTGTTTATTTCAAGTATTTGTATTCATATTGAGAAAACTCAGTAATAGTATGAAAATTCAGAACAGTACTCTTGTACTTGCTTTAAGTTAAATACCTTCCAAAGTCTGAGTCTAAATGACCAAAAAAGAAACTAAGTACAATCTGTGCTTTCAAGAGCAATGTGTAATTAAGGTCTCCCTACCATTTACTCAGGGAAGAAATACTGTTGCTTCTGGATTTTAAATTCATTAAAATCACTTTCCTGTCAGATGTTATGAGTGTCTCCAAGCAAGAGTGTCTTGATCTACTTTATGTTGTTACATTTTATGGGAAGAATACATTCACCTAAAGAGATGAGCATTTTCTTCCTTTTGTCCCCTCCACTCCCCTCTTCCCTCTGCCAAATGCAGTTACGCAAGAATGACAACTTTTTCTTGGCTCCAGCTTGGATCCCACTATAGAGTGTATTTCTGGGATTTTAAAATAATCTAGACTAATGTCCCAAGACAAAGTTTGAACAACATTTATAATATAGAGAAATTCTTGCGACTGATCTACAACTCCCTTGCAAAAGAAGAGAAATAAGGCAAGTTTCTGATTGTGCTTTTATATGACCTCAATATTGCAAGGCATGCATGCTCCTGAACAATAATAAAACAACATTCATCCATTTCTCCCAAATCTAGTTCAACCATTTGTACCAGAATCAATGCTTATTAAGTTAATGCTTATTAGAAAAGATCTTACAGGATCAGACACATAACATTGAGAAAAATACTGCAAAAGTGGATGGCAAGATTTTAATCCTCCTTTAAAAACTGTAAATCTGTAGAAACATTATGTTCTCAAAGAAAGTCTTTAATATGAAGTCATGTACTGTACATCACTCAGTGCAACCTTTAATAAAACCACATGAAGTTGCTCAGAAAGTTCCGAGTTCTACAAAGTTACACATTAATTTATTGAAATACAATAGAACACTGATAATAAAGAATAACTTCTGACCATCATGGCTCCTATTATGTTAACTGTTTAAAGTTATATATTTAATATATGAGTTCCTTGAATAAATAGCACTCAGCAATGTGCAGAGGGTCTTAAATTAGCAGGCAGTTGGTCATCGCTGTCACTTTTGGCTTTATTCATCTGTTTTTCATCTAATTACAAATGCTGGCCAGTCACAACAACAACGTGCAATGCTGCTACTTGCACTGGAGATRCAGTCCCTAACACTGGACTCCAACTGCACACTGGTACCTGTCCGTATCATTCAGAACATGTTCAGTCATTCAAATGAGTATAACTTAAGAGTAAAAAGCACTAAAATCCCGTGAACTTCCTTAAGAATTTGTCCTAGAAGCAAAGCATTCTGTAAGTCCCACAGCATTTCTTGGGGAGGAGGAGAAGGAAAAGATAGCCAAGTATAGCCATGAAATAGTGTCCCTTCCCCTTCAAGGGAAGTTGCGGCCAGTTTTTTAAAAATGTTTTTTCCTTAAAACTTTACTGGAACATTATCACAGCTTTGAACACATGAGACACAACTGCCTGTGATGGTCACATCTATAGTAAGAGGGTCACTTCAAATGTACCAAAATATCATTACAATCTTGTGTTTAAATATACACCACTGGTAACCCAAGTTTCTCCCCTCCATGGTTTTCTTGACGCAGAAACACTTAAGGCTGCCACTTTTAATCCTTTAAGAACAACTTTAGCAAATTCTTATTTAACAAATTCTCAACAGCATTTGTGATCACCAAAGTTAGCAGTTGTCTCTTACTGAAAAAAGCCACAAATAACAGTCTTCTGACTGGGTTCAAGCAATACCACTTGTTACCAGTGCATTGCTTCTGAAAAAGTTTGAAAGTCATCAAAATGCGTAAAAGAATACATATAATGAAACTATATAAGAGACATACATATAGAAAGCAGATAACAACAAAGGCAAGATGTTGCTGTCCTCAAGTAGAATCATACACTGCTTTGGGTTGGAAAGGACTTCTAAAGATCACTTAGTCCAAACCCCCTGCTATGGGCAGGGACATCTTCCATTATATCAGGTTCCTCAAAGCCCCATCCTGGCCTTGAACACTTCCAGGGATGGGTCATCCACAACTTCTCTGGGCAACCTGTTCCAGTGTCTCACCACCCTCATCGTAAAGAATCTCATCTAAATCTACCCTCTCTTAGTTTAAAACCATTACCCCTTGTCCTATCCCTACAGGTCCTGGTAAAAAGTCTCTCTCCATCTTTCTTATAAGCCCCCTTTAAGTATTGAAAGGCAGCAGTAAGGTCTTCCTTAGTACTGGGATTTCCAACTAGCAAGGCTGGTTTCCTGGTTAAAATGAAAACAAACTATAAAGCAGGCAGCAAGTACAATGCAAAAAGCTCTGCCAGACTGTCCTGGTTTCGGCTGGGATAGAATTAATTTTCTTCCTAGTAGCTGTTATAGTGCTGTGTTTTGGATTTAGTATGAGAATAATGTTGATAACACACTGATGTTTTAGTTGTTGCTAAGTAGTGTTTACACTAGTCAAGGACTTTTCAGCTTCCCATGCTCTGCGAGGTGCACAAGAAGCTGGGAGAGAGCACAGCCAGGACAGCTAGCCCAACTGGCCAAAGTGACATTCCATACCATACGACATCATGCTCAGTATATAAGCTGAGGGGAGTTGGCTGGGGGGCAGCGATCGCTGCTCAGGGACTGGCTGGGCATTGGTCGGCGGGCGGCGAGCAATTGCATCGTGCATCACTTGCTTTGTATATTCTATTATTATTACTATTATTACTACTATTTTACTTTATTTCAATTATTAAACTGTTCTTATCTCAAGCCACGAGTTTTCTTACTTTTAATCTCCCCATTCTCTCCCGCATCTCACCGGAGATGGCGGGAGTGAGTGAGCAGCTGTGTGGTGTTTAGTTGCTGGCTAGTGTTAAACCATGACACAGACCTGTCTGGGCTCTGTCCCAGGCCAGCTCAAGCTTCAGAGCCCCACTGCCCACAATGAGGCTCAGGAGGCAAATGGGGCAGCCTGCCAGGAGGCAGGGGCAAGGGAGATGCAGCGGATAAAGATCACTGCCAGAAGCAACTTGAACTAAGAAGGATGTGAAGCAGTACCAATTTTGTCAAGTGAGGACCAGCTACATAAAGTGGACAAATCCTGACATGGTACCAAGAGAGAAGAAAGGATGTCTGAAGAGAATGGGCTAATAACACACAGTAGGGCTACTCTTCACCAGGACAATCTAACAGCTACTGAAACTAAAGCTATGGGAATTACTAGTCCTGAGGTGATATTATGTACCCTTGTGGGGAATTAATATAACTTGATTTTAGTGCTTTGCAAAATAACTCTCGATCCTGGACCTGTTCTTCCACCCTTTGAAGCTGCATGTCCTGCAAATTCTGCCACATCTGAGAAAAAAGTCCTTAGCTTATGGATCTCTCTATCTCTAGCCTATCTCTGCAATACAGCCATAAATTAAACATAGGCGCATGGACCTCCAACACTGTAGGAACAGCAACAACAAAAACATTGCAATGAATGCATGCTGGGTTTTTTTTTTTTTGAAAGACTTAAAATGGTCTGCTCATACAGATGTGTGATGACCTCTGTGAGCTGCGTAACAGTGTAACAAATGGGTAATTTAGTTGCTCCACAAACCACAGATTATTGTGGTGTTTAAGAAAAGATGCCATCTGTAACATGATTGCAAGTCACCAGATAGTGCTTTTTAGACTGATATAGAAGTTTATTTGAACTTAAAGGAAGTAACTGACAAATTATAAAATGCCACCTATTCCAGAGTTGTAAGAAAATACATAAAATCACTTAAAGATTTCTTTTTAGAAAGTACTGCATTTCAAATTATAACCACCTTCTGCAGTATTTAATTACCTGAGATACTTCCTCTGAAAAATACAGTTCATGTTTCCTGATGTTTCATAACCCAGTTTATAAAATGAAGACTTTAAAGCCAGGCTACAAGTCAACAATTATCAACTATTATATGGGATTTCATTACTCCTTAAGTCAAAGGAACTATGTTTAAAGCTATATAGTACTTTGGTTTCCTTATAAATTATTTCAATAGTGAAACTTGTTTGACCAGTTTCCTTATTATGTCAACATAAAAAAAAATCTGAAACGCAAGAAATTGGGAAGTGGTAAGTAAAACTCCGATCTTGGAGAAGACTAGAATAATTTCAAGCAGAGGGAAATAGAGGAAAATAAGTAACTGGCATTTAAAAATATTTTGTCTTCAGATAAATTATTGGTCTTAGATATAGGTTTAACAAATTAGGTGAAGTAAAACACATTAAATGCGCATTATTGCTTTCCAGCCAAAGAATTCTTAACACGATTTAATTCAAAGTCTGAAAAATCTACAGCATACCAGTCCTGAAAGAACTGTGTCAAGCTTACTATGAAGCAAGCACATGGATATATAATTTTAAAACAATTATACACATGCCTGAAATACTAGGGTTCCTAAAACCCGTCAATTGCACTGCAATATCTGGCAGGTTACATGGAAACCTCTGCTGCCTGAAGCTAGTCCTCTTCACATGCTGCCTCCAACACTTGGAGTGAGAGAGGAAGGAAGCATCAGGCTACCGAATTTGGCTCACTCTGAACTCACCATGGGGTAGAAGCCAACTTTGTCAAAAGCCGCAATACTTAAAGAAAGATCTCCCAGGATTGTTCATGAGTGTATAAATCTTGTCTTGTATCAAACGTACATTGATCTAACCAGAACATTCAAAAGCTGCTATAGCAATTTTCAACAATTTTAACTAGTTTTTGAAAGACATGTATTCTCTAGTAATAGGAAAAAAGCTATTTTTATTACTTTTTCTAAGTAACAAAATAAAAAGACACTCCCAAAATTATGTAGATCAGTACGAGTTCATTATAATTATTTACTATAGCATTATTATGCCACTTTTTAATTTCACAAAGTTGGTTGCAATGAAAAATGATCTTGACATAACCTATAATAAGCAATCTAAACACTTGAAGATGTTGAAATTGTATAACCACACATGCACACACAAAAAGACTAAGCCACCAAAAGCACAAGTCTTCTCAATTCTTTTTGACAGTTCCAAAATTCAGGCACACATCCAGAAGAACTTTCTGCCCCACATCTGGTCAGTAAAGAAATTGAGGTTAACCTTTAATTTTTAATGTCACCTGCAGCCAGTGACTGCTTTTTCTAATGCAAGTGACAGATAAACAGCAAAACACTCCCAAGATGATACACAAAGCACCACACACCATAAGTGCATTTTTATTTTTATACCAACTCAATTTCTCAAATGGATAACCAATGTTCCTACTAATTTACATTAAGAATTGAGTGAGGCATGAAAATTGTTCTGATGCATAGGCTCTATTTCTTTAATGTACTGCATAGCGTTCTGTACTTTACTGCAACATTGGAAAAAACTAACTACACTTAAAAGGTACAGAAACTATACATACAAAAACACAAGCACATATATGTCTTAAAAATCACTTCAGAAAGGGTTTTAAATTATCCAGAGCAGTATGAAGGAAAGATAACTAATTAAAGTCACTGATGGAAGTCAGTAAAAGCAAAAAATTGTCCCTATTAAAAGGAGTTTCCTGACCTTTAATCTCTGGAACTGGTGTTTTTCTGTAGACCAATACTAGTACTCTATCTACATTGCTAGCATTTCAACTTCCTAATTCCTTTATAGAATCCAATAGTATCACCTTAACATTTGCAAGGTAATTCCAAACTAAACAGAGGGAATATGGCAAATTGAGGTAATATAATCTAGCTATTTAAGACAAAATTGGCAAGTCTTTAACAGCAAACACTGTATCATTACTAAACACTGCCATGTTGTTAATGTAAGGAGAGGTTTGAATTAGATAGTGAATTGCCCCTCCAGGCCGGGATTTAGGGCATATTATGGGAGAAAGCAAAGAAAAGCTCCCACTGACACTGTCTATGTTCCACCAGTTCTGTGGAAACCAGACTTCAATACAGTTATCCGTCACTTTTAAAACCAAATACTACAGTCAATATTTTCACTTGTCTTTTAAAATTTAACGCAGTAAAGTGGGGAGAAAAGCACCTATTTTTGTAAAATAAGTTTTTTTACAGAAAGGGTATTTGAAATAATTTTTGGACAACTACGGGAGAGACATCACAAACACCATTTTTATAAATGTTAAATGTGTAACTATGACATTAATGAAAATGAGGCAAACTCAGTTTGGTTTTTTTTTAAAAAAACATAGAAAAATTAACTCACATAGTGGCAGGTGCTCAAACACAAAGGAGACAGTTGTCCTTACAATGATACTCTCCACACATTCAACAGTCAAGTAGCGTTGGGATAAGGCCCAGCCACCAGCAGCAACGAGAAAGCTGGAGTAGCAGTTCCAGTACCAGACTTCTGGAATTGACCTTTGGATGGAGAATAAAGATGCTTGATGAAAAAATGCTAAAAACATTTTTAATTTTTTAGTTTGACCTAAAGGGATTCAAGTGACCTAAGGCACTGCATTTCTTCTGGAAATCTCCATATAACAAAAAGTCAAGTGACCGAAACAAGTATTTTTTTTCAAGTCAAATAAGTATTTCACATAATCATGTAAAAGGAGAGATGGAAACAACATGTAAGATAAGTCCACGTGGTTCAATTTATTTATTTTTAATAATGGACAATAATGGTAGAGAGACAACTCTAACAACTTGAGCATTATGAAGACTTCTTCAGTATTCAACCTGAAATTCCTATCAACATGCAATTCTTGGCTGTTTCTCAGCATTATTTTCAATTCCTCCTCCTGTGACTGAACTTCTTAAAAATGTGTATTTTACAAATTTCAGTAACTTGATATTGTTAGATGTATTTTCTAGAAAGTAGTTAATTCATTATTAGTAAGACCAAAAAAATTGTACAGGTTCAATAGCACGCTACAGCTGGTTATAACCACACTAAAAATGTTCAAGGCTGTGGTTCTAAGAAAAATGTAACAAATCAAATTCCAGCAACTGATCAGCCATCTATCTTTTATTAACTCTGTTTTAACTGTTCGAAAATGCACTTGTAAATCAAGAAAAAAACTTTTTTAAAAAAAAGTCTCTTCAAAACATGTTTATGCAGAATTTTTCAACTACTGTGAGATAAATTCTATTCACATGATGATGGGATACACTGCTATTTTAAAATAATTTTTCCTATTAAAAATATGCAAAGCTAATAGTGTTGAACTGGAAACAGCATCTTCCCTTTTTGAAAAGCTGAACTTCACTGTTTCTACAGTGTTTCCATCAGAAAACCTAAGAACACAACCATCTAGACACATTTAAAAAGTCCTAGAAGTCACCGATTTTGCAGGTAAGTACCCAAATAGCTCCTGTAATCCGACCACTGTTGTAAAAACAAATTAAATCGCATTTAGAAATAAACTATGAAAAACATACTCACTTTGAAGGAATAAATTTTGGGATTTCTTTTTAAGAAATTAAATTAAATACAATTGTCTACACATGAGTATATTAAACAGTTCCAGCTAAATAGTGGGTTTGGTTTTTTTTTAATTTGGATTAGCATCCTAGTTGCAATATACTAGTGTATAAATGTATTTTTATTCCAGAGCATACTTTGAGTTACCAAGCCTGGCATTAAATTTTGTAACAAGATGTAATATATCTAATTCAAGAGGACTTAGAGTATTCCTGTATTACTTATTAATATGTTAAGTGAACATTTGGACAATTGATTTCAACTAGGTTTTGTGACTAAAACATGTGACAAAATACAATTTTCAAATTACATAGTCCATTTGTCATAACTACTGCTCTTTCTAATATCTATAGGTGTTAACAAATTAAGCAAAACCAGCTGTACTGACTAAATAAAGTACAGTAGCCAATTCAGAATTTAAAAGCAACCATCAGCATCATTTATATATAGCCATTAGCAAAGTATCTTTACTGCTTTTCCTTGCTGTTCTGCTTTACTATTTCCTTCTTTTGCTTTTTATACCCTCCTTCCTGCATTTTCCCCTTAAACAAATCAAAGCCTGCAAATAAAGAACAGTGAATATGTATGTTTGCAGAGGACTTACTACAGTGAGACCATAGCCTTGTACTGAAGTAATAATGAATAATAACAAATGTATTGCTCAAGTATCACAAGTCAATTCAGTCACAGCTGGATCCAATCAGTGACTGGTTTGCTTAGAAAGATCAATATATTTAACATACTAAATTTTTTTATTTAGTTATTAGAATTTAGTCCTGTAAATTCTTACCGAAACAACAGAAACATCTCCAGCCAACGGCTTAAATAATGTTTATGTAGCAAAAGAAATAGAAAATATTACTCTATATAAGTTCTGAAAACAGAGGTGATGACAATGTATTTCATACCAGTGCAGGACAATGATTTTCACATCATTCATACAGTTGTAATAGTAGTTTGCAACAAGTTACACTGTAGAATGGTCTCTATCCCTGCATTGATGTTTTCTGGGTTATAAATGAGTCAAACAGAGCATGGAGAATGGGAAAAACATGTCTCCCCATTTAAGCATTTGGACTAGCTGAAATCAAAAGACAGACTTACTGTGAATATGAAGAAAATTATACCAGTGGAAATGAAAAAAATGAAGATATGAATAAGTTACTGAAATAATTTACAAAACAGAATATAGGATTATGTTAAGATTTGTATAACATGACACAAGATATAGAGATTATTTTTCTTGAAAAGTAAGAAAGAAACAAACTTGACTACATGAACTGGAGAGTATCAGTAAGCAGAAACAGGAAAGAAACTGCCTGTATTTTAGCAAAGACGATGACATCCTCATGTAGACTGCTCACTTTGTCTGAAGGATCCATACCAGACATTTCTGGAAACCTACATGGGGACTACATAAATCAGTACCACGACAAAGGCAGACCATCTGTCAGATTTCTTCAACATTATTTACAGAAAATAGTCTTCAAAATATGAATAAAGAGCTTTCCTTACTTGTGTAGATGCCTGCATACCCATCTAGGATGGAGGAAAGCAAGAGTTCAGTATCATACCATGTGCTAGTAGAGGATTCCTAACAACTAGAATTACTCCAACATTGAAAGACATAAGTATCAGAAAGAAAATGCAGATAATTTAACTTAAACTTCTAAATGGAAGTGTTTAGGAAAGCTACACTTTGCAGCTAACAAAACAGGCACAGTAGTACATACTTTCCAAGGGAGTCTTATGTTTCCCATGGTCCACTAGTCCTAAAACTATGGTCCTGCTTGGAAAATTGAGAACATGAAAACATCCCAATGCTTTGCCACTTGTTCTCAGTAAGTCTTACTTCACTATYCTTTCAACATACATTAAACGAAAGCCACTTAATGGGGCAGGGGGAGGAAAAGGGAGTGGAAACAAAGAAAAGAAACTAGCTTAATTTTGCTATTCTCTGTTCTTCCTCCCCCAACACTGTTTCCCTCAAAAAGAAATTACATAACTAAGAATAAATGTAGCAAATCGTATAAATTACCTTGATATTTCACTATTTTAGTAAATACATTTGATTCTCTTCTCATCAAGATTCAATGGTGTTTTAAAGATCTGTGCTGGATCTAAACCTGAACGCTTTTCACACAGTCTTTCCATTTAAGTAAGTAAACTTTAGATTACACTTTAATTTTGAATAGCCACGTATCACTTTTTTGACATCTGTCCATCATAATACTGTACCAGAATTAAAAACTAAAAATACTAAAACTGACATCAAGCTGTACTGAAAGTATTTTAAGAAGAACAATTTGTTTAAAAACAGAATATGTGGCATGCTTAAAGTATGGAATTTGGTTACTGAAGAGAGTCTAGGAATGTCCCACTTCTGCATTGCTTCTCAGGTATACATATGCACAAAAGAGCATTTTAAGATGCCAGAGGCTGAGTAAGATACTCACTTGTATAGGTCTATTAAATCTGTGAATGCAGGAGCTGCTGCATTTCACAGTCTATTATTTATATGACAGAATGAAGATCTGAAAACATGAAATATAGCCTTAAATTATTCACTTATTCTTTTCACAAAAGGAGAAACCGTCAATCTAACACTAAAAGACTTCAAGCATATTTCTAAAGGTTTCATGAAAATTGCCTTATTTATCAAAACTTTATTCCCTCCGTTTGTTCATTAAATACTGCAGCTTTGCATTAAGGTCAAGCAGTGTCAACCAATTACTGTTGTTGGAAAACTCCTACTTCCTTAATACTCAAAGAAACCACAGTATATAGTGAATTATTTTAATAGGCAAACTGAACACTGTTTACCCAAAGTACATTTCAACCATAAAGAAGTATTTTAAGGGTTTCTATCAACAATCAATTATAGTACTATTTATTATCACAGCAGCATTAAGCATGATTCTTCGTCTGCTTAAATGCCAGCCTTAAAAAAAAATATACATTTTAGCATATTCAGCAATATTCTGTTCTTAGCTCATACTAAAGAAAAGTAATAAAAACTAAGTGACCTATAAAGCAGACTGAAAGGTAAAAGATAAAACATTGCATTTTAAAGAGACAATATCAATTGGTATAAATATTCTGGCTTCTGTCATTATTCTCTATTGGTGGGCAAGAGGGCTCGGCTCATATGACAGATCTGAAAAAAAATCCACCCCGCTTTCACTGCTCCTAATTTTATAGTTTTATTTTAGGGTAAAATTCTTCGTCTTGCAATATATAAGAAGAACAGGTGAACAACAGATGAATGATGGACTTTTAAGTGGTTACGCACAAATTTATTAAACATCAAGAAAAGGCCACCCATGGGCCATCATACCAAATACCAAAGTCACAGTCGTTCAGGATAAAAGGATTTCCATAAGATGTTTTGATGTAACAATTTGAGATAGAGTCCCCCTTGTCCTAATTCAATCTTTTCCCCAACACATTTTAATGACCTGCGGTTCAAAAGGCTAAAATGATGATTTTAGTATGTAATCACCTCTATCTTTACACTTCACATAAGCAAAATTTTGGATCTCATTTCCCTTTGGAACTGACCTGTTTATGCCCATTCCACCTAGTACGTAAGATGTGATGAAAGAATACTTAATTTTCTGATGGTAACCTTTGAAATCTTACTGCTATGAGCCCAACTGTGCCTTTCTGAATTTACAAAACAAGCAAAACCAAAGAAAATTTCTTCTACACATCCTGTCAGCTTGTCTCACTAGAAAAAAGTTTTCATCTGTGTCCTGTATCAGTGATCAATGAGACCTACAATGATACAAGACACACATACCATTGCTACAAACAAGGAGGAGAAGAAATAACCTAACAAAAGGAATGAAAAAAAAAAAAAAAAACAACCTAAAAAGAATCATACTGAAAATTAAAGAGGAAGAGAAACATAACAGAGTAGGATCTGTTGTCTCA
>JAYKAV010001088.1:739448-761099 GCA_035582835.1 Phoebastria nigripes
ACATACCATTGCTACAAACAAGGAGGAGAAGAAAAAACCAAACAAAAGGAATGAAAAAAAAAAAAAAAACCAACCTGAAAAGAATCATGCTGAAAATTATGGAGGAAGAGAGACATAACAGAGTAGGATCTGTTGTCTCAGTATTTCTAAGAAATAAGAATAAAGAAAATCAAAAGAAGTAGAAAAGAAAAAAAAAAAAAAGCCAAACTTAGAACAAGCCCTCTCCTGCCCCCCCAGGTGGGATAAGTCCCACCTACAAGTTCCAGTCTACCAGTGAAACCTGAAAAGATTTTAGAACCAATTATCRCACAACCAGATTTCTAGAAGAAGATATAAGAAGATAAAGAAAAAAATATAGATCAGAGAGCAGTTGTTCTTGAAAAGAAATTTTCAACAGCTCTGTCAAACCAGGTATATATTTCAAATGGATCTGAGACATCTGTTTAGATCCGTTTCTATCCGGTATTTTCATAACAATCCTAGTGACTCGAAAATCAGCAGATAATACAATGCTGGGAGAAACTAGCAGCACCTCAGAGCACAGGATCTGATTTCTGAATGCTTTTGAAAAATGGGAGATACGGTCAGAAATCAACAAGGTGATTCAATAAAGACAAATCCAAAGTGCTACATTTAGAAAAGACGCATCATAGACACGAACACAAAACGGACCAGCAATAAAACATTACACAGGGAATCAATGGATAGAGAAGAATACAAATCAGAAGAGTAAGTTTTGTGGTATCTTTCAAAAACACATCTCACTGAAATAGGCTGGCAAGCATGTGATGTGTATGTCGGTAGGTGTGTGCATGCATGTATGCACATGCATGTGAAGAACTGATAATTACTTTTTTCCATCTCTTAGTGTGCTTTATACAGTTTTGGACATCATAATTCTTAGAAAGATGGAGGCAAACTATGAAAAGTCAGTGGGAGTGTGACTTCTGGGAGTGCTGGGGTATTTCATTCACTGAAGCTTCTCAAGAAAAGGTTTGATCGACGTACTTGATCCTGCTGCAGGGAAGACTGAAAAAGATGGTAATCTGATCTTCCAGGCAATACATTTCCCCAATACCAGTCCACCTGCAACAGCCAACCACAGTAAGAGACTGAAGAAAAAGGAAGGCTGCCTCTATGCATCTTCAACAGCATAAGCTCTCTCACTTACCTCCTAACTTCAGACTCCCATATTCAAAACCATCACATCAACTTCCCTTGCTACCAGACAGGTAGAGAGGAGATTATGACTCTGCGTAGTTGCTTTTAAATTTCCTCRACATGAGCCAATACTAGATGGAGCACATCTGTGGGTAACTTTTCCTGTTTTATCATTCTTTGGATAAAATTACCTAGCATTTCATATAAGAAAAAAATGCATCACTGATCATTTTTATTTTCATGTGTGCCCTTAAAAGGAGCATGAACAGCTTTGTATATGAAACCTAACGCACAAATAGTACAGCTAAAGAAATGATATCCTGAATTGCACAACATGAAAACGAAGTGTTTTTAGGTGGCCTTCCTTGCCCTGTGCTGGCTTCTTCAGCCACTTCATGGATAGCTCTTAATAATTCCTTACCTTATGTCCTGTAATAACAATTGAACATTGTTTGCAAAATGAAAGTGGCATGCTAATTAACAGCTCTTCTGTGAATTAGAGAACAATCTTCAGCTTTATGGGACATGCCATTTCAGTATAGTGGATCAGAAGAAATTGATCTTCTGTACTGATGAAACCATCCTTGTGAGGATAGAGAGAATAAGCTCTGCTTTTCTAGATCCATCAGCTCTACTGGATAACAGTAGCCAGCAGTGGGAGATATGGAGGTGGGTTGTAAGATAAGGAACTGGCTAGAGGCAAGAAGAGCTGTTATAATTATAGCTGGGAACACAGAATTTGTTAAAGGAAGTCTACTGTATAATTACATTTGAAAATTTAGCAAGATGCCCAGAGGCTGGCTTGCAGCTGTCAGGAACTGGTAACGCTAGAGTTCTGCTCAGGAGGCAACCACTACTGCAGCTAAGCACACCTCCCTCTAGTTAAGCCGACTTTGATAAGGCAAAGGAATGACTTCAGCTAAAATTAGTAAGATTACACAAACACATGAGATTATACCTATTCTCAGTAAAAAGTGTTCAGAGATTGGGCATTATTTTTAAGGAAATTAAATGTAAATCTGCTGGTTTCGATACTACATTAAATATATTTTTGAATGAGTGACAATGGTAGTATTTTGTGAATTGTGTATTTTATTTAATAAGTTAAAATTCAGGTGGTTTTTAAGATATTAATTCATAATCAAATTAACCTCATCTACAGGTTAATATCGGTTTGCATACAAAGGCATAGTTCTCACTTTGGTTTTTCTGGCCTAGTCAAATGAAAATGGATGAGTGAAATGCAGACAGAATGCAAGATTAAAAAATCTGTATGTCTGTTTCTTCCTTGGATTTAGAGCTGAAGTGATATTGCTACTGAGAAACAAATGATAAACTACAAACACCTACCCGAAGTGGTAATCTGCAGACAAACTGATCAAGTATGAAATATGATTAAGCCACTTTGGAAAAAAAGGTAGGATTAAACAATTGAAAAAATTGCTCATTTTATATGAAGTTAATGATTCTACTTAAAAAAGTATATTCTGCTAATTCAAATGTTAGCAAATTAAGTGCTGAGCATGTTGGAAATTATCACCAACTATAGGTATTACTGGTGTTTAAAACATATCCAGACAAAGAATTGAGCAAGAATCATAATACAGCCATAAATTTGACCATATTTGGAATTTTGGCAAAATTCAAAATCATGTCGTCATATTACCATCACAAGAAAATATAAAGCTCTATAAGACAGAGCAGATACTGCAAGTTCAAAACAAAACTTCATAGTAGAATTATTTCTAAATGCTATGACAGCTGCGTCTTTTATTTCAGACTTACAGTTTTATAAGAAATTTAAGTATATATGACTACTTGGCATTATGGACTGTAAAGAGAGAAAACTGAGGGTTATTTCACCTTTAATTAAACCAGCTACTGCTTTCATTTTGAAAAGGTGACGATTGAAGAAAGTGCTTAAATCCTCAAATAATGTCTAAGTGCTGAATCGTAAGTACAGGCAGCACATCAGCTACTCCATATTTCCTCCATCAGCCTAAAGATATTCTTGTTTGAGGCCTCATTATTATAATCAGTTTAAATACTACAGTTGTCTTTTCTATAGAAAGGTAGAAATATTTTCTAAGTATCATAGCTTTGCTCACTTCGAAAAATGTTCTGAACTTAAGACTGAATAAAAGGTTCCTTTCTGTGCATCAAGTCTGGCTTTTGCTCAGTGTGACAGGACTGTAACAGGACTGCTTTTTGCTATCTACAACATTTCATTTGAGGAGGGGGGAGGAAAAAAACTAAGAAATCAGCTATTTTATACAAATTTCTCTCCTCTAATTTTCATTATATGAAGATGGACGTTTGAAGGATGATCATTTCAACAAAAGAGGGGCACCTATTGAACATACAAACCTTCAGTTTTGTTTGACTTTTACAGGTAATTAATCTTTACAATTTAATTTATTCCTTTGCTGTAATTTTGAAAGTAAAATACAGTCACTGGGAAAATTCAAGTCTTTGAAAGACATACAAATTAAATTTACGTACCTTTTTTAAAAAGAGAAATTAAAATTCATTTTGAAAGAAACTTCAGGAGCACAATACTGTTTTCAGACAGTGACCTAAGTTTTATTCAAATATGATTTTTTCAGGACTGTCTAACTTCAAATATTCTGAGCCTCGGTCAATTCTGGTTGCACAGATATTGCAGATGTAAAAGAAAAATGTCAGGCTTCATACTGATTTCCTCTACTTCAAGCATAATAGTTTCCTATGTTGACTTTTGTCATATTCATCTATATTATGCTATATAATGCAGCTTTAAGGACTGCAATGATCCCTTAACGAATGTACAGAGAAGAACTCGGTCTTTCATCTAAAATATTACCGTAGAAGAACAAAAGCATTTTCATGAAATAGTTAGTCTTACGTATCAACAATTCCACAATAAAATACAAGAAAGCAAACTACATTAAATTGCTGATAGTTGCATGTTCTTGCTGTTGCTCTGGACAAAGAAAAGCCTTTAAACTTCTTAATATTGATTTTGAAAGAAAAAGAATGTCTTATATGGAATTTTGCTGTAGATTCTAATATGTAAGCACACAAATCTATAAATCTAGGGGGCACTTTTACCTTTATTTTAATACTTTAAAAAACCCCAAACATAAAAACAAAACAGAAGAAAGAAAAGTCAGAATGACCTTCCTTGCTAGTACATAATGCAAAATGAACACTGCTCACATTTGTGGAAAACACTCTTCCCAAGATACGAACCTTTTAAGCAAAAAGCTTTGTATGGAAATAAAATTTTCCAGTACAATTGACAAGTGCTAGTTCCCCAACTGCCAAAAAAATGAATGAAATCTGGCTGTGGTTCCAAGTAGCTCTACTTCTTCTGCAACGTGATGTTTCTATCATCACAAGCGTGGTGTGTATTCAATACGGTTTTAACACACAGGGATATACAATACCAGACCTTGAATGACGAGTGCTGAAGACCAGACCCACTAACGTTCAAAGGCTGTGAATCAAAAGCCAGCTTGCTGTATCTCTACCAAAACTTGTTTTGACTCTGCGCATATCTGTACATATATACAAGAGACTATCCTGTCTTATTTAGATTATAACTATCTTGAAAAAGAATGTTCGCCAGTTTTGTGTTTTAGGCAAGGAGTTAAGACTTCTGTAACTCTTATCACTACAGGCATCCGTATCATAGGATAATTTGTGTTTTCATCACCCTTATTAGCACTTATCTATCTATCTATCCACTGAAACCAGAAATTTTCAAAAAAGTTGCATGGCACAACACAACTAGATATATTAAGTCAACATTTACTAGAGTTTTAAGTCATATGACCATTTTTATGAGATTCAGGTTATCCATCCACATGAAGGCATACTTTAACATAATGGTACTTACAATAGGAAGAAAATAGCCTACTGTTTCTAAAATTGCTTTCAAATATTTTAAATAGTTTGCCTCTATTCTTTTCCTCATAAAATAGGGGGTGTCAAAGAGCATATAACAATTCCTAAATTAAGGAAAGAAAAACAAGAATGCACATTATATATAAAGTAGTAATAGGCAGAGACAACTTCACTAGGCTGTGACATATGACATCTGGTAGACTATTATCATAATAAATGGGAAAAGTAGGTGAGATTCTGTCAACTGCAAGGTATGAAGAAATGCATCTTCATCAGAATGACAAATATATCTGCCTTTAACAAACATAGGTCAAACTGAAACTCAAGTATCTATGAGTTAAATATTTTCACTTTATTTAATCCCCTTTTCTTTTTGATTTTAACAATTTCACTGAAGCATAACATGTCTTCATTTATCAGAGATATGTAGTTATGTAATTTAATTTCTTTTCAGTGAGGATAAATCTAACTTGCTAATAATCAATGGCTAAAAACTCAGAAGAAACAGCCTATTACTTTTTCATACTTTTACAAATCACTTTAACTATGCAAAATAGTAAATTAGACTGTCAAACAACAGTCTAAAAACACTACGCATCGATCTGTGACTTCTATTGGTATACCCATGCAGGTATCACACAGACGTTGAAATAGCTTCAGCTCTGCAGCTGAATGGTAAAACCACCAATCTCCTGGGGATCATGCTTCGTATTTGATGGCATGTGCTAGCTACAAAAAAATTTTCTCATGTAAGAGAAAGAAGAGGGAAACAGTGACTTTCTGAAGGTAGGTCATGTTCCCACAACTCACGTTTCTTATGGTTCATTTTGCTCCATGCTTTATTTTTCAATTTCATGTCATCAGATGAGAACAAATCGAAAGAACCATCATAAAATTCTTACTCTGTGGAGACTGAAAATTGTCATTGGGTGCCTTAAAAAAAGTTAGAATATTGTCTTTATTTGTGACTAAAGGCAAGACCTAATTTATATTCAGTCCTTTCAAAACTAGATATACACCTGCAAAGTAACATTTACCAGATTATAGCAATCTTCTGCACGTAAAAAAAGTAACAAGTTTGAAAGTCACCGAGTGAATAGTCAGGTCACAATGCAATGATAGGTTTTTGTAAGAGTCACAGATGGAAGAATTCAAGAAAGTAAATGGAAGAGGCATTTTTTTTTTTTAACTTGTTTTTGATACGAAGTTACTTGGAAAAGCAAATTCCCCTGAGGTACTGAAATATAAAATTTTGAAAGACAGATTTAACCTTAAAGGTGGAATATTTAGTATCGCTGTATTCCTAGATATCCATTTGCTTGATGCCTTGTTAGTTTTGGGGTCTTTCCAACGCTGTGCTGGTGAAGACAGACTGTATGATGGTATTTACTTTTAAACCACTTTCAAGAAATTAGTGAGTGATCTGGTCACATATTTTCAGACTTCAGTAGAAGCTGATGGCATTAAGATACCAGAGAGATTGATTTGGCAGTTGTGTCTCTATCTCATGTGTACTCTCACTTCGTAACTATTGTCTCTTGTAAACACATAAATGAGGCTGCTTGAAGCGTAAGGAAGGAAACCACAAAAATGTTGCAATTTCGATACACTCCAATAAATGCATGACACCGTTTAATGCCGATTTAAGGTGATCTAACAGGAGACTGGCCCAAACAGATATCCCATTTTGTCCCTGTCACTGCCTTCCTCCAAAAGATAAATTTCTGATGTGAACCAACTTGAGTGCAACCTCTCCCTCTTCTCCCATTCACTGACAAAAGAGCTTGGAAACACAAACCTGGTCTAAACTTCTTCAGGCATAAGAAGATGGAGCATGAAGAAAGATGGAGTAAGGCAGCTAATACGTCCAAAGAAAGACATTTAAGGAAAGTGGAGATTTCCTTTTACATGGGTTGAATGGCTAACCCATTTTGTATGGCTGCAATTCTGTTCTCGTATCAGTTTCATTGGTTTTAAATTAATTATCAGAAGCATCTGGAATGTAAGATAAATAACTTCTGAGTTGCTGGTTTTTCTTTAACACAAATCCAAATGAATGCATAAAGACTTGCACAAGAATTTAACAAAGGAGGATGGGGAGATCTAACGCTGCATGAAGTTGGAGTGAGGATGATGTCAGTGAGCTAGGGCCCAGATTCCACTCTCGATGGTAGGTGTTGACACCCATTCTTCAAAAAGCTGGGCAAGTCACATCCTGCTGGAAGCAGGGAGAATGGCACTTGTACTTCAGAAGTTCTACTTCCCTTTCTGTAGTGTAGCACAGTTGCAATAGGAAAAGGGGATGATAAATGGACTTAACACAGTGCTCTACCATTTACTAGACTGAACTTGGATAAGTGTTTACTGCTCTTGCACTCAGCAACAAAAGAGGAAAAAAGAGAATAAACAAAATACAATAACCCTGGTAAGCGGTGATAGCCAGATGATCACAATTTCAGTTCATGGTAAGTCTATCCTTTTGAAATTTGTTCATGCCCAAAATTAAAATAAGAAGAGTATCTACTGAACATTACCATCAACATACATGGCTGCATCACACTTCATAACTTGGTTACTAAAAGTTTTAACTAACAGATCCAGGTTTAACTCACTATTCTGTCTGACTCAGAGCAGTTTTGCATCCTGAATCGGTCCAAATAAAGAAGACAGATTTGCACATAGCGCGTTCCAAAACAACACAGTACCTGTACAAGGGCAGGATCTTCCTTCCTCTCTTAAAACTTTTCCATAGATGCTTTCTGGAAAGAGACAGGTCTTTGCACATTTCAATAAAATTACCCTTCAGGAAATATGTATTGCCCATCAACTCTACTAGAAGCTGCAGTGAAACTGGAATAGCTTCGCATAACCTGATAAAGATATGCTCCTGACTTCACCATGTTTCTCAGCAGCAGAAGCAGCAAATTTCTGATGTTGAAGGCAAGGAATTTGTCAGGCCACATCAGTGAGTTTTACTGAAGTTTCTTCAATAGATTTAGTAGAAGCATGGATAAAGATGAACCACAGAAAAAAAGAGAAGTCACAAGTAAAAGCAAATAGACATGTTTCATAAGTTTTCAACACTCAGCTAAAGTTCTCAGTGATTCCCCTTCAACGTTTGGGGTAGGCACTACTAAAGGGCAAGACTTTTTAAGGCTGAGAAATGCTTTAGCAGGCAATTGATACACTCAAAGCTTCAGACTTTGATCTTGCTGGTAACACCACCTTCGTCTTTTCAAGCACATCTGCTCAAGTTAGAGAGCATTTCACAAATCATGTCTTAACAGAAAAACTGCATCAATTTGCTACCCTAATCTGACCATCTTTAATAAAAGAACTCATATTCAAAACAGCAGTTATACTGAGCTTGAGAGGAAGATTTTAAAATAAAAACTGTAATTAAATACAGCTGACTTTGGAGAATTAAAAAATAAGAAAAAAGTCACAATCATTAACTGTTTGAGATACAAGAGAAACGAAAATAAGGTACAGAAGTTAAATGAATGGGATATGGTGTATTTCAACATATTTCATGTGTTTTTTCATTTTACAATCCAAACACAAAACGAGGTATCTCAAACTTCATTCACAGAAATTATCTAGAATCATGAAATCATTACTATTTCATAAATAAAAATATAATCCAGTCCTAAACGCTAGAAAGCATCAATTTAAGCTCACCTCCTTTCAGAGAAAAAAAAACAACAAAACACACACACAAAAAAACCCCAAACCCTAACCATATTTCTTAATTCCTTAATGTAAACTTTCAATTGATAAGGTAAGCTTGAAGAACCTGGAAATTCAATCACAGTAATCTAAATGACCAGCTAATAGCCAAAAAAAATAATAGCTCTAGTGCAGATTTTACTCTGTGGCATAAAGTTGTTGACAATACATTCCTCAATAAAGAAAAATTGAATTATAGCCTTAGGGTGGTTTAATTTGGTACAAATTTTGAATAATGTTATATACTTTTCCAAAGCAGATGCTAAGAGACTCTACAAGGACACTCAGCTCAATCAGAAGCCAGATTAAAGTTCCATCTGGAACGAAACAGTTCCACAGCTCTATTACAATTAGCAGAGTCACCAATGTCAGACTCAAAAGTTGGGCGATGTGAAACTCTTTCTCTTCAAAATACAGCTATAAGCCCAGAAACCAAACAAATAGTTCACACATCTTTAAAACAGAACTTTTTAAGCAGTCAAAAACTTGTTCTTTTGTAACTAGGATGAAAACTCTCATTTGGATTATGATGGTCATGTGAATCATGAAGACTATCCAGACACAATGATTTTATATCACCTCTCCCACTGCATGCATGTAGCATTAAAAATCACAAATGTTTGAGTAGCTGCAATACTCAAAATATCAGCAGGCTGAGAATAGCACAGAAGCTGTTTGCATGAAATAAAATTCAAGATTGATTTTGAATTGCCCTGATCTTTGCCTTCCCAATTCCCAGACTTCTTGTTATGAAACAAAGCATTTTCCCAACATGTCATGCTGAAGAACTGCACCCTAGAGTGATCCATCTTTAGACAAAGTAAGAACGCAATTACCTGTGAAACCTAATGGCTGAAAGTCAAAGCCTAACTCCTCAGTCAAATATTCAATGTAACAGCATTTTCCTGGATTTAAGCAAAAACTAAATTTCAACTCAAGTTTACTAAAAGAAAGCATCCTTTCAAAGAACAATTCAGCAAACAGCAGCGCTGATACATAGACAGTAACAAACATGTTTGAGACAGAAAAACAAAATATGCCACATGCCTTAAATTTACTATTTTACCATTCAAATAAATAATGCATCATACAAATAAGCAAGCCTGAATGCGGAAGTTAGAAATCAAATGCCCACATCTTGCATCTCTTTCCCCGCAAATAAATCCACAATGGATTAGTAGCAACACAGGCTTTTAAAAAATTACATCTCATTACACACATTTTCATCAAGAAAAGAGTCGGTTAAAGAGCATATTTATGTTTTTCCAGTTGCTGGTTACATTAATCAGCCTGATTTCTATTACGAAATAGTAAGCTGCTATGTCTGAAAATATCTACAATGCTAATATCCAGATGAGAGCAAGTGAAGAAAGAGGTAACTGTAGCCACTGTCCAGTTAGCAGCCTATACTGTTCTGCAATGAAGAAGTAAATTTCAACTTCCAAACAGAACAGTAATATTCACAATTTTATATTTAGTACCTTTAATTAGTGTTCAAATACTATCCAATAATCTTCATATCTGAAATTTAATCTTCCAAATCTTTAGAGAGAAAAATTAACAATCTGGAGCAACAATGCTACTTTGCCCTTAGTCTGACTCTGTTGTTATTTCTGAGAATAGTCCACAAGAGATCTATTGCCCACACCATGCAGCAGGATGGAGGCATTTAGAAAAAACAAACAGGAAAGTCTGGTGGAAGTCTAAACAGAGAAGCAAGATGTCAAAATTAAGATCACTGCAACCCAATCAGTGCCCTTGACAGAACATTGCCTTTTTAAGGCAGTGGTTAACAAGACTGTCCAAGGCTGCTGGTTACACCAGAAAGGGCCAAGGGCATCCACAAACTCCAGTACTGATGAAACCATGGTGAAATGATCACTGTATTTCAGTTCCACACATGAACATAGCGGTCCCTCAAAACAGCCAGCTTCCCTATTAGTTAATGCAGGTTTTCTGAAAGATTAATAAAATAAAATAGCACCCAAAAATTAAAATGTTAATTGACAGAAAGCAAAGTATTATAATTGAAACATACCTCTCAAAGCCTGGGCTGGGGCCACACCACAAGCCTAGGGAATCTTTCTAACAGTGTCCAGGAAACCATCCAATTCTTCCTCAAAGAAATATCCATGGTGGTAACTGATTATTCATTACAAAGAAATGTTTGGATAGCATGGGTCCTGGTAACCATCTAACTGCAGTGATACAGAGTGAAACATGGGCCTCAAAAGGTTTCTCCAAGAATTATCTATCTCAATGCTGAGTACATAAAAGCATTATCAAGAGCAGGCACATATATAAGGCTTTTGCAACAATAAGGAACTATTTAGCTCATTTCCACAAGTAATAAATCACCCACACTTTCAATCTTCAGCACGTTTTTTTTATGAAGGTCTGGACTGCGAAGTAAAGGTTTCCAAATTTAATCCATGACCTGTGACTCTTGTGGCAGAGTCATGAACTTGCATAGCTCTGGACAGAAACAGTGCAGTAACTGAAGAATCTTTCCTTCCTCATTCAAATATTCAGTAACCTAACAGTGAGCAAACATAACCAGTGGTAGTTTACTCCTCAGTATCACATTACCTGTCCCTAAGCAAGTCATGAAATGACTTGACAAAGGCCAACTACAAGCTTATTTAGCTTCAGACCAAGCAAGGGACTGAAAGCACTGAGCAGCATCTCTGAATGATCTTTGTCAATGAAGAGGAGAAATATTAATTTTCACTATTCTGTATATCTCAACAGCTTTTGACCAATGATGAACTCTCACCTACTTTAAAAGATGTGACCCAAGTCCTGGTTACTGAATTAGAGTGATTTGAGTTATTCTGGTAGAAAACTCCAGATGATTCCCAGTAGTCTCTTGCCTGTGAAATTTCTAGTATCATTTCTTTTTCTGCTCCTTCTCAAGATCTACATACAGCTGTTCTGAGACTTGGTAAGTGACACAGGGATAGGATTAACAATGTACCAATACATTATTCCAACTGCCTCCTGTGATCATGCCACCACCTTAAAGCACTTGGAGAAAACCACGTCATGGACAAACAGCTGGCTGATGCTGAACCCAGTGAAGAAACTGGATAGGGGATGGTCAAAAGAAAACAACTGAAAACGTAATTTAGTAGAAATTTTTTTTTAATCAAAAATTTGCCAATCTACTCTGTAGCTTATCAACACCCTTACACTCTTAGTTGATGCTAACCTGGTATTTGGCAGCATCTGCAGAAAAAACACTTATCACCTCTTCTGTTAGCTGGAAAACTCTACTCCATTCTAGCAATGACTAAAAGTTATTCAATTATTCATATCTTCATCATCACTCAGCTGCAGCATATTTCAAGATCAAGTCATAAAATTCTGGTTTTGAGCTCTCTCTTCTGTGCCCTTGCTTACTGCAGTTTAAACGACTACCCAAAGTCCCATGGCGGAGAAAATTCCCTATGGTTAGCAAGACAAAACTCTTTCACGTGAAGAACAGAAATTTCTTGGAGGTTGGTCCAAGACCACAAAACAAACATTCCCAGCAGGTAACAACCACCATCATCATCAAGTCCAAGTCCAAAGTGCATTTCTTGGTCTTACTAACCTACACATCAAAATGTTTTTAAAATACTTAATACAAAACAAGACTCTCTCTTGCTAACACTTCTTCCATCGGAAGAGACTGACAGAATGCAGCACTTACTGCACTGCTGGAGCACTGCCCAACAACACTGTGGGGAAGAGAGCATCAGACCTCAACAGAGAGGCAAGACCCCAGTCCACCTCGGTATTACATTTGTCTGCCAACAGCTGCCATGCTCCTACCACTTTCCCTACTATTACTAGTGGAATTTTACTCCTCTTTTTACACCATTCACTTCACACTGTCGTTCCAAAGGAAGCAAACTCTAAAAAGCTGACAATCTTCTTCACACATGAATCACTCTTCATTGGCAAATACCTTTACTGTGTTTTGTGGATACCTGCTTTAAATGACAAAGACCAGACAGATTTAAAATCTGGTCTAATACAGAATACAAAAGGTTTTACCTTTTTTTTTTTTTTTCCTATTCAGTTCTATCTTCTGTGTTCCATAGCTTGTTAGCCAAAACTGTTTTGAAAAATTGATTGCACTGTATACAGTGTATTCCTCCTAGCTCTAATGGCAGAAATATAATAAAGAACTCCAGTAAATTAGATATGTATGACCTCCCATGCTTGAATCAAGGTTAGCTATCATTGGGATTTTTTTCCAGATATACTCCTACCACAACCCTTAAAATAGTGTCCAATAATTACCCTATAAGTGATGTAAGGCTTACTAACTCTGTAACTTACCACTATTTTCAACAGCAGAGAAAAAAGGATTCAATATTTGGGAATAGCTCCTAAAATTAACTTCATTGGAAAAGAAAGTGCACTACTTAGATGTTTATAGAAGTGATAAACCGCCTTTAAATCAATATTTTAATCACTGTATGCAGTCTAGTTCAACAAATCAACGCATGTCTTCCAGCAGCAATCTGGAATCCATACTCCTCTTTTTTAAGGAAAACAGGGATAATGTTCTTTACAGTTTGCCTTTAGCACCCAAATTATCTTGACCACATTATTCCATTCTGCAGTACGCAAAGACAGATCACTAATTATTTGTTGGAGGAAAGCTCTTCTACATCACCTTTTTTTTGGAAATGCATGTAAGATCTTTAAAAAACAATCCTACTGAAATGCTCAACGGAAGTCATAATGGATTAAGTTCCTTTCTGTTTTGTAACATGAGGAAGTTTTTAAAAGGTGAAATAATTGCATCTTTGTAACAGTGAATAACAACAGTTTCACCTACACTGTGGAATTCATTGATAGAGTACTTTGTGGAAAACATTGTCATGAAAAGATAAAATACTGTGAAAAATTTCCTTTCATTTCTTTTCCCGTTTAAGGAAGCTCAGATAACTGACCCTATCTTTTCTCGTCCCCAAAAAGCCAAACGCCTTAGGCTAAAGATGTATACATTTTGAAATATTTAAGTTAACTATTATTCCTTCTAAAATATATTTAAAATTAAAACTGAAATCACAGCAATCCATTTTAGGGCATAAAATTATTTATGAAAATTAATTTAAATAAAAACAAACAAAACAAAAATCAGTCTTCATGTGTTTGCTGCTATAATCTCACAGAACTGGAGAAAGGGAAAATTAAATGAAGTTAAGTTTCCAAAACAAACAAAAGGAGCTATTTCTTCACAGAGTTAATAGTCAAGCCATGGAACTCCTTGCCACAAGACATTAAAATTTTACAGAGGTTCAAAAAGCGACCACTTCTTTGGAGTAGAGAGAAAACCAGGAGAAAAAAAACAAACCAATGCAGCTGAAAGTTGCTAGATAAAAAGACACCACCTCTGATTCTCCTTGCCCAAAAGCTTTCAGATCTCCAGAAGGCAGAAGAGCGTATGTGGGAAATAGTGTCACAGACTTCTCAAACTTCTCCCTAACTATCTTTCTTCAGACAGGCTGGAGAAAGCAGACTAGGTTAGAAGTGTGTCTGGCCTGAGTCACTGTGGCTGTCATAAGCCTCACTGCTGAAGGTATAAAGAAAAGATGGGTGAAAACCTGGAAGTAGTTTGCTCAATGACTTATCCAGCATCTCAGACAGTGACAGTCTCTCAGGTTGGTGCTAAATACCATATGTGATTTTTCCAGATTTTTTGATGGGGGAGTTCAATGACTTTCAAAGTTGTAAAACAATAGGAAAAGCAGGAACACCTGTTCTCCTATTTTAATCTAAAAATAAAAAAAATTATCTGAATATAAAATTCACTGTTTTTTTAAAGCACAGTTAACAGGTCAGTTTATCATAAGCAATATCTCATAAAAGAAATCCATTTTCATTTCAAAATGCATTTTTTTTTCTTCTTCCCCTTTTAACATATATCCAGCATACTTATCCTGTAAATGAAATTACCTTAAAAAAATTACATATTGCTATCTTTGTGCACTTAACTCAATATGAACTGGACATAAATAGTGAATTTTAAAAGTCCCAAAAATAAATTAATTGGTTTTCCATTTTCATGCAAAACTGTAAAAATTATTAATTTTGTACATGTTAAGGTCTGTAATTGCTTTTAAAAAGGCATAAATGTACCAATTGTGTTTAGCAATAAATAAATATAAAACTACTACACCAAAAGCATATTTATTTGAAAACCAACATTTACTATGGACACCACCTTTCTTTGGGAACATAAGAAAGTAAAAACCTGACAATTAATATCCATGTAAGTCTAGATATTCAAATCATGCATAAACGGCAGATTCAAGCGCATGAAAAATTCCACTGATTTCTGTTACCATCAGATATACCATGCTTACAGAAACACTCTCTAATAGTAATACAATTACAATAATGCAGATTAGCTCCTACAGCCTGTCCTTTCTACACTGTCATCAGTGGTTGCAAATAATGGACACTGATACAATAAAAAAAACTTTCAGGAAACTGAGCAAAAAATCCTGCCCCCAGAAACAACTTAACAAGAACTCCTTGACAGAGCTTAGTATGTTTTTCTGGCACCTAGTATCTACTTTCTTGAACTTGAACAGATGTATTCATGGAGCTTTCTTAAAAGTTCACAGATCTAGAGCTGAAATTCTGCAGATATCTCTGTGCTGAAGTCATCTGGGGAAGCAAGGTGACTGTGCTTGGTATTTCCATCTGATTCTTTCCCGACCTACAGGAGCACAATGAGAAAAACAGGTCTCTACCTGAACAAAATTTAGAGCAAGAACACAAAGTCCTTTTAATTCTGATTTTAGTCAGCATGGTCACTTCTCTGATTTATCTTGAACTAGTTATCTGGGTCAAAATACCATCACTTCCTAAGACAAAGATTTCACTTGAAATTCCAAGCTGGGACCCACTAATGGAAAAACAGAAATAAATACAAAAAAACCTTTAATTTTTACCTTCCAAGGATTGGAGTTGTAGGTTGTATTGACCCAGAATGTTTAGAATTCAATGTTATTTGGATGGATTAGGTTAGGAAGATAATGGAAGAGAATGAAAACTTACTGTATACCTGTTAAGTTATAGCATTCAACATTTACTAGCAAGTCTTTCAGCATGGTGTGTAAGATGCATCCTTTCACCAGTAACAGAGACATGAAAGAGAATCTCAACAGCTTTAAGCTGACTAGTTGATGCACTCTAATTTTTTAAATAAATGTGATTTTCAATTTTTGCAGTCCTTTCCCCAAGATGAGCAGAAATAGAATACATGAGTGCTTGCACAACCAGAAGCTCCCTCCTCCCCATCCTTCGAACAACACACAAAGTGAACTTTGAGCTCAACTTTCTAAAACTCTTTTCTCTTCTTTTCTGAGGCGACCCATTTAGAAGCTTGCAAGTAATGCACATAGAATGGCATTACATTTTACCACTTTTTCAGTTTGGAAAGACAAATATTTTCAGGGTAGGCCTGGTTCTTTTGTCTCAGAGAAAAGGGTGGTCAGCCTGCAGCTAAATGAGACAATGCCTAACAACGCTTTTCTCAGTGAGGTGGCATAAAGAAACAGCTGCCTTCCACTAACCCATCCCAGTTCTTTCTTCCTTCACCATTCATCTTACTTTCAGTCTTTCTCTACCAACCACCTTAATCTTTCCAACGTTTTGCTCCCTCTCCTTCTTGAAAGTCACTCTGTTGCTCTTTCTAAATCTTCTCTCCAGTCCTCCAACTACTTTTCTCTGCCTTGCTCTATTTATTCAAGTGTTGCATGCTGAGGATCAACAGGGCCTCTGTACATGTAATTGTAATTTTAAATGAAGACTTTCTGAATAAAAGCAGTAGAAAAGTTTAACAAGTGACAAAGTCAACTGATATTCAAGTCTGCCTCCTCTGTAACTTCAGCACTAGCTCCAACACAATCCTCAAAACCAGAGGATGAATACTAGTTTTCATACCTTAAAAACAGCTGCTATTCAGAAAGATGAAAGCAAGCCAACATTTCAAGGGTAGGTTTACACTCACAGACACGTCACCCCCTCATCCTGTTCCTCAGTGGTTCAATCGACCATACCTGAATGGACATTATGTCAATAAAATTCTACATATATCATCGATTTTATCTATGTCATGCATGCAATGAAAAAGGAGCTTAAAAATGGGGGAAGGGGTGACTGAGGAAAGTAATTCTCCTTCCAACCTGAGGAAACTTTAGACAAATTTGCCTTTGATAATCGACTGAACAAGCTGCACTGCAAGCATCAAGGGATGGTGCAGGGATATCTAGCAGGTGCTGCAGTTTATCACAAAACCGTCTAAAATAATTGGAAGTGACAACCAGCACTACCACAAATGATTTATTAGTCTTTCACTCAGCTTTTCAGCTTCCTCAGGGCCAGAATAAATAATTTACCAACTCTGTATCTTCCAATCATTAATTCTTCCCTGTGCATCCAAACTACATTTAACTCTGCTGGGTTCAGTGGAATTAAAAACACAATATGAAGACTTTTTCCCCCCCAAGTATAGTATTATCTGACTTTATCTAAAAGTAAAATTGTCAATCAAAGTTTGTATCAGTGATAGAAGGATTAGAGCTAGCAACTAACGTTGAGCTACAAAATATCTGCAGAATAAAATGAAAGTTAAACTGAAAAGATATCAACAATGAAACGCTCCCAGGGGGTCAGGCGTGTTCTCAAGATAGAAAGTACTGATAGTGTCYGAAGATATTGATCAGCATTGTTTTTCTGATCCATAAACTAACATTAGTTACAGACAAACATCTTACATGTCCCACATGGTAAATGCAGGATGAAAACACTGGACAGGAAACATTCAGAAAATAAATGAAAAAGGAGATGTGGGCAAAATGGAATGATTAAGCATGAACAGAATGATTCTGTAAAAAGGCAATACTTTTTCAGGAAATACATTAAAGATACAAGATTTACTAATGCCCTTGTGTTCATATCATAAAAAGGAATAAAAAAATAGTATCATACAAGGCAGAATTAGAAAGCAGGACTATAAAATGGTATAAAACCAAAGTACACTTTCAGATTTAAAACAGAATATATAAGGTACCATATTCCTATTAATTATGTAGAGAAAACACAGAGAAAACAAAATCACACCCTAAATCCATTTTTGATGTAAGCTAGTCTTGTCTCATTAAATCAGCATCTATGATTAAAACCAAGATCATTTTTGGTACATAATGTATTGCATTGTTAGAGCAGCATCTGTTTGTTGCACAGCAACACATTTTTCAGCTTTAAGAAACTGTACTCATAAGAATGAAACAATCCAGACTTTGAAGATATAAAAATATTTTTACTTCCAAAAGCATTTTGTACTAAAGGGGTTAATAACATTAATGTGCTAATATTTTGCATTCCAAGAAAAGGCTTCAAGCTGTTGGAAACATACAGAAGAAGAATTTCATGGTACTAACAGCTTTCTTTCAGTCCTATGGGACTGAGACAACTCAAACTTTAAGTGCTTAGAAGAAAAGCTCTGTAAAGCTATGAAGGCTAATCAATAGGGCTTTCACCAAATGATAATACAGTCTGAAATGAAATAAATTGGCCATAACAAAAATGCCTTACCCTTTCTCTCATCATTAATCTCAATAGAGAGAAAAGTACAGTATGAAATACAAGTCCAAAATAGCTGACATACAAATGTTTTCACACTACTTTTAACAATACAAAAAGTTTTCACAAATACAGGAAATTTAAGATGATTCATTGGAAAGCAATTAATTATCCTATGTATTTCTCAAACACCAATTATTCTTTTTAGTAAGACTGTAAAGTCTGTATTCCAATTTTACTGTACAGCAGGGTATTTCGTTTCTTCATTTAAAACACAGATCATCATCTGCTGCAACCAACCAAGCACAAGCTGAACTCAATCTCCCAAAATTTTCCAGAGGACGACACTGTTATAAGGGCTGAGTATTTTTACAACTATGACAATATTGTAAATAAAACAAAATTTGGAGAAACTAAATCACAGGCAAGGTATTGATGTCTATGCCTTCCCCAGCAGCTGGGCCAAAAAAGCCTTCAAAGAACTTAGGTCTTAGTAGACAGAGGGAACATACTTTGAGAAGCCTACCAAAGATAAAAATACACTTGATCCCAGCATCAGATCACTGAGCCAAAAGTCATTTGCCCTCAGAGTCAGTTATTTAGATTCGTAAGAAAGTACTTACTGTGGTCAAATTAAAAAAAATTACGAAATATGTTGCCTGTTGCTCATACAACCCGGACATGGGCCCTATAAATAAACAGAACCAGGAAGCTGTTTTGTCATTTAACCTTTGATGCCAACTTATTATTGCATCTTTCGTGAACAAGTGCATGGACTTTTTGACTTGGAGAAAAATGGATTTGGACACCACTTCCCTTAATAAGAGTCTTGAATGCAAGTATACAATGAAGTTTTATTGCTGTACAGGTTTCCTTATAGGTTCAAAAAAAAAAAAAATACCCCACCACAAAAAACTATGTGTCCAGACTTCACTTCTTGAGTTTGTTCATATTCTTATGCAAAAGCGTTCCAAAGTGATAGCTGGTCACAGAAAATAATGGGCTAAAACAGAAGTTGAAACAATTTTGGTAAGAAAACAGGATTCAATACTTGATCTTTTTCTGATTAAAATGCAATTATAGCTATTGATATAATCAGAAACTTCCCAAATGACCCCTCTCACATATAAATGATTTAGTAATGTTTTAAGCATGTGGACTCACTTAGACTTTCTTCAAAGKTTAAATAAAAAAAGTGATTGAGATTAAAGAACGGGGGTGAGAAGTATCAAGCCCAAGGAGGAGAGTAAATCTGCCTTAATTTACCCAATTAGAAAGTTTCACTGAAATCTTCACTGCCTCCATAAGAATACAAAGCAAGTGTATGAGAAATTCTCATACGCAGTTCTCAGTGTATAAGAAACTAACTGCGTTTCTTCATGCTCCTATCAGTTCTGGGTCTATCTATAGTCAATAATGTCTGCTTATAAGAAATGTCCCTAAGGGAGTACTGGGTAAATTTATAATTGTATTTATCCCAAAAGAAGAATCATGTTGGCAAATGTCAGTTTTGACAAAACATCCTCACCTAAGGCATAGGTTCACAGATTTTCTCACTCTCAGTCACTCTTGGTGTGATTTTTCACCTCCATCAATCTAGTTTCTTTTCCTCGCATTTTTTCATCACAGCTATTTGTACATTTTGACAAAACCTTGAGATGAAGAAGAAGAAAGGAACACTCAGTTTTATCTGCATTTACCATTCAGTAAATCTGTCACCTCCACTTTACCAAAAGGAAGTGAGGCAGAGGAAGCCCAAGAGCGCACGTGGCAGTGAATTAGGAACCGAACTTGTCATCTCCTGATTCTCACAGCAACGCTCTCCGAGGTATACAAATCAACAACACATCCACCATTACCATTTTGGCAGAAAGCATAGGTTCAACCTCCAAGACTCTCTAGAGCTGCATTTTAACCTGAGCTACCAAAGACCTTTTTCTGTCCACTACCAACAAAAAATGGCAACCAGAGCTAACTACAAGGTATGCAAGATAAGCCAAAATTATGAATCCTGCTAGGTACGTTTCTGAATAGGAACCTTAAACAAGAAATTTTCAATAGACTGCACCAAATGAGAGAGACTTTTATTTAGGAAAATGCTTATAAGAGTTCTTTTCCTTCCAAAACCAGTGCTTGTAAATAATTTTAAGCAAAAATACCCACTATAAAACAATGTCTGTAAAAATCCATGCAAGCTATTAAGAATCAGGTAACTTCTTGACTAATTCAGGGTTACAAACCAAAGTCTGGACAGTCACGAGATGTTGAATTGACCTCTGAGTCATCTGAATTTTCATAAAGGCTTCAAACCACCTGAAGACTCGGGGGGGGTAAGAAAAAACCACCAAAAAAACCCCAACAAATAAGCAGCTCACTCCCAGATGTTTCATCAATAAAAGTCAACCACATCAACTTAGAAATACTTGAAAAAAATTGTAAAAATAGCCCATTTCCCCCCTCCTTTTGATTGTTTGATTTCATTTTTAGTTTTAACATGCAAGTCACTCAGCTAGTCAGCCCAGTCAAGCCAGCAATGTGTAAAAGTCTGATTTTGAAGAAAAAAAATTTCATTATCACAGTTCTTATCTGCAGACATTCAGGTCTATCCTCCTGTAAAGTCTTCTTTTCTTTCTACACATAAGGATCATCCTCGAAGACTGAAATGGATGAAATAAATTGAGATAAGATAGGAAGTGACATTACATAAGGGAATAAAGGAGGTTTATTATTTAGTAGTAGAAGCAGGCCTCATTCGTGTTGCCCACATCTTGGGGGATGTATAGTCCATCCCTGAAATTAAACATCCATTTTGAGTATATACCAACACCAGCATATGTTATGATCTTTTCAGTATTCTGCACAAAAAAGTGTTGCGCAAACCACTTCATTTTGCTATTTCATACAAGAAATAAAAGGCATAGTAAGTGTTCAGTGAAAAATCATGCTCTGTGTAAAGAAATGCCCAGACTTATGGAGTAACATACTCTCGTAATCAGCATAACAAAGGCAGCATGAGAAAAAGCAACTCAACTTCTAATCACGTTTTAGCTAACAGGTTGGTAGAYACAACCATATGGAACAAGTAACGCCTCTTGTACTGAATGAATGGAATGCACTTCAGCTGTGCCTTTGCTGTCCTTAAATTATTAAGATTATGGGAACACTATCTACTTGAGAACAATGTAAGAAAGCTAGAACATTGCAACTTCCGAAGCTCAAAAACCATCAAACACGAGGTCTCTAGTATGCTCTGACTGTCCTACTCTAAAAAAAAAAAAA
>JAYKAV010001088.1:761104-799140 GCA_035582835.1 Phoebastria nigripes
AAGAAGAAGAAGAAGAAGAAAAATCACTAAGCTTCAGTTGTAGTTCTAACAATATATTTTACAAATATAATTCAAGGTAAAAGGCTGAAAAAGACTGAATATCAGAAAATAATCAGTGACAAAAATGAAACCTTGCATCACAGGACTTTTGGCAATGCTTCCATGCGACCCCTTCCTCCTCCAGTCTTCCTTCCATATATTTAATCATCTGTTAGTAGAAATTTTTGTGGAATTGGTTGTCAAAAAGAAATAGTGAGGATGATCATGTTTTCACAGAAGCATTGTTAATAATGCATGAGGAAATGAAAAATATTTAGTTGCAATTTTCTAAGCTTTTTAACAAAATATTCGCTAATCTCTTGCTTCATATATAATATCTGGGTAAAAATAAGATCTCTACCCCAAATTCCTTCTATCTAATCAGGCCAATGACCAATTCCTAATAGCAGACAAGAAAGTAACTTTTTTTCTAACCTATTCCATATATTCTACCCCTTTTCCCTTTTGAAAAGGAACTATTTTTTCTTATCTTTAACAACTTAATCTATGAGTGGAACAATCCCTTGGGTAACACTCCCTATGACTCCTCTCACATTTGCAGGCCCTGGTCCTCATGGTGGACTTTAACCATGCCAGTAGCTGCTTGAGGAATAACACAGCATGGAACAAGCAATCCAGAGGTTTTCTGGAGTGCATTGACAACAACTTCATGACACAAATTATCAAGGAGCTGTTGAGGGGGAGGCTTTCTGCTGGATCTCATACTTACAAACAAGGAAGAACTGATCAGGGATATAAAAGCTGGAGGCAACCTTAGCTGCAGTGACCACGAGATGGTGGAATTCAGCATCCTGAGAAGAGGGGGGAAAAAGGCAAAAAGCGGGATCACAACCCTGGACTTCAGACTCTGACCTGTTCAGGGATCTGCTCAGAAGAATCCCATGGCAGGTGGTTGTGGAGAGAAGGGTCCAGGAAAGCTGGTTGACTGTCAAGGATGTCCTCCTCCAAGCTTAAGAATGGTTCATCCCAAAAAGCAGGAAAACAAGCAAACATGGCAGAAGGCCTGATTGGATGAACAAGGAGCAGCTGGCAAAACTCAAACACAAAAAGAAAGCGTACAGGAGATGGAAGCAGGGACAGGTAACCCAAGAGGAATATTGAGACATTGTCCGAATATGCAGGGATGGGGTTAGGAAAGCCAAAGCCCAGCTGGAGTTGAACATGGCAAGGGATTTGAAGGGCAGCAGGTACATCAGCAGCAAAAGGAAGACTAGGGAATGTGTGGCCTACTGCTGAATGGGAACTTGGTCACAAAGGACAAATAGAAGGCCAAGATCCTCAATGCCGCCTTCACCTCAGCCTTGACAAGTGAAACCAGCCTTCAGCAACCCCAGGTCCATGAAACCAGTGTGAAAGTCCAGGGCACAGTAGACTGATCCAGGTGGAGCAGGATCAAGTTTGGGAATATTTAAACAAACTGGATGTACGCAAGTCCATGGGCCCTGAGGAGATGGACTCACAAGTGCTGAGGGAGCTGGCTAATCACATTGCAAGGCCACTCACAACAATCTTTGAAAGGGCATGGAGATCATGGCAGGGTCCTAAGGACTTGAGCAAACCAAATGTCACTCCTGTCTTGAAGGAGAGCAAGAAGGAGGATCCATGGAACTACAGTCTGGTCAGCCTCACATCAATCACCGAAAAGAATTACCCCATGTACCACACTACAGGCTGGGGGCCAAGCATCTGGAAAGCAGCTTTGCAGAGAAGGACCTGGGCATCCTAGCGTTCGCCAAGTTGAACTTGAGCCAGCAAAAAAGGCCAAGACCATTAGGAAGAGTATTACCAGGAAGTTGAGGGACGTGATTATTCCCCTTCAGACAGCACTGGTGATTCGCTTCTGGGGTACTGTATGCAGTTCTGGGCTCCCCAGTACAAAAGAGACACAGACTTATTAGAGTGCATCCAGCAGAGGGCCTGAAATATGATTAAGGGTTTGAAGCACATGAAATATGAGCAGATGCTAAGAGAGCTGGGATTGTTTAGCCTTGAGAAGAGAAGGCTCAGAGGATTTTATATATTTCTAGAAATTTCTGATGGGAGGGAGTAAAGAAGATGGAGCCTGACTCTTCTCAGTAGTATCCAGTGAATAGACAAAAGTTAATGGATACAAATACAAGAAATCACATTTAAAAATAAGAAAAATTTCTTTTACTGTGAGGATAATCAAAGACTGGAACAGGTTGTCCAGAGCAGTTGTGGAGTCTCCATCTTTAAAGATATGCAAAACGCAACCAGACAATGTCCTGAGGAACCTACTTTAGCTGACCCTGCTTTAAGCTGAGGGGCTGGACTAGATGACCTCCAAAGGTGCCTTCTGACCTCAATTATTCCGTGACTCTGTGATTTGTTTTATGGGAAACCATAAATGGTTTTGCTCAACTTATTTGTATTCAACAGATATTTATACATCACTAGTGTTAATTATATAGAAATCAGCAATAGGACCTTAAACAGCTTGTTAATGTAGGTCTTCGCAAATCACTGTATTAACCTTATTTCTTCAAATATTTTGTCAYATGCATTATTTTTCTGTTGGTTTTTTTTTAAGACTCTGAAAGCATCATGTGAACAAAACACTGTACTTGATAGCATGATCTTCATGAAATAACCACAAAAAATATTTCTTTAAAATCAAAATATACACACACACACTGACACGTATCTTGAATTCAACTAGAGCATGAGTTCTGAACACAGAGGATTTGCACATTCATTCATGTTTGTACCAGAAGAGTACAAGAACTGGAAAGAAATCCTTTCTAGGGAAAAATTTTGGTAAATGTTGAGAACCAAAGGCTTACAAGACAGATGAACTGATGGAGGTGTATAGGAGAAAAATTACAAGATAAAATWTGAATTTCTATACACAGGATGTCAACTAAGCCTTATAAATTACGCATCAATTTTTACCTTAGACAACTTTAGAACACTGACGAAACAATGCATCACAGGGAATTTACTTAAGAAAAGCCCTATCATATTGAGCCAAACAGCTCATTTCTTTCACAAAATACAGGGGGTTTTTTTCTGCATTAGTTTTTCTGCTAAGAAAACTGTTTTTAAAGTGACATTGTACTTTCTGAAGAAGATCAACAAAGCAGAAATTAATAAATCAGCATTAGAAGTAACCAAACATGTTATAATTTGCACTCCTGCTGTTGCAAAATACAGTGAGATAAACTTCAGAGACAGTAAGCGATTATTACCCTGTGCGTTTTACATATCTGGCAGCAGTATCTTTTAACACCGTACCTAGGCACTGGCTCAGAGTATTGCTTCATGACTGCCTCCTATCCCCTTCAACTGCCTTTTTCTCACTCCTTCCTTGAACTAGCACTAATGTAGACAGATCAGAAAATTAATAAAGATCAAAACTAACATAGCAAAAGAATGATGCAGGCTGCTGCTTGTGCACCCATGCAAAGTGGTGAGAACACATGGCTAGGGAAAGGGGCTTAGCAAGGCTACCTTCTTCAGTTTCTGAAGTGATTCTCCCAATCACTCATCCTTACCATGCTTCAATTTATATTGTAGAGCAGTATTCATTCAAACAATAATTAGTCTAGTTGTCCCAGAACAAAGATGACTGAAAAAGCACTTCATGTTGACCTAGAAAGGGTAAAATGTTCATATTATGCATATCATTTGCATTCTCAGCCCACTCAGTACTAGCCAGAGTATTTTTTTTTTTTTTTTAAATCACTAGCCCACATAAACTGTTTTGGAGTTGCCAAAGGAATTTTTTTTAAGACTGCCAACTGAAAGCACGGTGCGCAATCTCTCCTAAAATATAGTCACTATAAAACGTGCAAAGAACCAAGAACCTCTGGCTCACTTTAGTATTTGAATGTCTTACAGAAAAAAAAAAAAAGCAGACTTCTGTTTTTAAAAAAAAAAAAAAAAAAAAAAAAAAGCCTTTCTAAAAGATTTTCCATAATTTCTATTGGCAGTGATCGCGAAAGCTGAGCTGTACCTTTCCCAAAATGGCAAACTTACACTTTACTGGTTTGCATTTAACTATTTAGCAATATTGCCATCCTGAGGTCAGCTTAATCCTATTGATTAAGGTTTATATCATTAATAGCCTTTTATTCTCATTTAGAGCATTTTGCAACATAATTTTTTCATACTGTTAGTTCACAGTGCAAAATATCTCCCTTTTTCTTTCTGCATGTTCCTGAACTCTGCCCTGTCCCAAGCCACCACCAACAGCTTCACCTTGATTCTCACAAGTTAAATGAATGTAATTAACTCAGTTCAAGATCAGGATTCTTTGTCCATAAGAACAACAGGTGAGATTGAGCTTTCCTTTGGAAAGTAAATGTAATTTGCCCTTTTTCTATAGTACTGACATATGCCTTAGAGCAGGACAACCAGAACAGTCCTACGCTCAACATTACCCAGGAATTTTAAAAATCACCTCTTTAAATTTACAGAAAGAGTGAGTCAGAAAAGAAAAAAGGAAGAGATCTTTCAAAAACAGCTGTAGCATGTAAAAGAAATTAGCATGAGTGACTGCAGGGAAAATATCGGCAATAGGCTTTGAAGAAATCTGGCTTGGGTCACTGAAAAGAAAACAGAGGCAGATGCTAGGCTGCCTAGCCCAGGTCACTGCAGGGAGAACAACAGCTGGTTATGTGAGTCTTGCCTGGGACACAGAGTTGGTGCTTGATTCTACCAAGCAATTTTTTTAATACGTGCTTGATGATTTTAGTATGGGAGAAAAGCTGAAGACCAGATGGATATTTTTATGGGTGGAGCTATGACGAATTAAGCCATTTATTTAGTAACAACACTTTGTTTTATTCTCTTTTATGTGTAGTTGTACACCCAAGAAAAAGAGTACAAATGTTGACTGGCTATACAGATCTACATCTGAAATAGAAATTAGTGTTTCTGAAGTGCTCTACCAAGTTATCAATATTTTAACAGCTCTTAAAAGCTGTTTTATAGTAGTGCAGATACTTTCAGGACCGTATGGTCTACATTCACTCCATATTAACTGTAGTATATTTTAAGACATTTTATTTTCACATTCATATGGGGGTCAGAAGAGAGAGTGTCCTCTGATGATCGTATCCACGATCACTTTTAGCTGAGAGTTAAAGAACTCCTTTTTATAACCCACCAACCAATGTTCGAATCGACTTAAGAGAGTTGCTGTTCATCCAAGGCTTTTATTAAAACCTCTACCATCGTAATTTCTGGATTATGTTACAGAAAACTGAACTCACATTACGGATCCTGGTAAGCAGAAGAGAGTTTTTAAAGTTAATTTTTCCATGATTGCCCAGTTCCCCATTTCATGACTCATGCATTCCTTCCAATCATATTATTCATCACTCCTTTTCATGAAGGCAAGAAATTATAAATGATTACCATCCTGATTTGTCTGAGCACAGAAAAAAATATCTTTAGAATCAATGGACAACTCTACTCAATAGATCAGCTACTTGTTCAAAATATGTTTCACTGAAAATGCAGAATATGCCTTCAGATGTGCCCGTAGTTTTACTAACTRTTCTAAGGATGTATTGCATACACATGCATACAATAAAGCCTCTCTCTAAGAAAGAGTCGTAAGAGTAGTACTGTGGATTTTAGGTGTTAAAAGAGAAACAAAAGATTTTTTTTTTTCAGGTTGTTACCACTCCCAAGTTATTTTTACATTCACTCCCAGGTAGTGCAGGTATTTATTACAAACAAGTAGGCATAGCAAGGCAAATAGAACTCTTTATAAATTGTGAATGAAAATGTTAAGAAAATTATCTTTTGAACCAATTAAAGAAGAGATAGCTTAGACATACCATGGCGAGGAGTTGCATAGTACAGAAACAAAAACAGTTCTGTATAGAAACAGAAAAAAGGTAAATTTATCTAGTCAAGTAATTGCAACAATTTCATTTGTTGGCTGCAAATTGGAATTACTTCTTGTTTACCTGAATACACAAATCATATGAATTTCATGTTAAAGCTTATTGTACAAAAGAAAGTTTTGCAGTATTAATCTAAAACCTCCCAACTTTTTTATCAAACATTAGAATTGACATAAATATGATAAAATGGGACAATCCCAGATGCCTAGGGTCTTTGAAAACTCTGGTCAACTGAAACATGGCAGTTTTACACACACACGCACGCGCAAGAAACAATACGAACAACAACCAAAAAAGGGAGAATAACAAAGCTCTTTGCATTTGATATTTTTGCTGTTTTCGCAACCACTATAAGGTGTTTTTAATGTTTGTTGATCCTCACAACAGAGTAAGGAACATCAAATCCAGCTATAACCATATGTCAAATGCAAAAGCCTGGGATAAAGAAAATAGTCTAAAATTAGTGTTTACTAAATATAATGCTGTAGGAAAATATATTCATCAACTTCAGTGCCACTATCAGCTTGTGGTAAGTTACACTCAAATGTTTACAAGATCAGAATTTCAGCTGAAAGGAAAAACATGTTTCAGTAGAGACAAGTCACCACACTAGGCACAGCCTTCTTCACTGAACTTCTTGCATCTTCACTGTATTGCTGACAAGATGTTAGAGACTCTTTCTGGTAGGCATCTTAACGTACATGGTAAGATATTATACCTACATGTGGCAGGATAGAGTATGCTGGTGGTATTCCACGAGTGTGCTAATAAGGGGAAGTCACACTAGAGCAAAATTGATTTTTAGCTTCTCTCAACATTGGAGACAGAATGAAGAAGTATGGATGAACAAGGCTAAGCTATTCTGACCACCACTTTGCTAGCAAGTTGCATCCGAGGTAGATGGGTATTGCTAGTATAAATAAACTGGCAAAATGCTCCTGATGTAGACTTGACCTAACTCATTAAAACATATTTCAATGAGAAGGAGAATCATCAAAAACTTTCTGGATTTGAGGTAGATAAACTCCATGAGCTACATTTCTGAAGTTGCTGGTCGTCATCTTTTAGGTGCTACTCATTTCCTGCAGTTAACATGCATTCAAAAAACCCACAAAATATTGCTTAAGGTTTATATAATAYTCACTACCATTATTGAAATATAACTAGTTACTGTAATTCTCATGAAGATTTTTTTCACTGCCTGCAAAATAGGCAGCATTTCATCTCCAGGAAAGGTCATCGTGATATATGGACAGTTTATGTCATGTGACTTTATGAAAATCATACAGGAGAAATGAGAAGGGGAGATATTGTAAAAATCAAAAAATATTAGATCGCAGTTTACACTATGAACATGAGAGAACCCATGTTTTGCATAAAAATATAAAACAATGAAAATAGTGCAAATAGAACAGAAAAGCCACATGTGTGTAGCTAGTAATAAAGCTGCTTACTGTTAAAAGGCTTTCATAGAACAGGCTGTTGGGGTTCAATACTCAAGTTAAAATTCACAGCTTACTATGTGAATGTTTAACCATGCAGCTGTAATATCTTCTAATGTTCTTTCAGATAAAAAAGTAACATCTTTCGTACAGTGAAAGATATGTATATAAATGTACAAATATGTTGTAGTAAGGAGGAGGATATTTTAATAATATAAGAGGATGCTTCAACTCTGCTATTGCTTTCGGATGTCCAACACAAAAGACCCTGTGCTTCTCAATAACCCACTGTTGCTACCAACATTATGACCGTAAGTTCCTATCATACTATTTCTTCCCATGGTTACACTATTTCCTCTCAAATTCACATGTTTCTACTGCTCCTGTCTCCCTATGGGATCCTTAGTTCAAGTTGAGAACAACTGCTTACTCCTTTTTGACCATGCTATAGAGTGCAATCCCAGACCTAGCGTGGTAACATCTTGCAGACATCCTCTTTCTAGGCAGTGCTGCAAAGATTTTTCTGTGAAACATACAGAATTTCTACTAGCTTGAGGTTTTTTGTTTTGGTGGTTTTTTTAGCTGAGGTCTTACTACAATCCATATTTTACGTGAACTTAGATTTTAAATAATGTTTGCATCATTTCTTTTTAAAACATCATGCTTTCATCACTGTCAGCTCTGATCAATCCTACAGCCTTTAACACAGACTTTCAAAATGTACTGCAAAGCAGCTTCCCTACGAAGTGTAACAGAACTTGAATATTCGTTTTACAAAGCCAATGTATGTGTTTGGTTACAAATACTGGAGTATTTCTCTAGTATTTCCTTCAAAGGACTTTTTTTAATACTTGTAAAGTTTGATTTGAGAGAGTGCTGATCCCTATTCTGTGAAGCAAGCCAGCGTCATTAGGATGACAAAATCAAGTCTTATTGTGGCAAGAAGAAACATCATTTAGTGACAACAACACACTGCTATTGATTTGAACTCCTCCTTGCCTCATGGGTGAAATAACAAGCTCCTACACACTGACTCTCTAAGCATACCAATAGAGGAGAGAGGCAAGAAAAATACTAAAAATGGCTGTATTAAAGATACAACAGGAAATATATGACTCATGAGATGTAAATTCTTTTATCTGTATGGAATAAATTGAAGAAGAGCTTAATATGGCTTCTGCGATTTCTATGGAGTTAGATTAGAACAGAAATACACCTACCAATAATACACCAGATTTAGGCTTCCCAAGCAGCATCTCCTAACTGTTCAGCACCCTCTGTGAAACAAGCCAGCTTCATTTTCATTATCTAATACATGACTATTCACATTTTTAAAATGACACCTTATTTTAGCATCCTGGTTGGCCGTTTCATTGTAAGATGGGGAACGGATTGAGCATACAGCGTAAATTATGCTTTCACATTACTGGCAGGATCTCTTTAAAACRGAACTAAGAAACAGTCTGTCAACACGGATAGGTTCACTCTTTTTCTATTTCTGAACAACAGACTGCAATTTTCAGAAAAAAATCTGTATCTTTCTTCTTAAAAGATACAAAAAAGAATAAAACCAGTTAGTCATGCAACATCAATATAAATACCACTTTGCACATTAATAGTTCTTTTTCTAGAACTTAAAGCTATGCCTTCAAGCAAATTTGTAAACCAAAAAAATGTAGTGAGATGAAATACTACTTATGTTGTCTAATTGCACCCAAAATTTAAGCTAATTTCAAACACTTTTGTAGCGCCAAAGTTAGCATGCTAGAATTCCACAGTCCATCTCTTAAAATGTGAACAAAGTAATATACAAGGTATAAAAAATTATTTCAAGATAACTTCTTTTTAAAAATATTGAAGTGTAGGGAACAAAGCTATTTTCATACCACATCCAGAAAATGGATGAGGTGTGAAAGAAATCTCTTGTTTAATGTGACCTTTGGCTGTACTTTCACTTGTCATCATTATGAAGTAGCTACTTTCAGTGCCAACACATAAGCTGCGTTATATTACCCTATAACAGTAGTAGCACGTCTTTCAGGAAGTGTTTCATACTCCGAGAAACTGGTGGCAGAATGCATTGACAGCACTTACCTTTGTAACTGCTTATAATAGGAGTTATTCAACAATAAGACCTCATTTACACAAGGAAATAAGAGTGACTGTACTAAACTTCATAGAGCATGTCGCATAAACTAGTATATGTTGAGGAACTCCCTTGGAGTTCTCAGCTTCAGTGAAAACATTCAAATAAGGAGAAATGTAAATTTCAGATTGGAACTCTGCCCCAAATAATAATATTCAGAGCTTTGTTACTGTGCACAGACCAAAAATACTGCATCGTTAAGATGTGCAACACACTTGACTTTTCTTAACGTATGTAATTAAGAAAACATTTCTGGAAAGCAAGTGAATTTGAAATTCAAGTAAGATTAATAGAACAAATACGACAAATTTACGTTTTATACAATGGTAGCAAGCTGCAGAATAAAAGTCAGTAGCTATCATTATCTAAAGCTGTTCATCTAACACCGTAGAGAGAAAAACCATTGATACATACTGTACACACATTTTTATCCATGTATATAAATCAAAGGAAACAGCTTCCTTTAAGGCAAGCATATGAAGATACTAAAGCAAGATACAAATTAAATATTCATACATTCAATATTTCAAAATAAGGAATTTGGATATACACATGCATAATTTAAGTTCTATAGTGAAACCTGTCTACAGAGGCCATTTCTACTGTATTTCAACAGCATTGAAACTTGAAATGTACAATGCAGCCTTTCCATGCTGTGTTAAAACTTTAAAGTATACAGTAATTCATTTCAAGCACTAAACATAGAATAAAGGCCACGTTATGCACACGGCACTTTTGCAGAGGAACTGCTGCTTTGCCCTATGCATTACAGCTCTGAAACAGGACTGTCAGTCACAGCACTCTCCTCCAAGGTGGCTTCAGACTGCCCAATGAGTCACTCATTAGGAACTGAGGTCAAATAGGCAACTTCAGGTAAGAAGCTCATCGGTCCTGAAAAACCCATCAGAATTGACTCTGAGTCAAATTCTGATCCCAGGCAACTGTTTTAAACTCCGTAGAGCTGGTACTCATACGTGAAGCCTAAAATTGGCCCCTTACACTGCTTTTATTCATTCACTCAAGCCTCTTTGGAGTAAAAGATGAGATTTCAGACCTTTTTAATTGGCAAAAGAAAGCAACACAAAAACAGGCTTCACAACAACATGTTGTGCACTAGAAATGATTCTTTGTGAACATAGAACCTGGGAGTAGTTTACATACAACAACACAGATATATTAAATTTTTGGTGCTTATAAATTCCTATGCATGCAAAAAACACTGTGCGGGAAAAAACCCTACTACCCACCTTCCCCCCTCAACACGTATATTCTTCTGCCTGTGTCTAAAGATACCACCATTCCTCCCCATGAATTTAAAACCTTGCCGCTAAAAACGAACTCTCCATATGAGTTATTAATGTGAATATATTATTTTCTTATTAGAAGTTAAATGTATTAGTTGAAATATCAAGAGTCTAATTTAAAAAACATCCATTTTATTGGGACAAAAATATCTCAAGTTAACTTTAAGAATAATTAAAGAGTACTTACTAAGGGGAAAATAGAACTACTCTGTTTCTACACGTTTTAAAGTAAACGTTTATCTTTGCTCCTTAAAGGTCACTCATTTGATCTTGACACATCTATGAAATAATAGAAGCAAAAGCTAAATAAGTAGAAAAGTGATATTAAGCAATATAAAGCTAAACAAAATTAGTATCTACATGGTAAATTACTTCATTGAAAACCATCTATGGATTCTGCAAAGAATATACTTTTGCCTTAGAGCTAGTACTTTAATTTTCAAGAACCAAGGAAAAAAAAAAAAAATCAAAACTAGTCAGTAACAATGCAGCGTCGAAAAGCAATAAACTCAAAATTAAGTTATAAATAATTTAAAGCATGTCATGAAGATGTATTAATAATTCATCAGATAAATAATTTACTAAATAATCAAATAAATAAATAATGAAATACATAAATAAATCAGCAAATAAATAATTCTGCAAAATAACCTAAACAATAAGTCACTAAAACAAATGACAAACCTACAAAACTACAATGATTTTCTAAATTCTGATAGTTTTAAATAAACAAATGTATATAAACTAGATCAATCTTTGGTAGATAGAGAAATATTTTTCACTGCTACTGGTAAATTCCTGATTACAGTGCACAAGGATACAATTTTAGATTTTACAAGAGTGCAGTTTTTCCCTTGTAAATTATTAACATGATTGCTACAATACATCCTGCTCTGTATTTTACACGTAATCCCTTTATGTAGCTCATTTTTCCCCCAAAAAAATGAAAATCTCTTTACAACAGTCTTAATTCATGTATTTTGTTTTTTTCGTAGGTGCAGTACTTACAATACTGCAATAGCCTTCTTGGTGGTTCTCTTACTGCCTTCTGCAAACCTTCAGAAGTTTTGCTGCAGGGGGAAAACAAGTAGAATAACCTTAATTATTACAGATGGTATCTCATTCATTAGCGGATGACAACATTTTATTTGAAAGCACAAGAAAAGCTGTTTCATAATTCTACAAAGCAACTTAATGTGAAACAACCATTACAGTTTGCAGACTACCAAAAGTTTTTAGAAGTCTTTGGTGGAACGAGTTCAAGCAGACTGAGGCCTGTTTCTTGTATTTAAGCTGACACACAATCTGTGCAAACTGGCACTAATTCAGATGTAAAGACAAACCATGAGAAGGACAAAATACTTGGCTGACATCTAATGTTATCCTTGATTTTGGAAGTTCATAGTCCTTGAAAGAATACAGTGAGATCATTTAATTCCACTATCTAAGTACATTCACAATTTAATTAGAACACTGCACTCCAAAGCCAACACTGGCACCACAAAGGTCAAAATCCACTCATCTCCTGAATCAGTTTTCATTCTCCATTTATTTTAATGAATAGTATTGACAGTCGCCATAGTTTTCTTCAAAGTGGTATTCTGTAAATATAGCAGGTAAAGAAACGTGCCAGAAGTGTAATCACGTTATCAATTTTTATCCATTCTGTCAAAAAGGTTTATTTCCTTTCTTCCATAACAAACATTACAGGAAAGAGCGAGAGACAGTTTTATAAACCATGCCACTGTCATGGATTCTTGATCTCTGTACAGGACTGTAAACCGAACGAATATATCAAAACTGAGGTTATATATGGTATATATGCATGGTTTTTTGCTACTTGGTTCAAAGGAAATCAGCATGCCATGTTGTTTCTGCTGGTAAGATCTCAAATGGTCGATGGTGTTGCTGTATTTCAGCATTTAAAAGCATAAAGGATAATTTACTCTTAAAACTACCTGGGCACATTATATTTAACAAGTCTCGAATTCTCTTTAGGGATTATAATAAGGCAACACTTTGCTTAATCATAAATTTTATATTTATCTTGGCTAAACACCCTCCTTTGGATAGACTGCCATGTTTTGTCAAGAAAAATCAACACAGTGGAAATGAAGTACTTGTTCTGTTGTGTGGTCATTCAAAAGAGTATGTAGAAGTAATGTAAACGTGCACCAGTGCTGCTGATAATTTCACGCTCTCATACGCTCATTTCAATTTGCTTTAAAAAGGACTATTCCTCCTGGCTAAATATAGTCATCATGAAAAAGCATACCTCCCCTTTGAGCTAATAACACTTCAAGCCCCAAAACACAAGAGTACAAAAAACTTCTGTATTTTAAGGAATCTGAAGCACTTTTTTCTCACAATATGTGTTTCTGAAGTGGGACAAATGAGACTGGCTTTTTTTGCTAAGGTATTCTCGTTTAGTGCCCAGATTTGTTTGAGAATGACAATTCATTCCCACACCACATCTGCAAATCCCATCCACCCCAAAAACAAATCATACATATCCCAAATCCTTCTTTTTTAAAGTAATGGATCCTTGTAAAAGCAGTATATACCTTCACACATTAAAAGATTTTGAGGATTACTGAGACATACAAAGGCTCAGGAATGATCCTGAGATTCTGGAACCTGACCTTCTCTAGGAAGTACCACTTAGTCATAGATCGTCTTCATTCATCTGCAGCTTGGCAGCCTCTGGTAGCAAAGTGATTTTTCACCAATGAGTTACAGTAGAGCTAAAACTGTAATTACAGTCACCGATGTCTTAAAAACACWTTTTTTTCCTCCCTTTAAAATTTGCTTAGTTTTTAATTACTTTCATGTTTAATTTGGGCTTCTAATCTATGGTTACAGAACTGACCTCCTCACACAACTATTTCTGTCTAAGTTAGAGAGTCATAATTCCCTGCTCAAATAGACTTGTAAATCATTTAAAGAGAGGACACAAAACAGCCAATGACCTGGGATACAGCCACCTTTCTCTCTCTTGCAATCAAATGCAAATTCCATCCTACACAAGACCTAAAGGACAGAAACTGAATTTGATTCCATTCCTCTGTTCTGCCAGCTGGACCTTTCCCGCCCAACCCTCAAACATAGAATAGATGCTTTTACTCAACAGATCATGCAAAAGACTGGTCCACGGAAGACTAGAGCAAAAGGCAGCGCCATTCAGGTGTACTTCACAAAGCAAGAATACCAGAAATAGAGTAATTGTGTGTGTTCTGTACTCTGCCCAGGCTGAGCAGCTGAATGCTACAATAAGGAGGCCACCTTGCTGGTACTCAAGTTAATTTGGGTGATAATGCAAGGAACTGGGTTGTACCACATACCCAAGAACAAATTTCAGCTATTTACAATGGCAAAATGATAAATAAGGCTCACAGTAAAAAGCACCAAGCAACAAGATCTTCTATTCTCCACCTTTTGATACTGCCATCGTCAGAAAGTTTCTTAGTTTGCAGGTACAAATCAGATCAAAAGAAACCGCATACTGCTGCTTCTTCCCTTTGGGAACTCATGAACATAGGAACCAGAGGAAATTTTAGAAAGAGATTACCATATAATTTCAAAATTTAGGACAGGAATTTTTTTTTTTTTTTTTTTTTTTTAATGTTCAGGAGTAAACATAGGGGAAAAGAGAAAGGCTGGACAGACATACTTAACCAAATTATAGGTAATGTAGGGTACTGACCACTATATTCTGACTCTCAATTCAAGGATTCTTTGAATTGTTATGAGTTACATACAATATTTTGCATTATCAATGAAAAGGAAAAAAAAAAAAACCAACAAAAAAACCAAAACTGCAATGGATTATTACATTCAGGAACTTAAATAATACGTAAACCCTTTCCAGGCCAGAAGCCTCATTCCTCTGCCACGTTTCCCTCCCTCTATTTATTACAATTGATCAATTAAATTAAAAATTATCTGTTTGGTCCACTTCACATAGAAAGATACTTTTGTGAGTCAGTACAGTACTTCATTAAAATTTTTAATATATCTCTGATTTTTTTTATCATAAAAAGCAAAGAAGTGCTTGTTATACACATTGTATAAGTCTGTCTAAAAACTGTAAAAGTAACCCAGTCTTACAATCAGTTATAGGATAATTCTGAGTATGTTCCAGGTAAGAACTTTGAGTATTTCTTGAATAACTTTTTAACCAGCTTCTTCCAATTGTCTCTTAGTAAAAAATCAATTTTAAAATACTAAAACATATAGTAAAATGTTAAATCCCAAACTACTGAATCAACTGCTATCAATACAACACATAGCTCATTTGACTGTTATGACTCACGTTTCCTAGTCGATTTTTAGACAAAAACAAGCAGATTATTAGCAAAGGTTTATCTCAAATTCCCACATGTACAGCATGCCACATTAAATACATGCAAATCAACCTCCTCCTCCTCTAGTTTTTTTGAGCTGACAACTCATATGACCTCAAGCCATGGTTAACGATTACAATTATTTGACTTTCATATTTATACAATCAGTCATCAGATATGCATGTTAATTGATTTTAACAGATAGTTTTGTATTCTAATGATCAACAGTAAGTGTACATTTTACCAACCTTTTGATTTATAAGAAAATAAAACTTATATCAGTTTTCACAATTAACCCTTCCTTGTATTGATTTGCAGTATTCACTGCGTGTCCATCATACGTTAACCTGGAAGTACTCCAAACTATAGGATCTTTATTTTGGTAGCAAAATATGATTTTCCAATTAAAGACACTCTTCTATTGTGTTTAAAAAACACAATTACTACCCTATTTAAACAATGCATTGTCTATTAATTAGAAATGATGAAACATAATTAATGCTTAAATAAATGGACTGGGCAAAAAAATAATTTACAGTTATTTCATATTCGCATTTTGGTTCTTAAAATTCTTTTCTCTGTTTCAAAGAACCTCAGTCGTGCACTTCTTGCCCTCAAATGTCATATGCATGACAGTACAACCCTACATTTAAGATCCTTATTTCTCAAGTAATATGCTTAAGGCCAAAGCATTCCTCTGTTGCCATCCCAAAACATATTACTGAATCAGTCCCTTCTTTTTTACTTGGCTGAAAATTTATTCTTTGGAATTACATTGTTATTTCAGATGCCCTATTTATTGAAGCATCAAATACAAAATTACAAGTTGCACAGATTTGCACGCAAAGGACTGTCTACTTTGTAAGTTTATAGAGTGTGCAATGATCATCTTACACAATTAATGGTGGTTGTTCTTTAAGGATATTCATATAAAAGAGAGTGGATATTGCATCTTACTCTCAAAAAGATCAGATCATGTCTTATTCCATAGAAGGGCTCTCCCAATTTAGGCCTTAATTGTTGTTGGACTAAAGGCTTATGCTCCAATTTTGGTAAAGCAAAAGCTGCTGAATCCCTTTCTCAGTATATTTTAATATCGATACAGATATTTTAATTTCTGCAAAATGCAGAATCTTTCTACTTTCTATGAATAACTGAATGAGGTGCTGAGTCTATTCATCTTTTATCCAGGTGAGCATCGTACACTCCAAGTTCTGCTATCGTTCTCTTTTTGGCTGTCTGCTCCAATTAATTTCAAGTGAAATTTATCCATTACGAGATTTTGAGATACACTCCGCAGAACAAAAAGCAGCATAGAGACATTAGAGCACTCATCTCAGATACATAATGCTGATTCATATCACGGACAGAAGAAACTTAAAGCCGTGTTACCACAATCATGAACAAGTACCTTAACCTCTAAAACACTGTTTAATGGACTTTTCTGATTTTTAAAAGGTCTTGATTTCAGACTGAACATAAGAGAGAGGTATTGAATATATGACAGGATTCTGTTGCTTTCTTAATAGTTATTTTCCTTGAACTAAGGTCTGGCATCATGGAAAATACTGATAATGCAAATACATTCTCTTCAATCTTTCCCTTATTGGCAGATACCTTCTTGGTGTTCAACAGATCTTGATTTCATCCTGAACATAATGAGCAAGTCTGGGGGTCTGAAGAAAGGGGAAATCCATCCCACCCTAATCACTAACCCAGTTTTAATGCCACAGATATCAAAGCAGAGAGCCCCTGGTTTCTTTTGTACAACGCAGTGCTACAAGTTAACCACCTTGAAGACTGACTATAAGGTTTATACTTCTGTAGCCAAGGCAGACCTTAAGATAAATGGAAGGGTGAAGTAAAGACCTTAAAAGTTATATGTGAAACTCCAATACAAATGGCTAAAAGAAAATAGCAGGAAATAAAAGTTAAGACAAATACCCTGAGAAGAAAATCTACGTATAACCTTTATGTGTAAAGATCTAATAAACTTGGAAAATAGATATAATTCCTAGTTTCTAAAAACGTTTGATATCCTCCACTTCTCTTTAAAACTTGACAGTGTTAAAAATTAGAGATCTGGTCACGTCAGCTATGGAGAAAAAACAAGTAAAATTTAAGAACTGCGTTAACTATGGGCTGACTGAGCCAAAGCAGTCCTAGTCTGACTCATAAATACAGCACATTCATTTAAGTTAGAATTAATATCAACATTTTCAAAAGATGCCTGAACTTAGATTAATGTGGAAACCAGAAAAAGAAAATACTGTTTACAACTCACTATTTTAAAAAAGTATGTTAATTGCTCATCATAAAGATCAATGATTAGAAGTAGCATATGACTAACAATACTCAGTACATTTATTAATAACCGAGAGGAAACAAAAAGTAGAAAGCAACTGGTGACACCTTCTGAMGACAACTTTTATGTAAAGAATTGCACCTACAATAAATTCCGCAGTCAAAGGTTAAATTAAGGTTATGAGTAGAAAGACGACCAATAGAATGCATTCTGGGAAATGAGAAAGTAGCATAGCTAGAAATGTTTGTCTTATAGCTGGACATTTATGAGTGCAGTGATAGCATGCCACCAACCAGACCACTATGGCCAGTTTGGATCACTGAGACTCTTAAGGGGATCATGACAGGGGGAACTGGGCAAAAAAAAAAAAAAAAAATCCAGAAGCTCAGTACAAGTGGCTTAGTATCTAACTGTCACCGCATAATGTTAATCACAAAAATGAAGCTGAGATCAATGAAGTATAGAAAACCAATTACTATCCTGGCCCTGTTGCACAGTAAGATGCTCTTTTGCACTATTTTACACGTAAGAAATAAACATGGAAATGGATAATAAGTTTAATACAGCTAGGTAGRTAATTTTTACTATCTGTATCCAAAGGTGATCCAATTTGGTTAGAAATCACCAAGGATAATGGTTTTCCATTGTCCTTGGTGTAGAAAGTATAGCCTTTATGATGTTTAGTTAACTCCATACCAAAAACATTTAACTATTTCGTAACTCATTGTATAACCTCAACAAAGAAAAAATATATTATCTATCAGCTGGATCAGTTCCATACAGGCATATAAACCCCCGTGAAGGCACGGAAAGAAAATACCAAAAAAGAACAGCGGGAGGACAAAAGACATATTGCTCATTTTGATGACAAAATGATCTAAACCCACAGATAGGTCATCTAAATGTGACGAAAAACACATTCATAGAACCTCAAAATCACCAGTTTGTGAAATGGAAAACCATACACAACATCCAGGATGTTTTATTTCTACCAACATCAGTAACATTTGCACTCCCTAAATCTCACTCCATTTTATAATGGTGACTAAATTTCACTGGACTTACTAACATTAATAAGAAACAGATTAATAAGAATGCCAATAGTTTGTTTGCATAAAATTGACCCACTACTTTGATGCTCCCTGTCTATAGCAAAGCGGCACATGAATACTGCGTAAGCAGCCAAATGCCTCTTCTGACATGAAGATCCCTTCTGAGATAGCCAGTATCACCAGGAGAACTATTGCTCGTGGCATCTAAATGGACAAAACATGGAAACTTCACTGCTAAAAAACCCGAAAGGCTGCACAGCTTCTCTTAGAACAAGTGAATACTTCACACAGAATCATCAAGTTAGTGAATGCAAACCACAGCAGAAAACTGCTGCAAATTTCAACCCTGTTAGTGGATAGATGAATTTAGGGAAGAGGATGTAAGCATCATCAATGTAGGACAAAATTGCTGGGTTTTATTTTAAACATGCTTAAACTCAACGTTTTAACTTAAATATTTAAGAATGATTTTAATCTGTACGTTTTACATCTCTTGCCACCTGAAGCTGGTGATCCAAATGTCTAGAATAGCACATTTGGAATGCTGAGTTATATTAACATCATACTAACTATAGCAGTTCAATTTCAACAAATTTCTCTGGGTTTTTGCATATCGCTGAATAAATGACTCTGGAATTAGCTTACTTTTCTTGGAGGCATTATATGAGATTATTTCTTAGTCTCCTCCTCTTTGATTTAGTACACCTCTTAAGATAATTTATTAATGTTTTGGATATCTCATTCATCATCCATTATTACCAGTGTCATAAATTAGAGGAATGGAACAAAGCACTGGACTATACACTTTTTCCATATTCATCAATAAAATAGCCACCTCTGTTAGCAAGCACTGTACAAAGAAGTTGGTTTATCCACTAGAGTGAGACTAGGAGCACTTCTTTAACTCAAATCCCCAAACAGATCATTAGATTTATAGTATAATATGTTATTAGTGAAGTAAAAATCAGGGCTTCACCTTTAAATATAAAAGGATAGAAACACCTGGTCTGCAAAAGACAAAAGTACATGTCAGAAATTGCTATGTCCTGTAAGTTACTCAGATGAATTAGAAGGCTGATGAATACCAGTCTTGTATGAAAAAAAATGGATTAATCATTGAAAATGCTGTAATTTTGCCAGCATACTATAAAACAGTAAAAAGGGGAGGAAAGATTCAACTAACAGAAACTTAAATGGCAGCATTTAAGTCTGTGATATTATTTATCAGAAGACAAGTTACCTAAACTGGTGGTAATCAGGAAAAACGAAGTCCCTTCCGATCACTTTTTTTTTTTTTTTAAATTAAGACAACCTAAACACAAAGGACATTGGAAAATACAATTGTGAAGATTTCAGAAGATTTTCCAGATAATGATCATTAATGGGAATCCTATCAGTAATAAGTTACATAGCAGTATACTATGCTATATAAAGTACCTGAAGGAAGACAGAATTAATGTTATTATGAGAACATTAACTACTGACTTAACAAGATCATTATGCCTGCATTAAATTACATCTTGAATTAAGTTTGAATATCCAAAAATTCACTTTTTGTTATTTTAGGCAACGACTCAGTTAATATATTTTGTACACATTCACTGTTTACATTCCCTTAACTAAATCTCTCATTAAGGCAAATTAATATTTTACATGATATAACAGTACTGCACTCACCTCTTTTCTGTTACATGAAAAAGTTTGAGCCAGGTTTAGTAATTCATTAATGGAATTAGACACAGAAGAATTTAAGTTCTTATAATAAAAGGACTCCACGTTAGATTTAAATTGGGTAAAATGATTCAGGTTAGCAACTGTGTATCTAATTTCTACATGGGGAAGAAACAGTTGTTATTTTTTCTTCTTTAGGCATTACAGATTAGGTATTGCGGGCTCCAATGTGAGCTGAAAACAAAAAAGTAACTTTTTCCAACTAAATAAAAACTCTTTTCATTGTGCCACCTCTAAATCAGGACCTGTATTATTTTCCATATAGAATCTTCACTGTTTATAGTAATTTACAATTAGCAAAATATACTTGTACCAATGCTTTTTAAAGCTAATTCAACTAAACACATATATACAACAGATGCATTTTTCCCTTTATTATGTTTAGAATTATTAATGACACTGTTTGAGGAACTACGTATGACACTTCCCTATAGTTACAATTACCAGTGGAATGGAAAATGAAATATGTGAGCTGCTGCTTTTGTTAGTCTCCAGTTTGATCGGTGTTTGGCGATGATCACGATACCTGTTATTCAATATATAAAGTCAGCTCGTGATCAAAAAGAACCTTGTCGTTACACGACTAAAAATAGGTAGTACCCTCCTTGTATTTAGGTGCATGTGGTTTGAGGATTGACACAAAGTGGAGAAACCAATCCCTCCTCTGCTTGAGAGCAGCCATTTGCGCTCTCACTCTTATCTCTGCTTCACTTTGCATAAAAATGTCCATTGTCAGGGAAACACTGAGATTTACTCTTTTCTCTGTCGATTATGATATTCACCCATCATGTAGGTCCCCAGAACTCCATTTGTAGCCTCAGTTAATTTCTAATTTCTACAACAGGAAACTTTATTAGACAGAAGACTATAAGCATGTCATACCCAAAATTTCCAGCAGCAGTCTAGGGGTTAACAGGTACAAGATAATTCTCTGGTGCAAAAAGGACTTTATTGAACCTGGTCTCCCATGACCAATGAGAGTGCTCTAGCAACTGAGGTAGTAGCCAAAAAAATAAAGTGTGGGCAATGGCACCACCATTCCGTCCTGCAGGAGTTTTGTGGACTCAGTGTTTCCAAACCATCTGAGATTTTTTTCTTCCTGGTCTTTTTGTTCACTGAGTGGAAAACTTACGTCTGCATGGAATTGTTCACAGAACCTCAAATCAAGGAACATGTACTGCTGATTTACCTAAGATGAACTCCAATATATTAATCTTAGGATGCATGGAAGAAGGTTTATCTTTTCCTCATCCTAAAGAGATTACTTTCTTACCTAAAACTTTACAACAAAACCCCAGTGAAGGGTATCCAGAATTACCCAATCTTCATTATCTTCCAGGTAAATAAGCAGGTAACCTGTTCTCTATTCTGAATACATAATTTCACTTGTTAATGACAGATTTCAATGTTAATTAATGACTGTGTGGAAGTACTGAAAAATCATGGAAATAATGCTTTAGCTTACCCCATATGGAATTTGGAATACAGGAGGCAAATTTCCTCAAATAATTATGCCAACATAACTTTCCTTTAACCCTTGTTACCTAATTATCATAACTTCCAGGCCTGCTGAAAACACCATCAATGTACAATAAATTGCATGGTGAATAGACACCAACCACTGAGAAGTAAACGAAGATAACTTTTTGTTAGAACACAAAAAAAAAAAAAAAAAAAAAAAAAAAAAAAAAAAAAAAAAAAAAAAAAAAAAAAAAAAAAAAAAAAAAAAAAAAAATCAATGGAATCTTGAATTCAATAATTTTCTTTTTTTAAACTTATTTTTATTACAGGTTCTGCAAGATACAACGTCCTGTCTTCTTTTTAACATCAGAGATCCACAAGGCTTCAGATGTTTATATACCTGTTAGATAGAATCAGTACCTGTAGATGTTGACTCTTATGGTGGTTTTAAGGGACATCACTGTTATGTTCTCTAATCACAGACATTACATGAAATTTAAACCTTTGCTTCTCAGCAAATCCTATCCTCTAAACCCTGCTGAGTACCTATTCTCAGACAGACACATACTTCAAGCCCCATGTATTAGAACATTCATTCATGTAGTTGATCAAAAGCACACGTGGACCTGCAATTACCTAACACATTTATCAGTGGGAAAAAAAGGCCAAGCAGGACATTTGAAATCCAGTGACTACAAAGTAGTGGTTAAATGCAGGAGGAGAACCAAGACGACAATATTCTGAAGCAAGCAGACAGGTAGCACTGGAGGGCAGAAGCTGATACCATCAGGACCGAAGATAAACCCCTCCATATGGGGCTGTGATACTCATTTCCCCAACACAATTATTACTACTAGTAAAGTTTACTACAGCTACATGATTTAACAACTGTTAAACCAATACTGTTAAATTCAGCATCCACTAGAAACATACTACAAATTGTCTCAAAGAAATAGGGCTTGTTTATTCCTCATTACAGTGTCAGCGAGTCAAAGAGTTGATCTTAAACAACAAAAGCCTGACAGAAGAAAATGCTGCCAGCTCTGTCAGACTCCTGGAAGAGAAAGTCAAAGCTCAAATGATTGCGTTGATCTTTGACTGAAACTGTAAAACAAGTCAGTTTCTTCAAAGCCAAACATAACTCCGCAGCCAACAATAAGGAATCCTTTTGTTTTTTCCACACACTGAATTTTTTGATGTCATAAGCTCTGGATATTTTTAATTGCACTAAAAAGGCATTAGCAAGGCAACTGTGTATGACCCAGGCCCATAAACAACCACAGGACTGGTCTTCCTGACTAACCTTATTTTTCCTGCTGTCACCTAAATTCCAGTACCAAGACTTCTTATTAATAGGTGCTTTAAGGTTTTAACCAGCTTTCAACCAATGTTTTTTTTCTTTCACTATCTAAATCTGAACAATTGTTCAGATCTGTTCACTGACTAAACTCCAAAGTATCCATATTTTATTAGTCACATGGAAATTGCATTGCTACCCACAAGACTTCAAGATAAAACACTTCACTGACATAGATCAGAATCTAAAATTCATCCTGTTTAAAGACTAACAGCCTTAAGATACCTTTATTTGAATTAAGAGCGTGAAATAATGTAACTAAAAATACCGTATTTTCTGTTCAGAAGTTACCCTTAGTTATCCTTCCTGAACTCCTGATTCTCAGTGTCACTTCTAATGTCCTACATAATTCTGTCCATCCTTACTTCACAAACGATTCTAATTAAAAAAAAAGCCTACATTCACTAAATCCCTTTCAATGCATCTTCCAGTGTAATTTTACTGTGTATTTATAAGATTTCTGCTGCTAGTCATTAAAAATCAGATTCCTCAATGTCTATGTTTTAATTTTAGATATGACTTTTATTTGAAATAAAATTTTAACCCATGCCAAGTAAACTAATGTCAACATACTGCAGATGCCATAACCACTACAGAAGAGTAACAGCAGAAATAAACAAGTTAACGACTAGAAACAGAGCCAGAGACTACAGGGAGACAACAGTTTAACTTAACTGATTGGTGCACACCCTCTTCTTCCCACCTCTCACCTCCAGTAAATTTATCTTGATTRTAACTACATTGGTCAGTGCAAGTTTGTTTAGCTGCAGGTCTTTCCATCACTGAAGTTAACAGTGAATTCACTCAGGACTTACAAGTACAGACCAATTTGTTCTTCCTGGAACAAATCTTAAGCATCCAGAAGCCCAGGACTTCAGCGTTTGACTTCATGAACTAAGTGCTTACTCAGCAGGCATCCAGAAAGTAATGTATTATTTCACTTAGCCATACCAGCACTTTATTATCCATTTTACATAAGAATTCATAATGGTAACAAGTGTATTGTTTGACATGCAGCAAAAAYATATGGGCAACCAACAGATATTTCCTCTGACCCCTGTCAGATCAATTAATTTCCGTAACAGGGACAAACGCCTTCAGAACAGCAAAGCAAGACAACAGAAATCCTCTCAAATGCTAGAAAAAGCCAAAGAATATATGCTGTGAGGAAGTGAACTAGGTTTAAAAAATAAACTGCACTGAAGTAATTCTCTGTACTACTGTTAAAGCTGTTTTCAGTAATGTACAGCATCATACACAATACTTCACAGTAAACCAATTTCATGAAATCATATGCTTGCCAGAAAGAGATGGCATAGGCTACCTATCCAGAGTGCCTACCATTACAAATATCCATTTCATTTTAACCTTAAATTTACACACAGAATGCATGTAATACTTACTAAAAAAAAAGAAAATAGCTTAACTAATGAAATCAGTTAAAGCTCAAAATCTAAATATGAAGCCAAGTCAACCATAAACAGCAGGAATAATGCCCATGTAAGTTTTATACCCTGTACTTCCCAATCTTCTGTACTTCTACTAACGCAAAACACATCAACTTAGAAAATGTATCCTAAAGTTCTTCAACATTTTTTCATTATGAGGGACTACCTTCAGGATCAAAAGAGGTGCACTATGAATACAAATTTCACATGATCTTAAACGTAAAAAGAAATCTGCTGCATCTCTATCTTCTAGTCACATGACAAGATAACGTGAAGATTACATCATTCAAGGATTACCAAGATAGTTGTGTGTTTAATTATTAGTCTGGGTCACCATTCAAAGCCCCAGTTATTCATTCGCCCTCCTTTATTTCACATGCTGGACTAGAGATTCCTCGAACAAAAATTCTCAATTCACTGACTGTATACCTGATCAAGTCAGTGAGCTGTAGAACTAGAATTAAGATACAAAGTAAAAGTTCTTAATAAATGCAAGTCTAATTTACTTTTACTTCTGCGTATTTCAAAACTCTGTTGTGCTTTCACGGTCCAAGTCTAAGAATGAAACATTTCACTAGCTGTAATACAAGACCAGCTGCCATAACATTGTCTTTATCCGCAAATCAGTCACTGAGGGTAGCAATGCCTAACAAGTAGACTTTAGTTTAGTAAATACAGTTCACGTGTAGGACTGTAGGAAATTTCTGACGGACTAAGGCAGCGCTAACAGTGTGGGAGAAGAAAGCCCACATGGTGAGCTATCTCAGAACAGTTTTCCCCGGCTTTTTTCCCATGTATGCACATTTCAATGCTGTTCTAGGAACAACAGCTGTTTTCTGGCCAGAATGCTCCAGACACCTTCTTAGGATCAAGATTCATTGAAAGCAAAGAGATAATTTGCCTATAATAATATGCATATATATAAGGTTTATGTATCCAATTTAGAATTCTAAAATGCTTATATGTATACACAGCACCTTTTACACTGACTAAATATTGAAAACCTCCCAGTACCTACTATGGCTTTATGAAAGAGATGTAAATAAATAAAAAAACCCCAAACAAACAAAAAACACAAAACAAAACCCAACTCTTTTTTTTTTTTTWAATTCTTTAGAGAATTAAGAGAACAGGTGGTACTTGGAAATGCATTTCATGAACTGTCATAACCAAGATAGACTGGGTGACACAAGCATATATGTCAAGATCCACCACAGCTGAATGGTCAAAGATGCATGACATCATGTACGAGTATTTCAATTAATGAATGAGAAGAGTTTTTCTTAGTCAGTAATACATTATCAATTGACCTTATACAAGCCTTACTGAACATTAAAATGTGTGAGGATCAGATGTATGAAGAGAAAAATCAAAGCAAAAAGAGAATTCAGCTTTGGGCAGAACATGATCAGGGGACATCCAGCCAAAAAAAATGAAGGTGATCGTTCTAAGCCAGGTAGAGGTCATTACCTAACAATTCCATTGCACCCAGTCAACAAACCGGGACTAAATTCAGATGTAGCCATTCATATCCAGTACAGTGTTGATTTTTATTTGCTTATTTTTGGTGACAAACATTTCCTTTTACATTCCCTACCAAATGTCACTTGGCAGGATTTGACTATGTGTACAAGAGGGCAGACACTGAGCAGCCCCTCATAGTTACCAGCCACTCCTCACCGTATTTCTGCACAAGGGCATTTCAAATGAAGGTTTAATYAGGCAGAGGTAAACAAAAGTCCAGCTTTAATCTCACCTCATCACTGTCATTCCCTCTAGACCTAGAGTGGATAGATCTCTGCCATTCCATCATCAAAGTGCAGCTGGGTCACTAACAAGTGGCAGCTATTCCAGACTTGATGTCAGATCTTTTCTATTGAAGAGGTCACAAAGAAATTCTCCTCAAGAGACCAGGTCGGCTGAGGACACAGGGAGTTTGGGGTTTTATTTGGTTTATTTTTTTCTTTCATCATAATATTAATAAATTAACTAGTCTTTCAAGAACTATTGTAACTTATACATGCCCATGGATGCAGGAATGCCCAGCAAGGTCCGGTGCAGTCAGATGATCCGTGACCAACTGTCACAGATGACAGAGCTTACAGCAGGGTGTTGAACTCTGAGCTCTGGCTCTAAGACAGTCCACTTCAGAAACACTAAAGAGGCTGGATGGCAGAGCTAGAGCTCCGAGAGGAAGGTATCAAAGCAAATGTCCAGCGTGGAAGAGAGAGCTTCTCTCTCTGTCTTTCACCTATGCAAGATGACAGATGTCAGTTAAATGTTTTTTCATTTGTTTACATGTACATGCAATTAGAAAGTCCGCTTGCATTTCAATTTCATTTCACTGTCATCCTTTACCTGTGTCTTCAAGTCAACATATCATAATGGTGGCACAGCCTTTGTTTGAGAGGAACTGACAGTAAAACATAGCTGCCTTAGAAAAGGCAAATGTCAAATGGAAGTAAAAATACTTTGAAACATTCTGTAAAGAGAGTGAAAGTACAGAAATGTATCTCAAGTTACAGGGAAGAGGTTAGCATATCAGAAGGGACTACAAGGAAAGCCATAGTATCCAGCGAATGCTATAAACAGGCATAGCAATGAATCATGACAAACCCATTACTAGCTGCTACAACAGAATTCTGGAATTGACACTTGTTTCGGTTCCTTCAAAACTAAGCAAAATGAACAAGAATAAAATTGGCATGGCCATAACGCTTCACCAAGCGAAATTCTTAACTGTAGACAGGAATTAGTCTCAAGTGAAATGGTAGTTAATTTATTGCTGTCAGTTCAGGATACTTTTCAATGATGAAATCATTGCAAACTGTAACTCAGGTCTTTGAAAGATAAATTTTCTCACGTTGAAAAAATGAAACTGCTACCCAACCTTCACTTACTCTGAAGTTAACCTGAATAATAATTTTAGAAGTTGTCTGGTCAGAGTGAGTAAGAAACATTAGCTGAAATACAATACTAGCAATCTAGAGACTACTGGCAACTTGAGTCTTTATTTTTTTTAGAGGAGAAAGTACAGATAGTATACCAAGCACATCAGAAAGAGTGTCAGCTTAATGTAATGTACTACTACAGATATCTTTCTTTCTAAAGCAAACTGAATATTTGAGAAAAATGAGAAATCCTCGACCACTTTTTCTCTCTCGGTATCAAATACATCTTTGTCACCATTTTCACCACTCAGGTTCAAAACGAGGAGGTAATCTTCATCAGCTCCTCTTCATCTTCCAATATATTCAGATCTCATCTGAAACTTTGTTCTTGTTGTTTTTAATAAGACCTACACACGTAAGAGTCAACCTGCCTATACATCCAAAATTCTCATTTTCCCCTTACCCATTCGATCCAACTCAACTCCAAATCAATCCATGCAGTGCACAACCTCTAAAATGCTCATCCCACTGGTTGCCAAAGTCTTCAGAAACTGTAAAGACAGTCGCCTTTAATGATCAAACCTCTCATCAGCAATTTTACATTATTCTTTTTGTTTGCATCTTTATCATTGCATACCATTTTACAATAATCGAAGACGACCTTAGTAAAAACCCTTGTAAAAGTCTATGTCTTCCATTACTCCCACAAATGCCATTAGCCAATACAATCTGCTTCAATATCTAAACCTGTATCTTTATTGGTAGTGCATTTGTTCTTCCTTGCCCACATTTCTTTTCTAGTGAGCAGTTATGTGGTGCTTAGCTGCCTACTGTGGTTAACCCACAACACTACCTTACAATTATTTATCTTGCAGTTGGACCTACTCATGGCTTGAAAACACAGCAGCAGAGGAGCTTGACATGTGCAAAAAGCAGGCAAACAAAACGTTGAGACATACACTTCAAAAAACAACACAAAAAAGAATAATGGCCAGCAAGGGTTCAAGACACACGTTCTGTTTTGTTGGGTTTGATTTTATTCCATTTTTCCAGAAGGTGGAATCTTAGAAGTATGCTAGGTTCTTTCATGCTCAGGAAAGTCCAGGGCTGCAAGCACTAGGGCAGAGTGAGACTGCAGAGAAACAGGTAAGAGGGATCTACAAGAAATGCTCAGGTTTGTTGGGTTTTTTTTTTAAAAAAAAAAAAAAAAGAAGAAGAAGAAGAAGAAGAAAAGGCTATTCAATGCCTGTTAATAAGCTTTACATTGAAGGTTTTCCTCCTAAACCCACTGGTTTAAGCCCTAGTCACCCACTTCCTATCCGGCCATTCTTCTTTCTCAAGCTCGTATGGCTTGAGCTAGATTGATCCATTACTTCTGGAAGGGGATGCTGTGAGTCTGAAGCTTCTGAGCATAATAGAAAATGAGAGATTACCCTGAGTCTTACTGAAACATACCTTGAAACACTGGCAAAAGACTGACTATCTGTATTAGGAAGTGTCTAACATGCTCATGGACTAAATGATAAATAACAGCAGCTCTAGAAAATGAAGCACTCCAGTCAACCTACAAAAATTATAGCATGAGTCTATCAACATACTTTTATCCCAATCTGGGTAAGCTGTTACAAGGAGTAAAATGATGTTCACTCAGCCCACACTTGGCCTCTTCTTAGATAAAATTACTCACAGTGGAAATTATAACCATGACTGATCATACTCTGTTACTGTAAATTAATGTAAAAATCTAGTCTCACCCAACAGCTATGAAACAGCAACAGCATGCTCTAATTCCTGGCATATGTCAGTTTTGAATACTGACTTACAGGTAGAACTACATATTTTTCTTCTAATATACAAGAACTTTGACAGTTTATCTAAAATCCCTAAAGACCAGAACAAAAATGTGTAACATACTAAAAATGAATTAGGACTTTCTCCAGTCACTGAGGCTGTAGAGTGCACAGGAGTGCTATTAAGGAAACATAGCATCTCAGCTGGATTTGCAACAGCTGATAGTGCCACTTGTTCATTCTGTATGTGTACCTCAATCCATCCCAGTTGTGCACAATGTTGAAGTGCAGCAATGTCCAGTGATGGCAGCTGCTACTGTCCTTTGCTCCTCCCCACTCAGTTTCATAAGGACTGAACCTTGTGATAAATGGATTCTGCATTTGTGGGTAAAGGCAGCATGACTGCACCAAGTATATGTCTGACATAATCATCACATATGGTTATTAAAAATTACTATTAACTTGTATCTGTCCAATATATGTTTTCATTTCTTCTCAGGTACAGAACTCCTCTCACTTCACCCTAAGAACGTACTTAAGGCTCAAGACAAAAGTCGTAAGAGACAAAAGACTGGGCAGCTTTTCCATCTCTGCAAACTGAAGTTTGACATTTTATCTAGAAGGTGTGTCAAATCAACGAACAACTTCACTGATCAAAGGTGGGAAACAAAAGCAACCAGCAAACTGCTTGGGTCCATATACAGTTCTGAAAAATTTGTAGTATGAAAGGTGCCACAAGCAGCTAGTAATCAGCTGGAAATGGAGAAGGTACATCCTGCCCTATACATATCTCATTCCATCTATACCTTAAACCTCTTTCCAGTTCCCTGACTTGCAGTTGAGCCTCAACTGTCACCTTGCACCTGAATCAAGCAACCTTCAAATCAAGACTCACGGGCAGTATAATAAATAAGAGTTGGGACCACTGCACAAATGCAAAAACCAAAGTAGCTTTCTACTAGGTGAAACCCACCCTGACTACAGAAGGGAACCTTGTGAAAAAGGGACACTGAAGTTCCAAGTGTAAAATATTTATACTGCCTTACAGTATTTTTCAGAAAAGCTATATAGGAACAAATTTTTAATTTGAAAGGAGAACTGCCCAAAATGAACTTATTTAAAGTAATACACAAAGTACCAACATAAAATTTCAAAGGGCATTTCACGCTGACATAAGTACTTCCCCAGAAAATTGTGAAGTAAATTCACAAATAAAAAGGTGAAGTTTACCTTCATTCATAAAACGTTCTCATTTCTTCTAACTGGCTGCCTTCTTTGAAAAGCGCATTTGAAAAAAAATTCAACAAGTCCTAACTGTAACGCACACACTCCATTAATCTAAAATGCTAGCATTTTTATTCCTTTTTTTTTTTAGTTTTCAAGACACTGACTTTTGATTGAATGCTTTAAATGTTTTTTGTGCACAATGAATATATACCACTGATGGGTTCAGAAGAAACCTTTCCACTGATTGGGACATGAGTTTCCTCTGATTACAGAAAGTCAGAAACTTCCTGCTTGTTGCACTTTCCTCTACTCTCTCATCCAGCTACAAAAATTAAATTTTCAGGAGTCCAGATTTCTGCATACTTCAAAAGAAAAGAATCTCTTCAATATCATCTGCTCCGTATTTTCATGAAGCAGTAAAACTGGCAGGGCACAACCAGTATAAGCTTTATGTACAATGTGAATCTACAATGAAAACCAAAGGAGGTGAAATCTTTGGCCTGTTAGCCTCAACTGCTTAATGCATTGTGCGTAAAGATTATGGGGTATAACAAACTTCAAAAGGTATCATCAAAACAGCACCAGGTTTAGCTTTCAGTCTACAAAAAAATACACACATACATATAAAAGAATTGCCCAGTTATGTATTTGAATTTATTAACTTTTCCCCAAACTGTGTATATTTATTAGCACCATAGGCATACGTGTAAATGATGTAAATGAAAAATGAGTCAGGCCTAAAGGAGGAAACACTATGCTATTGACTCATGAATAACTGAAAGACAAGCAAGGCTCCCACATATTTTTTTAAATATGTGGTTCCAATAGAAATAACAGGCTGTATATGCTGCAGGTGTTCAAGCCACCATTCTGAAAGTACATATAAGTTTTATAGGAAGCAGGACATGCAAAACAAGCATGAGTATCAGCTGAGAGCCACTCTTCTCACTAAAGAAATCAATAACCCCATTATCCTCCCCAGCACAATTATCAAATAACCTAGCAGATTTGCATTAAGAGAAGTATACTAAATGTTTACTCGTATTTGTCCCATAAGCGTTAGTACTATTCTCCTTATATCTACTCTTTCACTCTACTACTCAAATTTCTTTTACATAGTCTACTATTTAACGTGTTTAAATTACTTTTCATTTCTCCCATTTAACAAACTCATTTAAATTGTGTGATTTATTAAATATTTTACAGTGCATTCCTGTATTAGCTGTGATGGTATTTTACAAAATCTGGGTTCTAACTGGAGCTTCCCCTTTAAGTTGTTGTTTGGCCTTGAATAAGTCACTTCCCTCTCACTGAAAATGATTAATGCTATTTTCATTTATACATGAAAGGCTCTACAAAACTACTAAATGTTAATCATGAATACTCCAGATAAAGTTTAGTCAAGAAGGTACAAGAAATCAAAGTACCACCTTCACACTAGATCCTTTTATTCAGACTTACAGTGCAGCACGCGTGCTGATAGGAGAACGATTACGAAATAAAGATGAAACATACCATTACAGACTTAAAAGCCTCTACTTTTAAAAGAGGTCAAACTTACATCTGAAAGGTCAGTGGAACACTGACAAACCCTTTTAAAGCAGACATGATAGAAAAACTAATCACTTAGGTTTAAGAAAATAATCTTAATTTTGAAAGAGAATCTGTTGGGGAAGATCAGAAAATACATCAACAGCTTTCAACTCTGCAACATGTCAAGCTTCAATCAGTAAAATATAGGCAGATCTTCATCCAGATATAGATGTTGCCTTGCTGTGAACAATAGCAGGAGGAAAAAAAAAGGTTGGAGGCAAGACTCTGTATATCCACATCACACAGGAGGCAGGAGCCACTGGTCACATCCACCAGTGCTAATGAAAATTTCGGGACCCAGAATACAATCATATTCATCAATACTATGCGAGATTAATGACATTAAAAAAAAAAAAAAAAGGTAAATGGGCAGCATGTTGGCAAATCAAATTTGTTGTGGATGCATCTAAAACACAGTAGATAAGAAATAATCATCAGCGCTGCTCAATACTGAGCTTTAAGCTACTCTTAACAATTCAGAAAAGAGTGCTGAGCATGACAGTGGGAAGGTAGATTATAAATACAACACTGTAAAATTTGTGAAAAGATTACATATTTCCATAGATAATGAAAACACTCACCTATATAAAATTACATATCAACAAGAAAAATACTATGGGGAAGAACACTCAGGATCAGCACTGTAAACYGTTATAAACTGACAAGAATTTCAGGAGCTCCACAGTATGGAGATTATTCCACAATTTGAAATTTTTTTTGTAACTTCCTTTAAAACACCTGCTGATGGCCACTGTAAGCGACAAAACAACGTCCTGGATGACAATTCATCTGACGCCAGGTACAATTCTTATACTAACGTCAGAGTGAAGTCTAAATGCTAAAAATGCACTTCTACAATTCTAGAAAGATTCTTTAAAACTTTCAACAAGTTCCATAACTTCTTGAAATTCAAGTCTACTCTCAATACACATCACACAGCTATACTTCTTCCCAACAAGAAAGACAAAAGGCCAAAAGTCCATTTGTGTAAAAGCTAGAGATTAAATAAAAATACCACTTATTATCAAGCAGGCACAATCCAGGTTTCAAGAAACACCATTCAGACATTCATTTCCTGATAGTTCAGAACCAAAGGATATACTGACTATATGTAGGTCTAAGGGTTAAATAAGACAGCTCACTCAGAAGGTGATGCCAGTAGAGGTCTGTTACAGACCATCAGCTCAAACAGGAGGATTTTTTTTTTTTGCAACCCGTATTTGTAATGTGCTGAAAGAAAAATGTCAAACTGAAGTCTTTTAATAATGAACCTTAATATCTCAGGACCTTAAGCAGCCAACAGTAAAAACATAAGTTTTTAAAAATTATTAGCAACAGTTTTCTAAAAGCACTCACCATAACCAACACAGAGAAATTATCATATATCCCATTATAACAGCTAAAATGAGTAAGTCACTGGACTAGAAATTGGGGATAGTCTAAGAATTACTGATCATGGTCAGATTACATAGCCAGATAGAGATTACTGACATCTATGTAAACATATGATGCACATACATGCTCATATTCCTGAGGTTTCAAAATTTCTGAAGCTGAAGAGAGTCATGAACAAAACTGATTGGGAAGAAAAATCTTAGACAGAAAAACATGAAAATGGAAACTTCCTTAAGAGGGCTTTTATCTATGGTCAGGCAATTCTACAGCTAACAAAGAGAACAATTTTGGCTACAGCTCATCCTAGTTGTTCCAAATCTGACGTTTTTGAAAAAAGAAGCAAGTGTAAGAARAAAAAAAAAAAAGGCAGGATCGACAATGTAGAAAAGGGGAGGCTAGATCACCATCAACATAAATTAAAGTTACAGAGTGTAGAAACTGAGAGACATAAAACATCCACGAATGACACAGACAGGAGTGTTAGTAACAAACACCACCTCAACAACAGCAGAGGCCCATGACTAGACAGAGGTGGCACAAGTGTTAAAAATCGTAAGGAAAGATCAAAAATAGTCAATAAATACTTTCATTCTATAGTTGGAAAGATTCAAAATGGTATAATTGTATCACATTATATTGATTTTCTTTCCAACTCATTTGTTAAACAGATGTTCCAGATCAGATGTTAAAAAACATTGTGAGACAAACATTTTAAATCAGCATACTTGTTAAACTTATCCAAGAGTCCTAGAGTAGTCAGCCCAGCAAATCTATGATCTATTGATGCTCTTTTAAAACTATGTATTTTAAAATCTGTATCTGTCTTTAAATGCTAGGGACTACCACCATGCAGAGGAGTGAAAACTTCGTGTCAAATCAAAGAGACAAATCAAGTTTTAAGGCAGTCTGATATGATAGAGAATTCAGACAAGATAAAAAGAACCAGTGAAAGACAGATGCATTCAAATGTATTCAAACAATAATTGCATGCCTTATTTTTAAATAGTGGAAAAGATGAATCACTGAAACAAGTCATCCAGAGAAGTAAATGGTAGATTCTCAGTATCTTGACGCTCTTTAAAAAAAAAAACACCAAACAAACAAAAAAAAACCAACCCATTGAGACAAAAACTGATGCTGTAATACATTTAAGGTGAAACGTTCATGTGTTAAGATAGAATTGATCCCCACTCTAATGCACCACTACGTGATGCAGKACTAAATGCAAGTCAACTTAAGCAAGCACATGAACTTTTCACATACACACAACTAAATTAATTAGTAGTGTGGTAATAATGTTCTTTAATAAACCTAAAATAACAATTTGCCAGCCCATTAACAGAACAAAAAGCCCCTCAACTTAAATAGTACAGAAGGAAAATGTTGAGGTTTTTTAAATAGAACACAGGATACCATGATACTGTCTCTTTTCTGCTGCATACAGTTCAACATCAGTGACACGTGATTCTTCCTATTATTTTCAAACGATTTCCAACCAGACTTCAGGTCATGTTATGACTCAGTGCTTTTGGGAAATCTACATCTAACCATTAACTGAGGCAAAATACCCATTTCCATTCTGTTTGGTAATTCATCAACCTTTATCCAAAATATGCTAAATGTTGACTGTTCATCTCCAAGGTCTGGATGCAGTTTGACTAACTGCTCCAGCTTGGCTCTTGCTTCTTATCCCAACTCTCAGAGTATAAATATGGTCAACCATTTCTCCTCAAAGACTGTCACACACAGATTCCCGTAAGATTCAGACTAATCATGCTTTTTTCTATTCAACATCAATAAAAAGAACATGAATTATCAGATTATAATGTTATCCAATATGACAGGAACCTCAAACCTGCATCATTTTCAAGTCCCTTCTTAAAAGTATTTGATCACAGGAGCTGTGATATCAGAAAAAAAAAAACAAAAAAAAAACAAAAAAAAACAAAAACCAAAACAAAAAGACATTTGGATAACTAATAAAAACATTCTTAAGCAAAACACAGACTACAGTAGCAACCTTCCTAAAAACTGAAAATGGTAACAGCTATGCCCCTTCTTTTGGAGGTCAAAAATAGAGAGTTTAAGCCTCACTAAGGTAACAACCAAACACAAGCAAGCAACTCCTCCTATCACGTCTAACAGCCCTCTTCCTCTGAGAGCACAACTCAGCCAAAGATCTGGGGTTTTATAGGCTACAGACTGAATTGCTTTGGGCACTTTACTGGACTAGAAGAAAAACCACACAAAACCTATAGTTTATTTACTACAGAGCAGTGTAGAGTCCACGTCAAACAGTTTAGATAACATACCACATTTGCACTCTGCAGACATCACTGGCTCCTGATCCAAAATGCTCTTACACGTGCTAATCAACAAAGCCTCAAATGGACTAGGAACTGATTATCTTAGAAACTGTCTATCCTCCACAATTCTCAGCAACAGCTGTTGTCAATTACAGCAGCATACCTAACAATTTAAGATAAAACTCCTAAGGATGGAGCACAAAGTAAACTTTCTAAGACTTCATCAACAGAATTCCTTTCAGGGCAAAGTGTAAAACAGTTCTTTGCATAGTCCTTCCCCAGTGAAAAATGAAGTTATAATAGCAACAACAATGCGGAGACAGCAAAGATGATCTCTACATTAGCATAAATCACAGGCAGGCAGCAAATGTATAACACATTTCCACCAAATCACATTTCTCTTGCACGTTAATACGAGGTACAGAAGTCCAAAAGATACAAGTCTCAACAAAACAAATGAGAGAAGAACAATGTTTGAGTAAAGCCAACACTGTAATGCAAAGAAGGAAAAATGTAAGAGGAATGTTTTCACTTACATTTCTCAAAGTTAAATGCCACTCTCRCAGGTGGCACAGTATTTTAAGAAAAACTCTGAATGGTTTCTGTGTGACAAGTGAGCTTTGCTAATACTGCAGCAGAAACTGAAAACTATTTGTAAAAAATAAAGTTTGTGGCTTCCTCAGGTTTCTGAGAAGGTGAAATGAAGTGAAACATACAAGATGCTCATCAGCTTAATTAATCGTTAAACAAAGCTACCAGTACAAGCCTTATTTAGTCGCCTTCCCATCCACAAAGCTGGAGAACAGACTCGTCTTCATCTCACTAACAAAAGGATGCCATTAGTATCTTCTGACATGTTCAGTTTTCACAGGAGTTTACCACATCTGTAGTATCTAACTTATGAAGCCATCATAAACTCTAGAGGGGGAAAAATGCACCTTCTTCCCAGTATGCACTTATATGTGAAAACAGTAATTGCTCATGCTCTCATACTTTGTTATGAACTGAAGTTCATTACGTAGGTTCACAGTTCATACAAGGGTAAGCTCCTGTTGTTGGCTCAGCAGCAGTTACCAATTTCAAGTAAGAAAATATACAAGTTTAAAAACTCAACAATTTCTTTGGAGTAGGCTGTGTCTAATTCTGTGTTTACCTGATAGCCTGAGTGTACTACACAACCTTAATTGTAACAACTCCAGTAATCTCTACCATTATATATATACATACGACTTTTAGGGTAACAGCATTTAGGCTGTACATGGGTCACGTGTGTCAGTAAAAACAAAGTTTGACAACTAGTAATTTACAATTATGTTAACTCAATTATTACATTTACAAAAAAAAGGACTGGTTTCAAAAATAGAAATCATTATCATCCACAAACAATATATTTTTCTTATTGACCAGTTTTAGATCTTATGGTATTTCAACCTGCGAGATGTAAATGTAACAGTGGATGATGAATCAGAGAGAGGTGGGATCTAGGATTAATTTAACTGAATGTTTCACGACCCTCAAATTTTAAAAAATATTTTCAATATCAACAACCAGCCCACATTTATTTGGAATACATTTTTGGAAGCTTTAGTTTTCATGGAGGTATTATCAGTAAATAGCTGAGTTAGTGTGTGGCAAGTAACAGAACTGACAAATAACAACTTTAATGAAGATTCATTGGTCTGAAAAGAAATAATTCTCTTATGTGGTGCTTTTTAACCAAGTTTCAGAGTACTTTGTAAGGGAAGGTAAGCAGGAGAGTAAAGCGGTGCATGTACATGGCAGAGCTGAGTGGCAGAAGTAGAAGAGTATTCTTGTCTCCTGAGTCCCATTCCAGTGCATTTTGGAACATGAATTTTTTCACATATTAACTAACAATTTTGTTGTTTGTTAGATATTTGAAAGCGTATATACCACTAAAGAAATGTTACGTCAATATAATGGAACAACTATTTCTTAAAAGCAGACCATAAAGCCTCCAGGATGCGTAATACCATAGGATATGTAGCTAAACTAAACTACTGATGGGTATGGTACAGCAATCTAAGAGTATAAAACTCTCAAACAACTAAAATGTGCTAATTGCAGCCCTTGCACTGAAATCCAGACTTCTGTACCACTTGAACTACTGTATCCTAAAGAAAAACAAGTGTGACAGTTAAACATCTACCACTAATGGCAATAAACTGGACAGCTTGCACAGACTGAGTCAGATAGGTGAGAACAGGGAGGAAGAGAGGCTCTGGGGCAGGAAAAGTGGAGGGAAACCAAGCCTCTTCTAAAAACTCTTTTTCAAGGCCTGGGGGGGG